>OU342963.1:31635000-32235000 GCA_910592155.1 Ypsolopha scabrella
TATGGCATAAAAGAACTTTAAAATCAAATAAAAACAAATTAGCTCGCTCTGCCCTTCCGTTAGTATTTACCCATATTTTTAACCTTTTGTAACAAAAATAGTTAAACCAAACATTCAAGTACTCTTAATATGTCTGAGCGGATGGTTCAACAAAGACATTGTAACAAAATCGTGGGTGTGTGATGGACTTTCCTCGCTTTTAATATCACATTTCTACAGATTGAGGCGAAAACCATGTCGAGTTTGTCGCTGGAATACATTCTCGATATTAAGCATAAAATGTTGTGTTTCCCAGTACGATAAATGTTTTGTTTGTGGTGGCTAGTATGCTTTAACCACAGAAATATTAATAAACATTTACTATTTATTTAGATTTCTTATAACATAGAATCGTTAGGAAAAAACCGGCCAAGTGCGTGTCGGGCCACGTGCAATGTAGGGTTCCGTAGTTGCCCGATACATATAAGTTGGTCTACTAATACAGACCGCGCCAAACTTCTGGTCCCATACATTATAGGGGGCCAAAAGTTTGGTGCGACCTGTACTCTTAAACCTATAAAGCCTACTTAGCTGTGATAGTTTTCCTTTTAAATTCATTAAATTATGTGAATTTTTTCACATTTCTATAAACAACCGTTTAGCCAGCAGGGGGGGGACGCTCCACTCTAACTAAAATTTTTACTTTAAAGCTTAATATTTCACCAACGGATCCCTAAATCGAAAAATGGTTTTCACACTACCACAATTTTTTTGAACGGCCTATCCAACGATACCCCACACTATGGGATAGACGAGAAAAAAAAACGTATCCCCAGTTTACTTGTATGAGAGGTAAACATAAAAAAAAAATTTCAAGATTTTATATTATCATTTTGTTGGCGCAATTAATATTTATATCCATGCCAAATTACAGCTTTCTAGTACTAATAGTCTCTGCGCTAAGCCGCGGACAGACGGACATGGCGAAACTATTAGGGTTCCTTGTCGGACTACGGAACCCTAAAACCTGGTCAAGTGCGAGTAGGACTCATGCCCTGAGGGTTCCGTACATACCGTTTAAAACAGAAACGTATTCCACGAGCATTAGAGGCAGACGGACAACAAATGATCTTATAAGGGTTTTGTTTTTAATGTTGAGGTACGGAAGCCTAACAAAGCTGTAGTCAAGTCAGTCACGCGAAGCAGTCAGGCAGGACATATATTTTTTTCAAAGTACATACTATATTTTTTATAAATAGAATGAGAGTGAATAATGAGTAGTCTTATTCGATAAAACCAACAAAGACGATGAAATCACATATTAAAACCCTGTTTACACGAAAATGATTTTAAAATACAATATGACACAAAAAAATTAATTTGATAAGTCTTTCAGTTAACCCCAAGAAGATTTTAATCTTTATATCACTTGCACAACAATCAATTTTCTAAATCGGATTTATGAAAAAAATAAAATTAAACTCTTGAAATCTAGATTTAAAAACAATAGGTACTCGCCGTTCTTAGTCTAATGAAAAAGATTCCATTAAAATTTGTTTTTCAATATTTAATTATATATTATAGTCAACAAACATTCATCGCATCGATTTGAAGTCACCACCTTTTTAGGCCGACATTTCAATATGTAAAGTATTTGTAAAAATCTAAGGCGAGTTGCTCATCGAGCACAACAGTGTTACGACTAGGCTGGTGTGCCGACAGTCAGTTCTAATTTGGTAGTGTCAGCACGGATGAACGGCTGTCGTGATTGTGACTTCATTTGGGAGTACTTCCAGGAAATCAGTCGAGACGAGATTTCTTGATCTCGATGTAAACAATTGGCTCACCTCAATAATTGTGACGATTGGGATAGCCGACAAGTTTTAACAGATTCAGGCTGCCTTTGTCAGGGCGAGGGCAGACGCTTAAGTGAGGACGTTGCGCCTCACACTACGGGCGGCAACTCGCAATGCGCAAGACGGCATCGGTGCAGTTTCGCAATATACCTCTACAATGTCGTAATCATTATCGAGGTGCTTTGTTTACATCATGAATTCTCCACAAGTTTCATTTAATTTCCTGATCTTGAGCAAAATCTATATGGCAGTTTGTAAAGTGAGATTTTTCGGTAGAGAAGGTCATCTTGATAATGTTCACCGTGTACAGTATAATCAAAACATAATATAGATTATGTTATATGATAAGGAGATAGCAGTCATTGTCGTAAATGCTCTGATTGGTTAATCATAATTAGTTTTTTGTCTTTACCGTTGCAACTGCGATGGCGCTACTTTCATTCTTTGATGGGCTGTTCGACATCTTGTTTTCCAATCACGACGTGATACATCATGAAAATCAAAGAAAAGGCTTCATTGTGCCAGTTGAACATATATCAAAGTCAGTTGTATAATACAGTAATACATTCAGTGTGAATCAATCAGTGTAGTTTTCAATATTCAAACCTCTTCACACGAACACGAGGCAGCCGCCATCTTCATCACCACGAGATCCGACTCCAGACTCCATCATCACCAACAAATGGAGAAATAGGTTGCAAAAAGGTGATTCGAACCCGCCACTAGCGGCGTATTTGCCACAGAAGCTCTATTCCGTTCCTGGCAACCATAGCGTAGTTATATTTTATTTATATAAACTCACATAGTTATATGAAGGCGATGACACCAAAATTAACACAATTCAAACTGTAGATTTCTTTGCTGAAAATTTATTATTGTACGGTGATAAACAATAGATCGTATTCCAGATAGCCTTCCACGAGTTTAAGCCTTGATACTCGTTAGCGTCTGCATAAAATATTTTTTACTAGATGTTTGTTCCTCTAATAAACCGCTAAGAGCGCTGTATTTAATTTCTCATAAAAATATTTTGCAGTCGCTAGCTTGTATCGAAGCCCTAACTCATAGTAAGCTACTCGAGTGGCTCCGATCCATCTTACAGATAAAATACTCGTACATGTCTAACTATAAAAAACCTTTGTTAGTTTACAGTAAAACGTCCCCACAATATCAGAGGTGCAATTGTGTAAGCCAATGGTATTCAATTTGATTGTCATATGGCTATTCGGCTAAGCAAATTATCCCGTTTGACAATTGAAATCGTACATATTTGGCTGTCAAATGAACACAATTGTCTTGTTTTATTGTCGACAACCAAAAACGTACGATTTCATTGTCAAACGGGTTTATTTGCTTAGCCGAATAGCCATTTGACAATCAAATTCGAATACGATTGGCTTACACAATTGCACCTCAGGTTACGTTTCGTTTATCACGCGTATTTAGTGAAGAGATATTTGTCAGTTTCGGAACTGATACGAAAACAGCAGACTATGTCCCTCTAGGCACCACTAACCACGGACCGAGGAATACACTGTTATCAGAGGCTTCAATAAAGTAAAGAAAGCTGCTAATTAACAATCTCTTTGTACTCTACTGAACGGTATCTACTTGTTTTGCAATACTTGTGTTGATATTGTTCAGAATTTAGGGTTTCCTACCTCAAAATGAAAAAACGGAACTCGTATAGAATCACTTTGTTGCCCGCCTATCAAGGACTGTGTTAGAGATAGATATACGACCGAACGATATAATCGATTGATGTTTTCAATTTGGTTGGCCACTAACCACACGACAAGGTCCATAATGATCTAACAATATTAATGTTTTTCACCTGTGTATATACATTATGGAATGCAATAAAATATATGAATTTGAATATGAAATCTAACAAGGTCGACAGTCACAAGCATCAATTGAATCTGAATAAATTTATATATCGCCCAAAAACCAAGTCTTAGGTAAAAACTATGAGATTATACAAAAAAACATATTTTGATTATATTTAAGTACCCTCAAAATAATTATATCTCTCTAAAGCTAGGTTCTTTTAGTTATTTACAGCTTTTACGACAAATAGGTACAAAAAAAACTCAAAACTCTGTAGTTGCATACAGTATTATTTGTAGGTACAAACATCTAATGCTAAGAGCTCACTGTAATGATCTATTCTGTGTATAAGAGCTAGTTCTGTGGGAGCTAGTTTCGAGGCGTTAATTGTTCATTCATCTGATCCGTGTTCAAAACCTAAGAGATTGTTCCTTAATAAGTTCAAGCGGTGGGTCGTTTTGTTGAACAATCCAAAATATTAAACATATCGTTTCGTGGTTGATAGATATTTCTTGTTTTGTCATGAATAAAGTCAAAAACTACGAGTACGTGTAAGTTATTTTCAACTTTATCTCATTAGTTCTATTCCCGTCGAGAATGTATTATAAGGGCCTTGAAACCCAAGTAAAACGTTATAGGTACACGCACCTACAAAAAGTACGAGACCTTTTAAAAAGAAAAGGGAAATTGTTTCAAACTCAAATAACATTCTTTATAACACAGCATGTCTGAACGATGCGAGTCTGTACTTTCAGTCAATTTACACGAAGAATTTGCATAAAGTTTTGGGCCTCGTAATGAAAAAGAGCAACAAAAAGCTTCTATATCGGGTTCTAAACAGAACCAAAGAATTAGGGTTCCATAACACAAAAACCCGGCTTTATTGCGCAGTACAATGATGCGGCCCTGCCACCGAATATTTACGAGACCTAAAGCTGAGTTCACACTGAGTTTTAGTTATATCATTAACCACCCGATTAATAATATAAAAACATCAGAATCAGTGATAAGGACCGAATCTTCGAATTCGTAAATAACAATTAAAACACCCAACAATAACTCATATCTAAAAACAATAAAACAAATATACTGTACTAGCTTTTGCCCGCGGCTCCGCCCGCGTGGTATTCGGTTTAACGACATGCTTTTTTATGGGATAAAAAGTAGCCTATGTGTTAAGTTAGGGTATAAGCTATATCCTTTCTAAATTTTATCCAAATCCGTCGAGCCATTTCAGCGTAAAAGAGTAACAAACATACACACACACACACGCACAAACTTTCGCATTTATAATATTAGTGTGATGTGATTATGCAGGAAAAGATTTAATTTGATGTTAAAATAACCTAAAAATATTTGTATTTACTATTGGCGTGAAATTATTACTTTTTAGAGTTCCGCACCTCAAAATTAAAAAAACGAAGCCTTATAAGGTCCCTTTATCTGGGGCCTTGTCAGAGATATCAAGCGGAAACTAATGCTTCCTACAGAAGTCTACGGCCCATAGAGCTGTTGAAAAGTCAGGCTTCTTACTCAACGCGAAAATAAGCTATTGCTCTTACGTAATCAATATCATACAAATCAGCTCACCATAAAAACCTTTAGGGTAATAACGTCCAGTTAAGTTAGAAATTTGAAATACCTAGGTCTCATCGCACACGTACAGGGAAACATCTGAAAATTACTTAATATTTAATTATTTAAGAAGATAATAACTTAATGAGACCCTTTGGATACAATGGTAAATATCAAGTTAAGTTAGTCGACTAACTGCTCAGAGCTTCTAGAATAAAATAAAATCTGCTATATTTTATACATTATTTTAAGCCGAGAGCATATTTTTTGGCGTTCCAGTTATTTCTTGTGATTCTGTTCTAAAAATACAGGTATATGCATCATATTCTACTAAATATTAACAGATATGAACCTTATAATCTACTAAATAGTAGTCAGGTATAAACCTCATAATCTACTAAACTGTAAAAAAAATCCAAAGAATGATATCTGCAAAATTATTATTCTTATGTTACTACTAGCTTTTGCCCATGGCTCCGCCCGCGTGTTATTTGGTTTAACGATATGCTTTTTTCCGGGATAAAAAGTAGCCTATGTGAAAGTTAGGGTATAAACTATATACGTTCTAAATTTCATCCAAATCCGTCCAGCAGTTTCAGCGTGAAAGAGTAACAAACATACACACACACACACACACCCTCTCACACACACACGCACACACACAGAAACTTTCGCATTTATTTAGTGTGATTATGAAACTGACTGTAAATAATGTATGAAAAGGTCAATTTTTTAAATTTGCTTTGGTGTTTTTCTTTGTGTAAGTTGCTTTGTCTAGTCACTAGCACATATCGCCACGACATGAATCCCCGAGGGGGTGTCAGAGGTGTTCCGGGTGTGAACTGTGAAATGCAAGTCACAGTCTCCACACTCGGCACACCCGCGCTTCTCTGACGATTATTACGTCCCAACGTGATGGGTGGTGAGCCCTATCGCCGTTCGTCGGGCACAAATACACGCTTTTTAGGGCATGCAGGTTTCCTCGCGATGTTTTCATTCACCGTTCAGCAAGTGGTGAGTATTAAATACTCTGCACAAAAATTTCGAAAAACTCATTGGTGCATGCCCGGCCGGGGATCAAACCTGGATCTCAAATATTGAGAGGCCAGCGTTCTACCCCTGAGCTACCGCCGCTTACACTAGCATTATAGTTTCATATAAAGATACCCGTTCATTAACATCCGGCGGCGTAATCAATTATCTAACACAGAGCAAGTGATCCGGGAGTATGAAACGTTACTAGTCATTTGTCACATTCAGCAGCGACGCGCAACCGCGTGACGTCATGACGTGCGTGCGTGACGTGCGTGCCACGTGGCCGACATTGATACATGTTTTGTGACGATATGTGCGTCGCGTGTCGAGTGATTGACTTATCGAATACGAGATTGCGAGTTGCGTGCTACATTTGGCTAAAACATTATTGCTTTTGTTCACAATTTGATTCAAACGGTCTTTAAAACTTTAGCATTTTTATTTCAAACGAGTAGGTACGAACCAACTCGTGACGTCGAAACTTGTAGGTAGTAGTAGTAGAACTTTAAATAAAATGATCTTCAACTTTAAATACACTTAAAAAGTTTGCTTGCTTGTCGGTCATTGAATTGTCTTCGGGCTTGTATTGTATGGCGCACAAACGTCGGTGTTATTTTGAGGTATGCATATCTCTTGAGGTCGCATATCAAAGTCTCTGCGACTTCTGCTACTAGTACTGTCTTCAATACGCTACGGTGTGACACGTTATTTCTTACTGCGAAGGTAAGGTGAGAAACATACAAAAAGATGAGCCGTAGCACGTGGCCGGTCGACGAACATTTAAGGGGCAGCGAGATTTTTGCGAAATAATTGCGTTCGTTTGATAAGTCGCGTTACATCGAATCAACAACATAGTATACTTTTTACAAGTCATCACACTAATCACACTAATATTATAAACGCGAAAGTGTGTGTGTGCGTGTGTGTGTGCGCGCGTGTGTGCGTGTGTGTGTGTGTGTGTGCGTGTGCGTGTGTGTGCGTGTGTGTGTGTGTGTGTGTGTGTGTGTGTGTTTGATACTCTTTCACGCTGAAATGGCTGGACAGATTTGGGTGAAATTTAGAATGGATTTAGCTTATACCCTAACTTAACACAAAGGCTACTGTTTATCTCGGAAAAAAGCATGTCGTTAAACCGAATAACACGCGGGCGGAGCCGCGGGAAAAACCTAGTAAGATATAAGATCATTTATTTGCAGTAAAACCATACAAAAATAATGCACTAAGTCATGCAAAAAACATTGGTACAATAAAAAATACAACTAAATGACTAAGAAAAAAATATTGAAAGATTATTTGAAATACAATTAGAGAAAATTTTAAAAATTATACATTACACTGAGATCATTTTAACAAAAGTATACATTATTTACCTAAATAACTAATTACCAGAAATTAATCTTTATGAAACAACAGGATATAATTAAAAAATAATAATAATAATATGGGAAATAAAAAAAATATATGTATAATATTTAGGTTGGGATACTAAAATCTAAAAAAATTATACACCTGCATAAAATATAGCAATAAGGGAATAAAAAATATTATATAAAGGTATACATGCCTAATGCAATGAACAAATAAGTTGATATATAAACTAAACTAACCATAAATAAAAATAATGCCTGACCATCCGCAACATTCGATTAGTCTTGCTAAGAAGAAGGGCAAGAAACTTAGCAAACATGTCTTTTTTAACGTAATCTTAATCTTATACAATTTTCTTATACCTACTAGTAAAGGTATGAAAAATATAAGACCACAGGAGTTATGTCAGAGAAATAAAAATTGATCTTAGCCAACCCGTCTTATATTGTCTATTAACATTAACAGCAAAGTCAGTCTTTAACTTTAGAGGGCCTAAGATTGCCTTTAAAGGAATCATACTTTATTAAAATTTGCTAATTATGAATTACAATTTTGATAAAGATTATTATTATTCATTACACCATGCTTCATTATCGTCCAAATAATTTTTATAATAAGCTTTTTAAGTAGTCCCTGCTTAATGTATAGTTTAAACTTATTTTCAGGCAAACTAAGGACCTCCTTCGGAAGTTTATTGTAAAATCTTATACCATGTCCTACAAAAGAGGTACCTACTTTAGCACTTCTTAATTTTGGAAAAGCTAGTTTATATTTGTTTCTGGTTTCAACAGAGTGGTGCACACCAAGCCTCGGGAGATTATTAATATTTTTATATCTAATAACTTGATAAATAAATTTACATGGGACCGTAAATATATTAATTTCTTTAAACCTTTCTCTTAATGAATCTCGGCACTTCATGTTATAAATAGACCAAATTGCTCTCTCTTGCAAGACAAAGACTGCTTCTATATCCGCGGCTCTACCCCACAACATTATTCCATATGACATAATGCTGTAAAATTATTAAATTATGCCGAAAATAACTAAAATATACTACTCTAGCGGTATCTTCATCAGTAATCTCCCTTATGCGTCTAACGGCTGGCGTATGCGGCTGAACTAAGAGTACCACAGAGAGCTTCTATGTGGGGACCCCACTGAAGACGAGAGTATATAGTAATACCTAATGTATAACACAAGATATATTTCGGGCCCTACTGGGCCTGGCTTCAGTTGAGATGTAGAGCACTAGGGCCCAAAATATATCTTGAACAATATTTTTCCTTTTTTTCCTATTTATTAAGTTTATAAAATACACAGCAAAAGCTTTTTAAAAGAACATATATTTTATTTATTTATTAGCAATTAATATGTAAGATATTTTTAGGATTCACTGCATGACCGATACACTCTAGAAATACGATTACTTGTAGTTTCGACGACAGAAAAATATCCAAAGTTATCTCTAAAAACAAAATAAACCCATTTTACGGCGTAAATACTACACGGAAGGCCATCAGTTTTTGAATAATTACAAAACTACACTTTTTTATAACTGTTAGACTTAACATTTTCAAAATGTGTGTTTGTTTTAACAATACGAAGGAAATGCCTGAATATGCGCTCAGACAGAGCAATAGTGCGGGGCATGCGGGGCGAAACGCATGTGGTAAGCCACCCAACTGTATGTATACAATTTTCTTTTAGTCTTGCCCCGCATGCCCCGCACAACCGCTCCGACTTCGACTTCGTTGGAAAACTGTATTGATTTTTAAACTGTGGTAGTGCTGTAAAAACGACTGTTTGTGTTTATAAAGCATTCCTCAGGTCTGCACTCAGCTCGTGCGCAGACAGTACTCTATGGCCTTGATCAGAACTTACAACTATACGATTATAAACGAGATAATCGACTACAAATTGACAGCTGAAGTTTTAGAATGAAGGAAATATAGACGATGTCTTTACGCCGCAAAGCTTAGACTTAATTTTATTACTCATACCTACGTAGTCTTGAACAGACCCAAGTTGTTTACTTAAATGTGACAACTTGGTTGTAGTAAGAATATGAAAGCGTAAGATTCGAAAGAAATTTGACAACAATAATCTTATAATAACCTACAAAATTCTACTAAGAAGTAAAATTATCTTATACTACCCATTTTAATCAGATTTATGGGAATATCTAGAGAATCACATTATGAGTGTAATCAAATCATATAATGAGTGAATCAGTTGTGTGCAGGGTGACGTCACTGCCGCGTCCTGTGTGTCCAGACCTTAACCGCGTCGGCAATAGCGGGGGGCGGGGGGTGACGGGACTCGAGTGTCATTATAGAATTAGGGGTCCGCAGTAGTCTGTCAATAGACAGGAAACATTAAATGATACCACATTTTCTAAATAATAATATACCGAACAACTGTTCAAAACAAACAAACAAAAGAAAATTCTTACACTTCACGGTAATATAAAAAAAAATGAAGTATGAATGTTTTTGGAAAAGTTACTTTATTAAGTATGATCAGTAGAATATGTAGTTTCAAACTATATTACCTGTCTATTGCTATAGTAACGTAGGACAAATGGTTGTACAAATTCCCATGTATTTTATTAATGACTTATATGAAGTGTTTTGGTTAAGTTGGTTATTATAACTTTTAATCAAAAGTTGAACGCGTTAAGGTTCAAAATTAGGTTTGTTTCTAAATTGCAATAGAATAAACGTATTATTTTCTCCATGCGTACATGGGTAATCGTGATATAATTATTTTATAATGTCTAAGGCGGAACCCTTGACACAGGCACAACGCACACTTTATCAGTTTCTCTTCATTTAATTTATTCCATTCTCTTCTTTTACGAACGGTGATTTTTCTCGAAGCCTCAATTGGAAGCAGTTTTTATTTATGTTTACTCGGATTTCGTACTTGGAGTTGAGCTGATTCCTTTTGAAAGTAAATCGAATGACCGACTTCTGAGTTTTTAAGGTTTCATTCGTGAACATTCGTGTGTTTTCGTGAGAATTCGATGTGGCTACTTCAAATTTAGAAATTTACAACTTCCATAATTCTGTTTAAGTTTGTTCTTAACGGAAGGTTTTCAAGCGGTCATCTCGGTTTCGTAAAATTTTGAATATTTCCGGAAATTACGGAAATTCTAAATTCGTAGCGGGGGCGATAGTCCTGCACTGACTTTCCGCAATCGTGAGTATTGTGCATTTCCCACCGGTCAGTCAGTACAGCTTCACACGGTGACACAAAGTCTGGTCCAGTGAAGGGAAAGTGGAGCGCTATTGGCTTGAGAAATATTTTTTCGGGGGTGTTATAAATTGTGCACTTATGATATACAGTATGCGTAAAAAAGTGACAACTACCAACTCGTAGCTATATTCCTGATATTCTTGCTTAAAGTACTGTCAGTTTAAAAAATAATATACGGGAAATATTTTTTGTCAAAAATACATTGTAATATTTACTATTACATACTGTAAAGACCTATCAGAAAATACTTCATCCTGGCGAGCTATTAAAAGAGTCCAGGAAATCTGAATAACTGTCCAGGAAATTCGTGTCAAAATCCATTACATACCACATGTTTTTAAGAGACTAAGGAGTTTGGCTATCATAAGGTTTTAAGCGGCCAATTAAAAAAGAAAAATAAAATTTATCACAATTTCATGTGTAGAATGTAGAAATGTTTGCTATATTTTAAAATTGCAATTTGTAATGAGATTATGTTTTTATTGCGAAATCCATCGCTTTTGAATACTCTAATAGTACATTATGATACAAATGAGCTGCGTTGGACATTACAGTTGAGGCGGGACTGCAGGCCGAGCCGAAGAAGACGAGGCCGTAATGAAGCCGAGAGTGTAATGTCTAATGCTCACGCGTTTCATACGACGTTTTTCAACACACTTGCGAGGAAAAATAATAAAATGTCACTGTTTTTTTTTACACATAATCGGAACCACAGCTGACAGAACTGAACCAACAATTTTCTTTGAAAAATGACGGCGTAGATTTTGTTTTTTGCGCAGATGGAAATAGAGGCACTGACGCATTCGCCAAACAGCCAAATATTAAATATTAACACAATGAATATTTTTGTATTTACAACAATAATTTGAGTTCATTTGTTGATAAAAATGAATAATTTGATGAAATTAAATTATTATTTATTATATTTTAACTGAGACAGTCTATTTATTCGCAAAAACTTTACTGTTTCTCAAGAAATCAAAACTCTTTGATAAGATATAAAAAAAACTGTAATGTAAAAAACACTAGTGCGATAATGTAAAGTAAAAAGCACGCGTGTTTAATATGCTGCTTTATGACCGTAAGAACGCTGCAATAAGGGCCACTTTATAAGCAAGTGTGTTGAAATAGTAGTTTATGAAACTGGTACATAAAAAGTGTTTTAATACCTAGTTATGTATAGTTTCATACACTACTTTATCTAAACTCATGCCTACTAAGCTGTTTTCATAATCTTGGAAAATTTTCCGTTAAGTAAAGGATATATGAATATAAAATGCAATATTCCGCTAAACAATTCTTGTCGTGCTATTCAAAATGCAGACTCGTGCACCGCCCGCCCGCATAAAACATGCAACAAGCAAGCAATACGAGCATAAAAGCAAAGCAATCTTAAATAACAAGCAAGAAAACTTATCGACACGTGTTTCGCCTCTGAACGAGGCATCCTCGGGATGTGTTGCAAGCTCGGCTTCTCCGCAGCAACTGATGTTGTTCGCCCGACAGCTCAGTAGCTAGTGACGAGCCGCCGACCAAAACTCACCTTTTATACACCGGCCTGACTAGTTGTTTGGTGGGGAAAATGGGGAGACGAAAACATGCGTAACAGTGGGGTAGTGGTAAAGTTAGTTTGTTCGTTTAGTAAATCAGGGTTATTCTTGTTTTTTAGTATTTCTAATTGTTCTAACACATACATTCTTAAACCTTTTTTACAAATATGTTTTACTTCAAATGAATGGTTATCAGGCAAACTATGACCGTACTCTAATAGATGCTTTTCAAAGTGTGATTTTTCAGGATGATTATTTCTATGGGCTGAGATATGTTCTTTGTACCTAGTTTCAAAACTGCGACCTGTTTGACCTACATAGACACCGTTACAATCATTGCAAGACAATTTGTAAATACAAGACTGTTGTTTTTCATCTAATTTGTCCTTACCATTGCAAATACGCTTTATCTTATTTTTGGTTCTGAATGCAACGCGAACACCACAACGCCGAGAAATCTTCGCAACCCGTTCAGAAATTGGACCTAGATAAGTCAAGCTTGTTTTATTTTCCTGAACACTCGTACTTTCAGGCTGTAAAGCTGTTTCTGCTTTATCGTATGCTTGTTGCATGTTTTTATGCGGGCGGGCGGGCGGTGCACGAGTCTGCATTTTGAATAGCACGACAAGAATTGTTTAGTGGAATATTGCAAATTATATTCATATATCCTTTACTTAGTGATGGACTTCCGCAAGGTAACGCCTATTTCAATTAATTTTCCGTTAGCCATTTTTGATTGTTCTTGTAAAAGTTTTGTTCTAAAAGTGATCGTAATTTCCGTCGTTATTTCCAGAATGTCAGGTGGAGTCAAATATCATTACCATCCCTGCTGTCAGTAATTTAGGGCAAAATAATTCTTTTGACCTATAAAACATAGTGAGTAATTTACTCGAAAACTATGGCGCAACAAACAGTTCATCCATTGACAGACCGAGTCTAAGGCGCCGTAAGCCCTAGACAATACCTGGCCGAAAATAAAGTAGACTCTAACCTCGTTACTGTTTTGTATGTATTATGTATTGGAGAACATATTATATGATAACCTCATTGGTATTCGATATTAAATCTCAGTCATGGCTGTTTGTGCAAAGTTGCCTTTGCCTTCCTATTTAGTATCACATGTACTGTAATCTCAGAAAAAGATTTTTATAGCATTATGTTGTTCGGAGACCTATGCTATAATTTTTTATTTATTTATTAGAGACGTTCATGAAAAATATTTTTCATTATGCCAGTAGTTTTGAGTACGTAATGCGAATTTTACGATATGAGCATTACAAACCAAAAAAGATAAATTAGAAAGAAATGTAAAAAAATAATTTAAAAAGAATCCTTTGCCTGGATTCGAACCTGCGACCTCTTGTTATCAAGACAAGCGCGCTATTTCTATTTTTAGGTCTCCGTACCCAAAGGATTACCAATGGGACCCTATTACTAAGGCTCCGCTGTCCATCTGTCGGTCTGTCACCAGGCTGTATCTCTTGAACCGTTATAGTTGGACAGTTGAAATTTTCACAGATGATGTATTTCTATTGCCGATATAACAACAAATACTAAAACCGGCCAAGTGCGAGTCGGACCTGCGCACTCTCATACAACAGACATGATTTTTTGCCGTTTTTATAGATAATGGTACGGAACCCTTCGTGCGTGAGTCCGACTCATTTAAAAAAATTCCTCGGGCCGGGATTTCAACCTGCGACCTCTTGTTGTCAAGGCAAGCGCGCTACCAATTGCGCTACCGAGGTACTGAAATCACATAACGCCCTCGTGAGCGTTATGTATGTGCATTACAAGCTAGTTAGATCAAATAGTTACAAAAATATTCGATGGACAAGTATGGTGGAATATTCAACGGTCCAGGTAAGTACCTCGGTGGCGCAATTGGTAGCGCGCTTGTCTTGATAACAAGAGGTCGCAGGTTCGAATCCTAGCCCGAGGAATTTATTCAAATTCTTGTCTTTGCATTTGTTTCTAATTTATCTTGCCTAGTTTGTAAATGCACCCTAATAATAATATTTAATTGCAAAAATAAAAACAAAAATATAGATTTTTTGATTTTATACTTAGGTATATTTTGAACCATTGAATACTTAAAATTTAACCTCAATGAGCGTTTTTCTCGTTGTTTTTTTTATCGGTTCTTAGCATTCCTCTAGATGGCGTTGTCTATAGAGAAGGCTGCATGTCGGTAAATACCTTTGCTCAGCTGGAAATAATAATAAAAAAATGTGTAAAAGCGGGAATTTATGTTGCTTGATAATTCAGTTGAAAGTGTTTTGTGGAAATAAATTACAAAATGAGCCCAGAAGAGAGCTCTGATATAGATTGTACTCCACTAATGCTTTGCTGAAGAAATCAATAACAGTAAACATGACTAATTTATCACTAAGTAATCAAGCTTAGTAAGCGCACTTTTCTGGGAAACAAGAGGTCGCAGGTTCGAATCCTGGCCCGAGGAATATTTTCAAATTCTTGTCTTTACATTTGTTTCTAATTTATCTTTTCTAGTTTGTAATCCACTCTAATAATAATATTTAGAGTATTCCAAAGCGATGGATTTCGCAATAAAAACATTATCTAAGTACCTAATCATTTGAATAAGTATATTGTCACGACATGAACCCCCGAAGGGGTGTCAGAAGTGTTCTGAGTGTGAACTGTAAAATATTAAAATTATGCCAGTTAAATAAAAGTTTATATCTAAATATTATTATTAGAGTGCATTACATAGTAGAAAAGATAAATTAGAAACAAATGTAAAGACAAGAATCCGAAAAAATTTCTCGGTCCAGGATTTAAACCTGCGACCTCTTGTTATCAAGACAAGCGCGCTACCGACTGCACCACCGAGGTACTTACCTAGACCGTTGAATTTTCCACCATACTTGTCCACCGAATATTTTTGTAACTATTTAATCTAACTAGCTTGTAATGCACATACTGAACGCTCACGAGGGCGTTATGTGATTTCAGTACCTCGGGGGCGCAATTGGTAGCGCGCTTGCCTTAACAACAAGAGATCACACGTTCAAATCCCGGCCCGAGGAATTTTTTCAAATTCTTGTCTTTAGATTTGTTTCTAATTTATCTTTTCTGGTTTGTAATGCACTCTAATTAAGTATAATATTTGGAATATTCCAAAGCGACGGATTTTGCAATAAAACATAATAAAGTTTATTAGTCTAATTATTTTCATCCTGTAGTTTACAAGATTTGATATCATGTGAAGTTCTTGTTATCTCTGATATTCATTATAAATAAGTAAAAATGTTAAACGTGAATGTGTTGTTAATTAAATAATTAAAAAAATAAAATTATGCAACTTAAAAGTCGATATAATTTATTTATAATGTATTTACACCTTCCCTAGCATTATATACGTTCTAAGCGGCAAGGGAAGTAAGTTTCCGTAAAATCAATAATTAAACTGCTGAAATATAATATAGATCCCCATGCGACCGCAGCTCAATATAGAGGTACACAAGGATATATGTATATTCTATCGATTAGTATGAAAATTTTGTAGATGCGATGAGATCCCATATCTTCAAGGACCTTTGAAGTTGGTACCTGATACGGGAAAATAAAGGTCGTAACGTAATTCTGGCATTCCTTATACGGGAAGTATGTGACTCGTATAGCACTGGCAGTTTGGTTCTGGCGCTGACGCAGTTATATAGCCGTAAGTACGTTAAGGAATCGTGACTGCTTGAAAGTATGTAAGCCATTACCGCAGTATTATATATGTAAGCGAAATTTAGTTAAAGGTAGCCTAATCAAATGTAGTTTAAGATAATCACATTTTAGATTTAACAGCTGAACTGAGAGTGTTTTGCACACGTTTATGTACCGACCTCCTTACGATTATTTATTTGGTCTTCGCCAGATTGAACGACTCACACTAGAAGTTCAGTATCTGGAGCTTCCTAAACGTTTAATCCTGGCCCAGACGAGTCCTTCCCAAGGAGGCTTTACTCAGTTTGAAAGTTATCTTAATGTGGTGTACTCCAAACAGCGAACCGTCCCTAAACCGATATTTTATGTTAATAAAGCCCAAGCGTAGGGCGGCCCCGCTAGATTAATGTACACAGCCGCTTGTGGGAGCCGACCGCTGTCCGCTGAGGTGACGCGCATCTACTTGTCACTAATTATTTAGTGCTAACAGTGTGCTTCGTACCACTTTAAAACCACGAATATGTTACATTTAATGATGATTAATTGAAGAGAAAAACTGAATAGTACATTATATCCGAGGGGAGGAAAAAAGGGTATAGCCCCTGTTATAATACAAGTCAGGCAATACCTGTTACATTTCGGTAGGTAGTCAGTTTTTACTATTTCTATGTGTTGCTCGATTTAAAAGCGCGGCATGATTTATTTTTAACCTCAAACTTGTCTAATAACAACTGCAAAATATCCGCGTCCCAGGTTTCACACAACGAAAATTATTCGAAATACAAAATTTAAGTAGGGTTTGATAACACCTTTATAATATAGTATAATTTCACCCATTCGATTATTCTTGCTAAGTCAGTATTTATACCGATATTTTAAATAAAAGCGGACAAATGGTAAAATAAAAAAATCCGTGATGAAAATTACTTATATATTTTATAATGAACCGATAAGTAATCAATCTTGGAGTGTAATTAATTTTTTACCAATATAAAGAAAGCAATGTTTTTTTCAGCTTGTTTTTGCCTAGTTTTATTCGCCCATTAATACTGATTCATTTTGGATCGTAACAATTTCCCAAAGCTTACGTCTTTCGGTCTTTGACAGTAGAACTAGACATTAATTTAAAGTATAGCTTCGTCGTTTACACACGAACCTCTCAAACTAACAAAACAACATGTCTCGCTGAACTCAACTTAATTTTATACCAAGAATTGTGTTTATTTACTGGATGTTTCCGCAAGGCCTCTCTTTAGAGTAAATATTTACAGTGCTCCATACCTCCCTCCACACCTACGCACTACAAACACATACTACTAGGTGCCGCCCGCAGCTTCGTTAGCGTTAATTTTGTACGACATTTTCGAATCCGAGGACCCTCCGACCTTTTAATCCGGCAGGTAAACTTAACCACGTAGGCACCTAAGAAAGTATTTTTGATACAGATTGTTCAGGTTTATTAGTTTTTCAGTGCACCTGGAGCCACTGATGATGATGATGATGCCGACGACGACAACGACGTTTGCTAAACGGTGAAAAAAACACCGAAGAAACCGCCAAGTCTGTGCTCCGAATACGGCAATGATCCCCACAAACAATTATCTGTGAAACATGGGAGTCGTGATAAACCTGTAAAACCACTTGACGTATGTTTATATTAACATACTCGTCTCAACGTTTTGCTACGGCGTAGCAAGTGCTACGAGTTCACAGTTTCCCGCTTTGTAGACCCAGTGCGTAGTAACCTAAGAGATATACGCATTAAGAGCAACGCATGTGTAATAAATTATTTCATATCAGTGTATGAATATTTCCCTCAACGTCGAACATTAACACTAGAAATAACATTTATCCCGGGATCTACCTCGCAGCAGCCAGCCACACTTAACCCTGACGCGGGCTGCTGCTGTCGGTGGAACTCGATACCTTTCACTTGTTATTCACTCCGATATAATTCGGAGGCGGGCTAAATTAACACGGCTTATCAGAAATCTCGACAGTATAATCAAGTAATGTTATAGTACCGTCGGATATATGAGTAAATATTATTTTGTGATATTCTGCTAACTTCAGCAAGCTGTATTATTTTTAATGATTAAGACCACTCAAAAGATAAAGTGTACATTTACTGGTTCTAGAAGCTAAGTGCTTAGCCACGGAGATTGGGAACTTAATAATAATGTCAGTAAGTAATTACAAAAATGTCATCATCATAACGCAAAACATGTTTTTCTACGTTTAACCTTTGTATTTGAATTTAAACCACAGAGCTTAAAATTTGGTTGAAATTTCTTTGGGGTACATGGAAATAGCCTTCCCGAGTGGCGTGAACTCAGGTCTACATAGCTACTCTAACTCCAGATACGTCAGATATTGTTGTTATTTTGACATGTTTTCAGGGTTCCGTACCCGTATTGTGTGGTGGTACGAAACCCTTTGTGGCCAAATTATTATTATTTACTTTCTGAGCTCAATCTGGGTCTCATTAACGATTTCCCTAAACACGGTAGTGGTTAAACGAAAGCCCATTGTAATAAAACGTGCACTTTTCTTATGTTTCAAGAGATGGAGACAAAACAACTCTGAGCTTTAATTCAGTAGTTCACTGTAGACGACAGCCCGTCGCACCCGCATTAAACCTTGTGCCGATTCTCATCAACTCTCCTCACTGCAGCACGTACCTGAAAAGAACGAAAATGAGAATTATTATTTATGAGAGTAAGAAGCGTTTTCCACCGCGGTTAGGTCCCTATTATCATGTTTAAGCAAGTCCCCGGCCCGCGCACGTCGCGGCTGTAAGTCAGGGGGCGGTGCTGGCGCCGGAGCTCGGAATTTGTATACAATAACCGCTTTATAACGAAGTGCTCAATAACAAAGGTAAACTCATCCTTCATGAGCTTATTTTGTTATATTTTATTCCGAAGTCATATTTTCAGGGATTTAGGCGCACGCACGTCAAGAACTGAAACTATAACAGTTGGTTGACACCTATCTTAGAGGAAGGATTAATTAATAAACTCACTTAAAATTATTTATTTATCATAAGACGGCGAACTTGATGCTATTTAGTATTATGTTTCTACAGACCTTTGGTGCTGTGGAACATTTAAGGTCGTAATGCGAAAAGTAATTTACGTGATACTTACAGGGGGAGGGAAAAAAAAGTATAACCTACTAGCTATTCGATTTAACGACATGCTTTTTTCCGGGATAAAAAGTAACTTATGTGTTAAATTGGAGTATAAGCTATATCCATTCTAAATTTCATCCAAATCCGTCCAGCCGTTTCAGCGTGAAAGAATTACAAACATAAACACACACAAACACAAACTTTCGCATTTATAATATTAGTGTGAAGTGTGATGGGAGATAACATAGCCTTGTCTTATTTCACCACAAACGATTATGTCCGCGCTAATTAGACACCTGATTTTTCAATGATATTGATCTATCCTCCAGGAACCGTGCATTTTTCCGGGATAGAAAGTAGCCAGTACACATATGTTAAGTTAGTGTATAAGCTATATCCATTCTAAATTTCATCCAAATCCGTTCAGCCGTTTCAGCGTGAAAGAGTAACAAACATACATACACACACACACACACACAAACTTTCGCATTTATAATATTAGGAGGAAGTAGGATAAACATTTACAATACATATGGTAGAAACGTAAAAATTAATTTTATGCTATATAAGGTGATAGTCAAATTCATACAGAATACTCGGTAAGTGGTCTGAATTTACACTACACAAATGTTGTCTACTTGGTGTGCATCGTTACTACAGAAAATTGGTTAGTCAATGGGTGATAGACTAACTTTAACAACACTAGCGTCCTCTAGGTACCAAGTAGCTCAGTGTAAATTGAGTACGAAGTAAATTCGCAAGTCGTCTTGAGATCTACATAACTTAGTTGATGGGGCAATCACCAGGTAAGCGAAAGGGCCCTGGTTCCAATCCCATTTTTGTGTCAGTGTATTTCTACTTGAGTAACCGCATAACTAAAAAACAGCTGGATTTAATGAGTTACGGATCCTGGACAGAATATGTTAGCCGGTGGATGACGCCAATTTAAAAACACCCAAATGAAATGTTATTTCAATCATTTAGATACATTTCAAACAAGAACCCGTATTACACTGTTAACGGTTTTCTATAATTATTGTTAGTAAACCTGTACAGTACAAAGGTGCATAGACGTTTTGTGATTTCGTTTGGATACAGGAACAGTAATTGCATGGTTGGCGTGGCTACAACTACTCGAGGACTATATAATTATGGGAACTACCTCGGAACAACTACGTGATCCACGGCTAGAAACCTCATTTCTAGTTGAGTCATTTCCCTCAAAATTACCGACATCTGTGACAATAACACTCGGGCTTTATCGGCGCAATCACAATTTTCATGTTTATTATCAACGTGACGGCTAAATGTGTTCCCCGACACACACACACTCGCACATTATAGCTATTTGCTTGTTTCGCTATTAACGCTTTCATTGCCAACTGAGTGTTTTTAGGGTTCCGTCATAGAATAACGAAACGCTTTGTATCAATTTGTTTGTCAAGAAAGGCTCTTTATCAGCACAGTATAAGTCAGGTACAGTTTGAGGTATCAAATTGAAATTTATATGGAATACTAAGGTTTAGTCAACTTAAAATTTGGTTTGGAGATCCTTTGGCACAACTGAACAATATATAATTTTCATTATATGTTTTAATTTTTCATTTATTTATTAATATTATATTAAGAACTATTGTTACTAACAAATTATGGGTTTTAAATTGTAGATTGAAATAATTGAATTTATTTATTTATTTATATGTGACATAATACGTAGCTACAATGTTGCATTATTATTCAAACATTTGTACGTAATGATAAGTTTCTATCTTAAGATAAAATCTTAGTTACTTATTTACCTTGGGTGGCCTAATTATTGGGGACAGTATAAATTTACTGAAATGTTAATGTTGGAGTGAATTTAATGAGGGAATAAGTGTCTTAAATATCTATCAGTTAATGTTTATTCGTTAGAATGATTTATTAAGCAAATAAAAACAACATTAAATAATAAATTATACTTATTTAAGTGTTATAAAATAAAAAGTGAAGTGATGACTGCACAGTCTAAAACACTTTTTAATTAATATTTGGTAATTCCACCTTTTGCTGCGATTACGGCTTCCAGGCGTCGGGGCATGCTGTTTATGCAGACTTTTGCCTTATGCCGGAGATTGACGCTATGATATCTAAAGATATTTATTGTAAAGATTAACTTTGACTTGTAGAAAGTATACTTTATGTATCTATTTTACAAAATAAATATTTTGATTTGATTTTGATGCCAAATTCTGTTATGGGTTTCAACCATTTGCTGTTTGGTGGTGATGACTTCTTTGGCAATCTCCCGTTTCGTGAGTTCCCATAGGCTTTCTATGGGGTTCATATCTGGCGAATTTCCTGGCCAAGGCAAAACACACACGTGTTTATCGGCCAGGAACGCAGTGACACTCCTGGCTTTATGGCAAGGTGCCGGGTAGTGCATAAACACATACTCTTCATTATCAGGGAATTATTTTTGAAGTAGAGGCAGAAGCTGACTTTCAAGTACTCGCTTATACTGGTCTTGTTTCAAGGTCCTTTCCACGATATAGAGGGGTCCCATACCCTTGGCTGAAATAACAGACCAAACCATTATGTTTACAAGGTGTTTAACCCTCTCGACAAGGCAGTCCGAGTGGAGTTGCTCTCCTGGGCGACGTCGGACAAATGAGCTTTTACCCACAGAAATTAGAAAATTCGACTCGTCTGAAAAGTAGACCTGTAAAGTATTAACATTTTACAAAAAAAAACATAATCCAGTGTTCTAACATTTTATAGTTGTTATATTTACTCGACTCCAGTCCTCAACAGTCATGTTCCGATGTTCTCTGGCCCATTGCAGTCGCTTTTTCATCATGGCTTCAGTTAGTCGTGGTTTTTTGACTGGGCGACGACCCATCAGGTTCTCTTCATCCAATCGTCTCCGGACTGTCCTTTTCGAGAGGGCGATTCCTTACTCGTTTATGATTTTAGTCAGTCGTCCCACGCTCTTTTACGATTTTGAAGACAAATGTCCCTGATTTCACTGTCATTACGGGGGCTAGTGATATTTTATCTGCCACATTCCCCGACGCGGTTTACTGTTAGAGGCAGTTTATTATACATTGTTGTTTTAATCCTGCTTTCTGCTGACTTTGAAACACAACTTCCTCCGGGAATATGAAGCATGAAGCTATAGGGTATCTATCACCATAGATTTTCTTGGGGATATGTCTGAAGAAAAAATAAAAATACGTAGTATCACGGTTACGTGTCGGCCAAATAAAAATATGTGCATTAAAATTTGAAAAACTAATAAATTATTACACTTACGTTTAGTTTGTCTTGGATAAAAAAACTTGCAAATAATTGTTCCAGAAATTAATAAGTAATAATAACCGATCTCAATAATTTTCACAATTTAACAGTCAAATGACAAATTATCGCTTTTATTCAAAAACAACATGGCTTTTTTTTATGTGTTTTACGGCCCTGGGAACAACATGGCAGACACAAAGTGTTGCCATATTACGAAAATATTAAATAATACCAGAAAGAAAAACATATCAGAAAAAAACATTTTGAATATAGTTATCTACTCACCAAACAAATTTAAACCGAAAATTACAAAAAATAGGGGCTGTCCCTAATAATTTGGCCACTCAATGTAATTTAACGGTACAGAAACCTCAGGTATAAGACTTACTCTTTTTTTGTGATGTACCTACATAAACTCACTGATTCGTTTTTGGAGAAATTATAATTATAAAGATGAGTGTAGTAGTGTACTTGTAGTTACAATAGTAGATAGTTATATTTATGCTACAAGTGCGGTAAGGAGGCAATAACTTACGAGTTAAACGTAACATGTAAGTTACCCTTACACACGTGAACATACTACGTTTTTCAATGCATAGTGTGAGTTAGTAAATGAAACATAATTAATTCAATTCAATTCAATTCAAAAAACGTTTATTCTTATAAATACAAAAGGAAATTAATTTCATAGCACCGCCAAACTGCAGGGCAGTTTATTGGCAGTTGATGCTCTCATTAAACTTTACAATTGAGGTACTTCTATCTATAATATTATGGTTTAACAATTAGGGGAACACTTAATTTTATTTTAATAAACACAACGCTCTAATAAGGAATTTGTTACTTTTTTCTTAAACACAGGTTTGGTAAAATTATTATTTCTAATATCGGTTGGAAGATCATTGAGAATTTTTGGAACTAAATATTTTCTGGTTCTTGAGCCATAGTAATTACATATTTTAGGAACAGCTAACTTTTTGTTAATAATATTTCTTGTAGTTATTTGGTGCGAGATAGGGGTTTTATACTCATTATTATTAAACTCTTCTAACAGTATAAGTAATTTAACCTTTTCATGGACAGGTAAGATTTTACAAACAGTATACAGTCTATCATTATCATGGCGACATTTATTCTTTGTCTTTTTATCAATTAATAATTTCATTAGTCTTTTCTGCACGGCATTGATCTGATCTAGATACGTTCTGAAAGTACAACCATAACTACTCAAGCCATATGATACGATCGAGTCTGCGAGTGCATAGTAAACAGAGTACATTGTAGCTCTGTTCACTACACCTCGCAGCTGATAAAATTTACATAGGACAGATCTCAACTTAGCGCATACATTATTCACATGTGTTTTAAATGACATGTTTTGATCTATGGTAAGCCCTAAATACTTATATTGATTTACAAATTCAATTTCGGGACATTTACAGTCATTCAAGCAGTCATTATGGAAACAATCATAACTATGCCCAGTTATCTGCAGGTTATTCATTTTAGGTTTATTGTATGGCGAAAATATATGCATGCAGTTTGTTTTTGATAGATTAATAATAATGCCATTATCGTGTGACCATTTGATAATATTGTCAAGGTCCCTTTGTATACAATTTTGAATAATATTCAAATCTTTATGAGCATATAGTAAGCACGTATCGTCGGCGTACATAAACATTTTACAGTGCTTAACTACATTGCAGACACTATTAACATGCATGATGTACCCGACCGGACCGTACACGGAACCGGTGGGAACACCATACCTTATATTGGCCTTTGCACTCTTTGTACCATGTACTGATGTCTCCATAGTTCTATTTTTTAAGTAATTCTGTAGCCAGTTGTTTAAAGGTCCTCTTATTCCACATTCGCTCATTGCTTGCAAAAGCTGGCTATGGTCCAGAGTATCAAAAGCTTTTTTAAAATCAATAAACACTGCAACTACTTGTTTCCGTTGATCCAATGAGTTGTTAGCATAGTCTGTAAACTGCTTAAGCGCCGTCGCCGTGCTACGACCACGTCGGAAGCCGTGTTGATTATCTGAGATAATACCATGCTTATCTAAAAAATTACTTATCTGTCTTACAATAAGTTTTTCTGCTATCTGGTTGATGACTGACAGAATTGCTATAGGTCTATAGTTTTAAAGAAACAAACCATAAATACTCCAAACGAACTTTAAGCGGGCATTCTTTTTCTATGTACGAAAGTAGCCAACTTGACAGAAACAGACTGTTTTCAGTCACCTCACATGAATTGATACTGTCCTACTGTCAGTGGTAGGTGGATATCGTCCAACGATCAAACTGAACACAGCCTACGAACACATCAAACTGAAAGCAGTGTATTTCCGTCAAGTTTATCTAAGGTACACAAGAAAAGACTACCAACTTTCTCTCCGTAAAAAAATTTATTAAATAAAGCACTAGTGTGAAAAATATTACTTTGCCAAAAGTTTTGATGCATATAAAATGGGTCTCTACGAGCACTTGTATTGAAAAATATTACGTTCGTACCAAGGTTTCCGTATCCTAATAAGGAAGGGAACGTGTTAGAACCGAGCACCCACCTGGGTAGACGTTTTGATTACACAATTTGCAACATAAACATTAAACAGGAAAATTAAGGCCAAATTAGTAGTAATATTTCCATGTTTATGAGCCACGTGTCAAGCTGACTAGCGCCACCTATCGCAATTTTCAGTTAAAGTCGGACGCGCCATTCCTCGGAATTTGTTTATAAATGCTCGTATTAAGGCGGTTTCTAGAAACGCCACTTATTTGGCTGTTTCGGTGAGATCCCCGACGTGATATGGAGCACCCGCACGCAACGCCCGGCCCGTGTGTCGACCGGCGGCGGCCAACTGAACCAGCCGTATCCGTATCCGAGAGTGGTATGTCTAAGAAAAGCATTTCATAGTTCATGTAATACAATTACTTTATTTAATTATGGTTATTTAAATGACTTGTTATATTTACTTTTCAGCCGGTAGGGATAAACGTATGAGAGTAATTGATATAGACAGTTTTCTGTCTTCAGTTTTTCGCTTACTTGTATAGTTTGACTGTTTCACACGGTACAGAACCGGGCTCTTACTCTATCCAGTTATAGCCTAATTAGTTCAAGAAAAAAAAGCTTTTGAACATTAAAAAACGAAACCAACAGTTTGATTTAACTTCATTATACCAAAAAATCATGTTAAAATTAACAAAATAAAACTAATTCATACAACTAAATGGTTTTCAAGGTCGTTTTAATCAGCCTAAAAATAAACATGTATAAAGATAGTAACTATAAGCAAGGTACAAGTGATTTATATTGAAGATATAGATTTTTACTTATTCTATAGCCAACTATGTACTAGCAGCAATATTACTCGTATATTACTCAACACCGTTGTTTTTACCTGTACAAAAAGGTAGTAGTCGCATTTTTGTCGACTCGGTAGTTTCCTGATTTCGGAAACGACGACAAAAACGTCACGAGCTCGTTTACAGTATAACGACCCTGTGCATGTGTGTGTGTGTGTGTCCTCGTTGTATCGAACACTCGGCTATCGTTACGTTACGTTTCATAACGAGAGTCCGCAACAACAACACGGACCCCTGGCCGATACGCGTGGAGTCATTATGTATTGGTCATTATATGATGATTATGTAAATTTTATTTTTGTCACTCTCACTCCAAGCAAAAAACGCGCAGTGTGAGAGGGGCGGATTCAGCGTAAATTTTTAATTTTATTTTGAAGAACTAAAACAGCTAGCAAAATTTCCAAAATAAAAAATCAAAGTAATTTTAAAATACATCTAATAAAATTATATTGAAGTTCATGATTTCTATTCGTCGAACGAGGAGAAAAGGTGTGTTTCTTCAAACACACATCTTATTTCAATGATGTTTTCTATCGAGGAAAATTAAACCAAACGTGTTATCCAATAAAAAAACCCTAAATTATATAATCAAATTGTATATACCAGAAATGTATTAAAATTGTCTGTGTATCTCATTAAATGCACAGAAAAAAGGCATCTATATTTTATTAATAAAGCCTCTTAATTATTCAGTTATAAGTAATTTCTGTTAATATCGCCCCTGTTGGAATCTTACCAATTACATCGATTGAGTATGTAGTGCAAAAGGTTTTACAATGATATAAATAAACTTATATATTTTAAAGACGATTTGACGAAATTGGCGATTATTCATCGCAAGGAGATACAAATTAATGTGCGGAGCTCTGAACCGAGATTCGAACCCTTGGCATCCAGATTTACTTTCATTCTGCTTTTATACACCGCAATGATATAATGTCAAAAGGTTTTAGTTATCTCCCCCGGTTTCATTATATAGTCCTTTGGTCTCGGTGTCATCCCAAGTCAGTTTACCTGCCTTCACCTCATTTATCTGGGTTCAATCTACTTGTCTATATTGACAAGACTAATCTGAATTTTTATTCTACTGTATTTTTTTTTCATAAAAAGCTAGTGTTCATTTGCTTTTAGTATCAAAATCGAGGCCACTGGTCTTCACTGGCCTTGAAACTACACGTAATTTTTTGTTTTCCCATTTCATTCCACATTTACAGATGGGTGCTACTTCTGGCAGAGAGCTGGCTGGTCGACATATTTGACCAGCACTGCAGCTCCAGAAGGACAAATGAAAATGAAAACTTTTAGAGTAACAAAATGGTCAGTATTGTAACTTGCTCACTTACACAGCAGTTTGCTTGTTAGTTTCTGCTTCGGTTTGTGCCATTATATAGAGTCCAAGGTAGGTTATAGACGAATGACAAGTAGACAATGGGCTTCGGGAAATCCAACTTTATACAAGGTTTTCCAGATGTTACAGACAAAACTGAAAAAAAAACATTGTTTTTGAAAGAATGGGAAACCTTTTCACTATCTTAAAAACATGATTTGAAACTTTTACATAGTGGAATAAAAATCTTAAAGAGACCTATGAAAATTTAAATTATCACATTTTATTTCTGTTATGTGATCCATCCCTTGACGTGCATCCTTAATTATGAATAAAAATGTCGTATGTCTTATGTCTTCATGATTTTTTACAATATTGCGTAAGTTGTTTTTTATGAAGTTTTATTCGGATTATTGCTTACAGAATTTGATAATTAAGGCTCATATATTATGTACAATGTCTATCTTTCTCACTAGCGCTTGACTAGATATAAGTTCGTCCTGCACCCTCACAGCAAAAAAAAAAAAAACTGCTCAGTAGTTGGGCGAAGATTATTATTTGTAACTACCTATGATATTTTGGTTAAATAAATTAAAAAAAAAAAAAAACACGTTTTCCCAATGTCACTTCAGTAGGCTAGGACATTTTAATAACGTTCTAAATTGGCAAGTATTTCGCGTATTTAACCACATAAAGAACATTTATATATAAGTAATACCCAGCAGAGCAGGTATGCTTTTAGTGTGATTAGGCTCATTAGGATGAACGCCAGTCCTTGTTCATTAAAGCCTGTACATGTACAAATATTATATGAAAATTTACTGTGAAATTTATTATTTTATAACACTGAGTTCGGACAACTAAGTAAACAATTAAATTTCAATTTGAATATTGCACGAACAGTTATTATTAATGGACTAATGACTAATAAATCAACCAAAAACCCATTAATCATAATTGTATAGGTATTAATTTTAAGTAACTGTTTTACATTGTTATTTTTTCACAGTACAGTTTTATGATTTCTTATTTCAATATTGCTGATGAGAGCAAGTATGTAAGTAAGATTTTCGTCTCTTAATGGCCCCTTTGACGTGACAGTTGCAGAAGTTACTACTAAGTTACTTTAATATTATATGAGAAGTACTTGCTCACGGAGTATCAGCCCCGCCACCGCACCAGCCGCTACTCACGCAACTGTAGGCTCCATCCGACATGAAGCCTCTCAGACCTCTCACCAGCCTGTAATGACGTCACTCTAAGTAGCTCCCGTAACTTTCCACTCCGTCGCCAATGTCGCTCGTTCCCGCCGTCAGATGTTCACTAACTCGCCATCATGTTAATGCATCTCAAGCGACATTTACGCAAGTGCAATAGAGTTGTTTTTTGAACGTTCGGGTAAGTAATAATATATGTCGCAGTAACGCAACATTGCGCGTGGTAGATCCACGCATACACGGACATGTATGGCAGCTCTACTAATGGTCTGAAAGCTTTGCTAAAACATATTTTGTATCGATGTCAACCTACATGTCGTGCTTACTAAACTGTGAGTTGTGAAGAAAGCAACAATGTGTCCTTATTTATTACGAACTCGCGATTTCACAATAAGCATATCAAGTTAAGGGAAGACTAAGTATAAAATGCAGCGCTGTGATTGACCCTTTATGTAGCATAGTCTTTGTACCTAAATGAAATAAGAGTGCTTTTTTAAATGAAATACACAGACAATTGTTACAAATTTAATTTTGACGATATAAGTTCCAAGAGAAAACCCGTTTTGACACATTTCCTCGATAGAAATAATTATTGAAATGAGGTCTTCGAAAACACTTTTTGTTCATTTGATAAATAGTAATCATGTAAAGAATAAAAAAAATACATATATATTAAAGATAAATGATTTTTTTTATGGAAATATTGAAACAAAGACGTAATTGCGTTTCTCTGTGAAAATAAAAGTTTTATTTACAATGCGTTCTTACAATGTTTAACCTATTATATTATTTTATAAACAAAACATTCACTCACCTGTGAAAATAAAAGAAACAACATTTAAAGCCCTTATTAATTTTAAACTATTTAAATTATTACTAAGCACTTAAATTATCAGTTTAAAAAAATATCTGAAACACAGACTTTTTTCTCTTTCACCCTGAATCCGCCCCACTCGCTTTGCACGTTTTTTGCGCGTTTTTGCAGTGACGAAAACAAAATTAAACATAGCCTCTAGCCAGATTTTTTCAGACTATAACCTAGACATGAGTGTGTAAAAAGACACAAATCAAATGAAAATCATTAATTGAGTCAAATGGTTTGAAATAATTCAGGGTGAAAGAGAAAACGTGCAGCGCGAGTGGGGTTGATTCAGGGTGAAAGAGAAAAAAGTCTGTGTTTTAGATATTTTTTAAACTGATATAGTTAGCAAAATTTCCAAAATTTAAAATCTAGATATTGTTGAAATAATGCATATTTATATTTATTTGTATCAGTTTGTAGCCTCCGGACCATTAGTACCATTGAACAGTACCATCAATGGTACAAATGGTACTGATTTTTTGAATTTCATTTTTAGAAGGGTTATTAACTTATTACGTTATTACACTACAACTAAAGTGGAGCACATATTTATGTAATGAAACTACCGCGTTTATCAAAATTAAATTAGCATTAGTACCGATGAAAGATGGTTATAATTATACAGATTTTTTGACAGATGTCAAAGTGACAGATGATTTTTTTTAGTTTTTTTTTGCAGAAGTCAAAGTGACAGATGTTTTTTTTAGATTTTTGCAGATGTCAAAGTGAGAAATTATTTTTTTTAGGTTTTTTTGGCAGATTTTTGAGTGACAGATGATTTTTTTTGGATTTTCATCCGTCACTCTTACACGTCAAAAAATCTAAAAAAAAACTTTAAAAAATCATCTGTCACTTTGACATCTGTCAAAAAATCTTAAAAAAACATCTGTCACTCAAAAAGTAAAAAAAAAACACCTGTCAAAAAAACCTAAAAAAAATCATCTGTCACTTTGACTTCTGTCAAAAAATCATCTGTCACTTTGACTTCTGTAAAAAATCATCTGTCACTTTGACATCTGTCAAAAAATCATCTGTCACTTTGACATCTGTCAAAAAATCTGTATAATATTAACCATCCTTCATCGGTACTAATGCTAATTTAATTTTGATAAACGCAGTAGTTTCATTATATAAATATGTGCTCCACTTTAGTTGTAGTGTAATAAGTTAACAGACCTACTAAAAATCAATTAAAAAAAAATTTTGTACCATTTGTACCATTTGTACCATTGATGGTACTAGTGGGACAAATCAGTGTCACTAGTACCATTGATGGTACTGTTCAATGGTACTAGTGGTCCGGAGGGACTTTGTGCATCATTGGGGTACAGCAATGCAGAAGAAAAGTAAATCTGGATGTGAGGAGCTCTGAACCGGGATTTGTACCCAGGACCTATCGGACTCTATCTTGTGATGAATAAATCACCAAGTTAGTGTTTAAAATTTGGGCAGGTTATTTCTGTCATAGTAACAAACCAATGTTTACGTTTAGTCAACAGTCACTAAACGTCCGTTATAGGAATTGTAAACATTATTTATTTTTATTATGTAATAATAATCCGCCATTATGCCCGGACAATTTACGCATGCGCGGCGGAATCCCATGAGAGAAATGATGCCGCCGCGGCGGCGCCGCCAAGTAACTGTTAGCTGTTATTCATTATATTTTTTAAAAACAAGAAGGAAGTTTTCGTATATCATGAATTCTGTTAAAACTATGGTGGTCGCATCGTTACGTCGGCTCCTTTATTTATTTACATGTAAACCTTACACGAAGAATATCTACAATACGATGCTGTCAGAAGTTTAATCAAATCTTTATTTACGTTTATGAAGCAAATGTATCACATTTCCAAATGAAGAGTGTTCGTGTTAAATAAATAATGACTCATTCATTCACGCACAATATTTAGATATTTATTCTCCCAGTGCCTTGAAATTAATAACAATAATTTGATTACGTTAATTAATTTCAAAGTAAAAACTTACTGTAACCCTAATTACACGTTAAATCTGTTCGATGATTTTATTAATGAGCTTTGAGCGAGCTATTTATATCACAAAATAATACATTATCTAAATGATACAGCCGTTATCTTTATAATGACCTTCAACATTACGACATTATATTCTTCAAACTACCATTGAAAAAACATTCGGCACCTAGGTTTGACTCTTTCAGTCATCAGAACTACATTTACGAAAGAATTCCAAGATTTTCTTATATTTTTCGCGCGACGGAATCCGCTTCGCTTCCGCAAACAATGAAGTAACCGTCGCGGGGTATAGCCTCCCTCAACCCCGCGCTCGCCCGCGTGTTGCCCACATAGCAGCGACAATAAGGAGTTAGGAGACAAGCGAGCCGGTTACGTGAAAGGTAAGAGATTTTTGTGGAAACACCGAACCATTACTGTGGCATCGTAAACTGTGCCCGGTAAATGGAAGCAGGCAGCGGAACAAGATAAGACGAGTGTGACGCTTAAGAAATGTTTATTACGCTAGCCTCATTTTGTGCACACCAGTACAGGTGATTGCTAGATATTTACGAAATGAACCGTCAGATTTAACATATTAGCACATCGAGTGCATTTTGATTTCTATATAAGCTACAATTTTGTATTAAAAATTGAATTCTTTAATTATCTTCAATTCGTATTCAAAGGAAATGTTATAATCTGCTACACAATAGCAGATTATTTTCGCTCCAAGTTTAGCGGTATAACCTGCACTTTACGTCACTAGTGTGAAACTCGTCGTGAGTGGCGCGGTGACGTTGCACAAACAGTGGGAAACACGGGAATTTCATTTGTTTTGCGGAGCAAGGCGGAGCTGAGCGGAGCGAGGCGTGAGGTGTGAAAGCGCTGACGTGACAGGGGTGAACGAAAATTTAGTTTGTGTTCACGTATCTCTCTCAACGGATAAAACTTTCGGAAATGGTTATTCAGTTATTCACTGGCTTCCATATAGCTTTTTACGAGAAATATAGTAAATATTGTATGCGTGTAAAACTGTGGAGGTCAGATAAAATCTTTAAAAACGACAAATAACACTCAGTACATATTTCACCTGCATCATAATTTAAATTTTTATAAATTTTATAGACATTATTTTACATATATTTCAAGGGGTTTTCGGCAAAATGGCATTCGATATGAACACGGGTAGACTGAAGATTCTTTGATTTTTAAAACTGAGAGGGACCGAGTGATCCAAGTCATTCTATTCTACTCTTTTAGTTACTCTTTTAGTAATGTCTGTGTTTCGAACAAAAATATATAAAAAACATGGAAAGAACGCGTTAAAATACATTTCTTAATATGTTTATTTAAAACCACGATCGTTTGAAAATAACATATAATACGAGTACATTATTTAATGTTGGTATTTTGTGTTAATGTAATCGCGAACGAACGATGGCCAACTCTTATTTTAACAACACCCTATCTGCCAAAAGAGACTCATAATAATGAACGTTCAACCTATTGTAGCTTTACTTTCTCACTTGACTTTAACAAACTTGAAGCCATGCACAGAATGATCGTCGTTTCTATATACATGCAAAGTAGATGTACTGTATCATTTCTCCAGGGTGTTTTTACCGAACCACAGCGTGAATGTGCTAGAGTTGGCTCACATTGACACAGATAAAAGCAAGGTTTTCAGTGACCAAAGTACACACGAGTTTAAGAATATCTGAATTGTAGATTATTTCAGACGTAAATGAGTTTAATTCTTAGCTATGGCTATATTAACGTAACTTTTTAATATTTTTCAGATTGTGTACTTAAATTTAAACTGTAATTATTTTATATTTTCACCTTCGAATGTGCATGGAATCTTTCATATTTATTTATTTATTTATTTATTTATTACAAATTATATAATGTTAATAAACAGTTTATAGTACAAAAAACAAGATATTTACAAAGAACAGGCAAAAGGCATCGGCCGACTTATTCCGTCAAGAAATTGCTTCCAGTCAACCTTGGTAAAACATACAAACATTTTTATCTTGTAAATTCACATGAGTGCATAAATAATTCTTAGGAGTTATTTTAAACCTACAATCTAAACATAAATATACTACATACAGATACACACATAAATACACACAAACAAACAAGTAACTTAATAAATGGTAATGCTAATTAATTACTTCCTAAGTCACGGGAAAGTTAACAGTTTTTATCATCTAGGTTCAAGTGTATTAATCCTACTTCCTATCCTATCCTGTCCTACTAATATTATAAATGCGAAAGTTTGTGCGTGTGTGTGTGTATATGTTTGTTACTCCTTCACGCTGGAACGGCTGGACGGATTTGGATGAAATTTAGAATGGATTTAGCTTATACCCCAAGTTAACACATAGGTTACTTCTTATCCCGGAAAAAAGCATGTCGTTAAACCGAATAACACGCGGCCGTAGCCGCAGGCAAAAGCTAGTAATAATAATAAATTCTTTATTTCAGGCAAGACATGACAAAATATACAAACATACAATGACAAGGGCCCATATATAAATACCTTACAGACTAACATACATACAAAATGTAACTAAAACTAACATTATAACAGTACCTAGCCTATTTTTGAGGAAATTTAGTCCTTGTCGCTTCCCTGAAGCGTCGAAACACGATCCCCTCTGGCCAGCCAGGACTGTTATTATTTTGTTGTAAGTATATTATTTATATAATATACAATCTGCGACATAGGAACGGTATCACCCAGAGAGCACTTTTACACACTCACAGGACTACTTAATTTAAGCATACGAGTACTGTTTTTTCTTTCTGTATCTGTTCGTCCCCGAATTGACAGGCTATGGGTAAGGTTAGGTAAGTAGCTACCTATGTAAGTATAGGTATATTATTTATATAATATACAATCTGCGACATAGGAACAGTATCACCCAGAGAGCACTTCTACACACTCACAGGACTACTTAATTTAAGCATACGAGTACTGTTTTTTCTTTCTGTATCTGTTAGTCCCCGAATTGACAGGCTATGGGTAAGGTTAGGTAAGTAGCTACCTATGTAAGTATAGGTATATTATTTATATAATATACAATCTGCGACATAGGAACAGTATCACCCAGAGAGCACTTCTACACACTCACAGGACTACTTAATTTAAGCATACGAGTACTGTTTTTTCTTTCTGCATCTGTTCGTCCCCGAATTGACAGGCTATGGGTAAGGTTAGGTAAGTAGCTACCTATGTAAGTATAGGTATATTATTTATATAATATACAATCTGCGACATAGGAACAGTATCACCCAGAGAGCACTTCTACACACTCACAGGACTACTTAATTTAAGCATACGAGTACTGTTTTTTCTTTCTGCATCTGTTCGTCCCCGAATTGACAGGCTATGGGTAAGGTTAGGTAAGTAGCTACCTATGTAAGTATAGGTATATTATTTATATAATATACAATCTGCGACATAGGAACAGTATCACCCAGAGAGCACTTTTACACACTCACAGGACTACTTAATTTAAGCATACGAGTACTGTTTTTTCTTTCTGTATCTGTTCGTCCCCGAATTGACAGGCTATGGGTAAGGTTAGGTAAGTAGCTACCTATGTAAGTATAGGTATATTATTTATATAATATACAATCTGCGACATAGGAACAGTATCACCCAGAGAGCACTTCTACACACTCACAGGACTACTTAATTTAAGCATACGAGTACTGTTTTTTCTTTCTGTATCTGTTAGTCCCCGAATTGACAGGCTATGGGTAAGGTTAGGTAAGTAGCTACCTATGTAAGTATAGGTATATTATTTATATAATATACAATCTGCGACATAGGAACAGTATCACCCAGAGAGCACTTCTACACACTCACAGGACTACTTAATTTAAGCATACGAGTACTGTTTTTTCTTTCTGTATCTGTTAGTCCCCGAATTGACAGGCTATGGGTAAGGTTAGGTAAATAGCTACCTATGTAAGTATAGGTATATTATTTATATAATATACAATCTGCGACATAGGAACAGTATCACCCAGAGAGCACTTCTACACACTCACAGGACTACTTAATTTAAGCATACGAGTACTGTTTTTTCTTTCTGTATCTGTTAGTCCCCGAATTGACAGGCTATGGGTAAGGTTAGGTAAATAGCTACCTATGTAAGTATAGGTATATTATTTATATAATATACAATCTGCGACATAGGAACAGTATCACCCAGAGAGCACTTCTACACACTCACAGGACTACTTAATTTAAGCATACGAGTACTGTTTTTTCTTTCTGTATCTGTTAGTCCCCGAATTGACAGGCTATGGGTAAGGTTAGGTAAGTAGCTACCTATGTAAGTATAGGTATATTCTTTATGTGTGATGGTTATTCTTTTTTAAATCTATGTCATCTTGATGACATGAGACCAAGTTAGTGATTTTAAAATATTTATTTATTTTCTGTGAAATAAGGAACACTTATCTTAAAAGTAAAAAAATAGGTCACTTTATTTCTAAAAGTAATGAAAACTTTAAAAAAACAATTATTTATTTGCTCACGTCGATTAAAACCCCGTTTTGTAGCGGCTGCTTATGCAAAAAAAAAAACGCTTCTTTCGTTCAAATACGGTTAAAAACCGCTAGTTTACAACTATAGTGCTGATGCCAACGTTAACTTTCTGTGGAACAGGCGAGAAGCCGCGCTTCCAGATTTATTTACTTCACGGATGAATTCGGTCTCCAGGTTTCTTTAGAACCTTTAATTTTGTTTTAAAATGTTTAAATTAAAACCACATTCACCGTCTTCGATGTCAGCCCAAAAAGTAAGAAATAGCTTTAAATAGCTTTTATAAGAGCTAGTATGACTTAAATTTATGAACATGGAGCATTGAATTGAATTTATGAAGCAAAAGAAGCGTGTCAGGATTGTGGCAGATATAAATGTGTATACCTCTCTGGGTAACAGGCATGAGTCTGTGGGTCAACGCGGTCTTCCCTCTCGTTATCTCGTGACGATCGGATATGGTATCCCAATGAGTATCCCAAACAAAGTTTTAATAAGTATTTCTACATTCATTTGATCTGTTCACATAAAAACAATATATCGATAGGTGAAATTTAGAAATGTCACAGATTTTTTTTTACAAGACCTTCGTGAGGATAAGCATAGACATATGGACAATTTAAGAACCTCATTTTTTGTAGTCACTTACCCAATACCATAATTTTTATTCATATCAAAATCTTTCGCAGAACTATAATATTTAAACTATGATAGAAATAAATTTCTATATTTTTAAACACTTGGCGATTTATCCATCGCGAGGAGATAACAATTAGATTAGATTTTCAATACCGCAATGATATAAAGTTAATTAATAATATTTAAACTAAACTAATAGTCTTTTGAGGAACAGTGTTTTGAGGGAACTTTTAAATCCATGGGAACAATGGTGCGTACAAATTATAATAACTTTAACTGAAAACAAACTTTTATTTCAACTGTTGTAAGTTTTATAAAATCTGTTAAGCATTTCTGTGTGACGTTCCTGTACGTGCAGCACGTTGCCACTCGCTCGGCAATACTCGGCAAGCCCCGTCACGTCCCCGAATGCCTCGCTCCGCTCCGCTTCGCTCTCGTCGAATCTCGCCGGTCCAGTGTCCGAGCCGCTGACTACCGGACGTTGAGAGGCGAATCTCAATTAGTTCCCGAAAACAGACGCAACTTACTGGTTTGTATTGCATACAGAGTATCCATCGACCTTGCAACGTATGCAGCCTTATCTTAGAGTAGTTCCACCACCGAAGGGAAACTGGCATCGTGCCAAAGAAAATCTGAAATTTAATAAGTGTGATTCCTTGTTCTAGTGAGTGGTGAGCTGGATGTGGACCAAGCCACTTCACTCATCATGAGCAGCTGTGATAAGCATGTTTTAAGATACTTATTCCTAACTAAATTGGTGAAAAGCTTTTTGCTGTTATTTCACATTCCATTCGGTCTTGAATAACAACTAAGCATTTTGAAATTCGAAATACAATTGGTCTTGGATTAAACTTTATCATTTTAGTCGTTTCTTAGGGTCTTGTTTAGCTCCTTTTGTGTGTACAATGATCATGGAACGTAAGCGGTAAATTTCAAACACCTAGTTTAAGGTCAGCAGATACTAAACAAACAAAAGTGCAAACAGAAAGGTTCTCAGTAGAACACGTTATATATTTAGGTCTGGCGTGGCGAGTATTTGCTGGAGCCATTACCACTGCCAACGACGTCGATTACCAAAGATTCGTCGAGTATGTACACACACACACACACACACACACACACACACACACACACACACACACACACACACACACACACACACACACACACACACACACATAAACACCTAGGAACCACTGTCACCGAGCGCTCCCAATCGCGCCTCGAATTCACGTCGTTTTAAAATAAAATCCGATCAGGAAGCGTTCGAAATTTAAACTAGCGTTTTGAATTCGGAACACAAACATAATAGCGACGGTTAGGAACGTGTCACGTCGCGTCATGCTGGAGTAGAAAATGGAATATATTTTCATGTATTTCTATGAAGAGCAGGAAGAAAATACGGTATTACAATCGCTATCAGGTTTAAAGGGTTTAAGCGAGGTGCGACCCGCTCATCGTCATAAGATGAGGTTTCTCGGATTATTCCGGATAAACTTCGCATTCTTTAGTGTTTTATTTACTATGGAACACCTGATATAAGTTTTCTGCGTAACGTCGTCGTTCAATATTTTTTGTCTTTTTTCATCAAGGTCGAATAGTGAATTTTTTTCAGTAACAGTAAGTTACATAAAAGAAAATTTTGAATTTTATATTTTTTGTAACACTATGAATATCCATAAATAGTTGGGCTCTTTGGTTGGAAAGACAAATTGCAAGTCAAATAATTCATTTATATCACTCGCTTCAGCAACAAAACAACGAAGAAGCGCAACTACTCCCAAAATCTCTACATTATTTAAAGTCTCCAACTCTTCAGTCTCTCCCTACTCTCTACTAGTAGTACGAAGTACACTGATAAATAATACAGAGGATTGCAGATTTAAGTTATTATCAAGTTTGCATTGTGAACAAACAACAACGAGAAATATGGAGTTTGCTTTATTTATTAAGAAACAACTTTATAGAGTCAATAATAATAATAGGTATTGTAACGTTGCAGAGTTTTTGAACGCCACTTAATAGGGAAGTCTATACACACACAGTCATGAAGTGAGCTATGTTGTTTCTAACAAAAGTTGTAGTGTATTAATAATAATAATATAATAAAATCATTTATTTCGGACAAGATCCATAAAGTGTGAGTAGTACAATATAACTTATAAACTAGTGTTAGTAAGAGATCAGGCGAGTAAAAGTTGTATTAAAATTAAATTGTCTTGTGGAGCTCTATCCACTTTTTAAGAAGGGGCGAGTCCCACCTATCAGATAATACCTTCAGGACACTATTGGGGCTGGCTCGAGTTCGACTGAGCAGCGACGCACAGCGCTTTCGCATGATTGCCGCGAAACCATCTGTGTGTGCTTCCGCGAACATGACAGAGGCGCTGCAATATCGCGGCAACCCCAACAGCATCCTGAAAGCATTATTATACTGGACACGCAGGTCGCTGTATGCCCGTCGCGTGTAGTCCACCCTCAGACTGCACGTGTAAAAGGACTGGCAATATGCTTTGAAGAGCGTCACCTGTTACCTGATTCGTACACCGTGCAAATCTGCGGGCAAGCATATTACATCGGACAGCCAGCGACCTGCGCTTCCTTTCTATATCCATACAATCACCGAGGTCCTCTCGAACCCAGTGCCCCAAGTATTTGAAGTGCTTGACCCTGGACAACGAGGTACCGCTGAGTTTGACTTCAGGCACAATAGGATAAGTTTTAGACCCTGCCTTAAATACTAAAAACTCGCTCTTTTTTGCGTTGTACTTAAGGCCATGCGCCTCAACATACGATTGACATATGGAAAGAAGCCTCCTCAGCGCGTCTACCGATGGACTCAGCAGCACCATATCGTCAGCGTAGCTTATGTTATTGACGCTAACTCCGTCTACATGACAGCCGACGTTGGTGCCGCTGAGCTCATCGAGTAGCTTATTGATATACAGGTTAAAAAGACGGGGAGAGGATAACCCACCCTGCCCGACCCCGCATTCCAACCCATATTCATCCGAGAAGGCTCCTCCCCACATAACTTTGTTTTTCTGGTTGTTATACCAATGTTTAAACAGATATATTATCTCGTCTGGTACAGTGGTCTCTCTTCTTAGTTTGTCCCATAACACATCATACGATACAAGATCAAATGCTTTAGAGAAATCTAAAAAGCATGCAAACACGGGGGTTTTCCTGGCTGTATAGTACTCGACAGTCCGCTTGAGACAAAAGATAGCATTCTCCTTGGAGAGACCTGAAAGAAATCGGAACTCTGCATCATTAAGAAAAATATGCTTATTCAAATGTCTATCAAGCAGACTGTCCAGAACCTTAGCGATTACAGAAGCTAGAGATGTTGGTCTATAGTTGGCCAAGTCAGAAGTGTCTCCCGTTTTATTTTTAATAATTGGGACTACCACTGTACGCATTAACTTTTCAGGTAGGTATGAATGGCCAAGACACAGCGTATAAAACATGGCAAGCACTCTGGGTAGATGAACTCCTGCGTACTTCAAGTGCTCAATGCTGAGGCTGTCGTGACCAGGACTCTTCCCTCTGACCATGCCTTTGATGACAGTTTCTACATCTTTTGCACTGATAGTGACGCTACGTTCCCTCACAACAGCCTCATCATGAGTCCCCTGAGACGCAGGCCCCAGTGAAGATCGAACTCAAAAATGCTCTTTAAACAGGTTAGCAATGTCAGTGGGCTCGTGTACTCCGGCTACACTCACAGGGAGGGCAGGTCTCTGAATCAGCTTGTTTGTATTTTTCCAGAATTTACTAAAATTTTTATTATGATGGTGCTCAGCAATGATATCAATTTTTATCTGCCGTTCGTTATTTTGGCACCACTTTAATTTGAATTTAAAGACTTTTCTTGTTTCGCACATGCGGTCGTAAAACAAGCCATGTTTTGGTTTGCCGTACCACAACCAAGTCTGAAAACATAGACGAGCTTCACCGTAAGCGCTACGGACATGTTTATTCCAACCGGTTACATGATTGCGTTTCCTTACAGATTTATCAACATAAGAAGACTCGGCCGCTTCAGAAAGAATAGGTATTATGTTGTCATACATATTGTTCAATAAAATTCAATGATCCAAGTTATTACACATTATATCACAACATGAGTTAAATGTTTGATCGAAGTCTGATATTCTGAATTTCTGATATATATTTTTTTAATAATTTAGTTTGAAAATGTAGAACTAATTTCATTATTTTTGGGTTTCATTCATTGCATCTATTTAAAAACAAAAACTTGAATTCTACCCGCAAAAAGTGAACGTGACGTCACTAGAGGCGTTCCGCATGGCGCTAATAGTGCTAACACTACCATCAAACTTCTCACGCCCATCAAGTCGTTCCGAATGAAAAATGGCGTCCATCACTGTTTATACTTATAATCCATTTAGGGTTCTTTTGAACGCAACATGAATGATGACAGAATTTGTAGAAATTCATTTAAGTTACGTGAATACAAAGGATATACTACTTTACTAGGTCCAAGAAGTAATTTCTTCTAACTACAATCTTATAATCATGATTTAACTAATGCTCTTATTCTTCGAAAAACCTATTTTTGAAATTGCCACCGGCCAGCTAGCACTTTTCATAGATCGCTCATAGTGCAAACGCTCTGAAGCATAGGCATATCACAACATGGCGTCGTTAAGGATTTCGTCTATGATAAACAAGGTGAAATTTAATCAATCACCCTTATTCATACTGGAGACTCGGTTAGTGATCAGGAACAAAATTCAATTATCGTTATTTTCGAAATCATAAAAATTACTTACAAAGGATTTGTGAACGAAGTGATTGCATTGTTTTTTGGTTTGGTGGTTTTTTTTTATTGGTTGTTTAAACGTCAGTTGGTTGATTTTTTATGGTTACTGAAAAATATAAAGGAATTTTCGAAAAATCAGAAATCCTTTTTTCACTCGAGTTTTGGAGCAGAACGGTGGAATTGTTTTGCTGATAGCCGAGTCGGTGGCCATTTTGTACCTAGGCCACGCTTCTTTCCTTTGGAATTGCAATCTGGGATATCGGGTGAGTTTGCCATCCTGGATGATTTTATAACCTTGGATTTGGCTATGACGATACGATATTTTGCAGATAATTTCGGAGAAAGGAACCACTGCGAGCACGCCGGGATTCTAACAAAGGTATCTGATTTGGTGAGTAATTAAAGATATTTTGAAGTGGACATTGTAAAATGGGAAGTAGATAATGATCTTCCTTGTCAAACTTCGTGTTATAAAAGATGTTTTTTAGAACGCGTGTTTTCCAGGACTCGTTTTGGATCGCCAGAGACTTTTGTTTTGGGTCACACGACTCCTTTTTATAAGTATGGTAAGAATGAACTTCCCCATCCTGTTCGAGTTCCTTCCCAAGAGACTAAATGATAACAAAGGTTTTTCTCCCACGTTCCAGGTTTTTTTTTGTTGTTGTTCTTTGTCTAGGTGTACAAGTCTCCTCTTGTACAACTTGATAGAAAGCTACTATCAGTGTCCAGGTGATGGTGACTCCGGTGTACGCGTTGCTGTAATCTTCGTGACCACGAGCAAGTCTTCCTCCACGTGGGTCTAGCAGCCAAGAAATCGGTGGCAACCTCTTGGCCAGCTACAACGTTCTAAGAAGGTCGGAAAAGGAGGATACTTCCTAAGTTAAGTGGGATATTTTTCCTTAAATTATTATTCAGGATGTAAATTTCGAACAAGCTTTGGGCAAATTTAAATACATTTAGTTTACCGTTGTATTTAATATAAGTAAAATTTAAAACATTAGTACAATAATTTAAGCCTTGCCACACACGGATAAGATTTGTATATTTTAAAAAGAGTGTATTATTACCTAAAACTCTTTTTATAAAACTTATAAATAAAATTATTGATGAACCGCTATTTTTAAGTTTGATTTGGGGATTTCCTTGGTCAAGGGGGGCAACAATTTGTGACCTTTCCCCTCAGCCGGGTTTACGAGGTGAAACGTTTCAGGACCTATATAGGTATAACATTATACATTTTTTTAAGTGGATTGGATAAACACTTTATTTCACAGAAAATAAAAATTAAAACACAGAATACAGAATAACAGAAGGCAAGGGCGGACTTATTTCTCAAAGAAATTTCTTTCAGTCAAACGATGGTACATATTAGGAAAATGAAAATTATTGTTATTTGTGAAAAAAGAAAACATTTTCTTTAAACCTATTACTTAAATATAATACACTACATACAAAGAAAGTGACATAGTCAGTGGAGTAATTCAGAGAGATGAAAGGTAATATCTAAAAGAGGACACAGAAGGAAGGTTTCTGAGGGTTTGCGGAAGTTCATTCCAAAGTCGAACTGCATTGACCGTAAATGATTTTGAGAAACGATCAGTGGTGTGCGCAGGTGTCGCCAGATCGATATGATGACAAGACCGAAGCGCTCTGTTGCTGCGTTCAGTGCGTTTATTTATCTTGTGTCTTATTTATTCGAATGTATATTATTCGTGTGTGTTTTTAATGAATTACGGGTCCTTGCTACCTAAATAAAGTTTTTTTTTTTATTTTATTTATTAACTGCTATGTAACCCTGAAACTGCAGTCCGTGCTTCATGTTGGTGGTTGATGAATATGGAAAAAAACCTCATATATATAATCACATCAACATAATAGCGGGACCACTAAAACGCCAAGTTATGAAGTTTAAATGCCTATCAAGTACGCTTATATATCGATATGTAAATGTCAACGAAGCAACGCAATACTTCATAGTTGCGGGTGATGATAAATTATGCACTATTTGATTTTAATAAAAAGTTTTAGTAGCAAAAGCACAGTATTTTTTTTTTCAAGTGCGTGCAGTATTTTTGTATACACTATAACAATAAATAGTATATATTCAAGGCAATAACACGTAAAATTTTAACCGGAGCGGCAAAAATTTTTATATAAGTATTTCAAAGCAACCGCATTGCCATCCGGTTTCCTCGTCACAAAATGTTTCATTTTTTGTTTTGTGTTGTTTGTATTTCCAAACCCGTGGGGGTCCATTCAGCTGGTACGGGGGGCGGGGGGGTTCGGTATCACTTCAAGACTCAGATTACCACTCGCCGTCCGGTTGCCTCTACGGTTCAAATTTCACGTGGCATTGCCTTGAATAATAATAAAATTTCACAATATTTAAAAAAATATTTAACATCTAGCAATAACTGTAACATAGAGAGTACATTTCACATCTTCGCTTTGCCGATGACATCGTCATAATGGCGGAATCGCTGCAGGAACTAGAGGAAATGATGCGCGGCCTTGGCGATTCTTCGAGACGAGTGGGCCTGCGGATGAATTTGGATAAGACTAAGGTCATGTCCAACTGTCACGTCATCCAAGGGCCAATAACCGTCGACAATGTCAGCATCGAAGTTGTTCAAAAATATGTTTATCTGGGTCAAGTCATACAGCTGGATAAAAACAACTTCGACGCCGAGGCTGACAGAAGAATATGCTTGAGTTGGGTAGCATTCGGAAAGTTGCGTCACATATTTACGTCGTCAATACCGCAGTGCTTAAAGGCTAAGGTGTTCAACCAGTGCGTCCTTCCTGTGATGACGTATGGCGCTGAGACGTGGTCTCTTACAAAGGGTCTGATCCACCGGTTTAAGGTCGCTCAGCGAGCTATGGAGCGGGCTATGCTTGGGGTATCTCTGATGGATAGAATCCGAAATGAGGAGATCCGTCGGAGATCTAAAGTAACCGACATAGCCTGCAGAATCAGTAAGTTGAAGTGGCAGTGGGCAGGCCATATTTGTCGCCGACATGATGGCCGTTGGGGCCGAAAGGCTTTAGAATGGAGACCACGTACAGCAAAGCGTAGTGTAGGCCGACCTTGTGCCCGCTGGACCGACGACCTGAAAGACGTTGCGGGGGGCGGCTGGATGAGGAGGACGGAGGATCGACATGAGTGGCGAAATTTGGGAAAGGCCTATGTCCAGCAGTGGACGAACACGGGCTGATGGATGGATGGATGGAATAACTGTAAAAAACAACTGTGTGATTAATATATATTTTGTATTATTTTGATTAATTAATAACAAAGTAGTAAGAAATTCGTGTCGGTATAAGAATTTTTTTTTCTAAATTTTAACTTAAATTTGTACCTACTTAGTGATGTAAAGCCAAAACTACCATTTTTAGATTTTTTTTTGTATGTCTATGTTAAATAGACTTTCATCGATCTATTTTTGCACATCTTTTGATTTTTTATTTTATAGCTTATTTAGCTGCGCTTATCTCAACAGTCTATCTGTATGTACGTACGTTCCATTCTAACTCGAAACCCCTCAACAGATTTGGGTGCGGTTTTATTTATTGTCATCTTAGTGACCCTGATCTATATAGGCTATAAAACGGAAAATGGGACAGAGATTTAATAAACGTGGGCGAAGCCGCGAGCGAAAAGCTATCACTAATAAATTATAAAAAATATACCACAAATAAAAGGATATTTATTCACTCAACTCAACTGGACTTTTATTTTAATGTTAACGTTCACGTTGTTAGCAGCTGTCACAGGTCCTTTTATTCGCTTTACTGTACGTGCTGCTTGCTGCACCAGTCGCAAGAAGTCATGTGTGTAGAGAGGATGAGAGGGTTTGTGTGTGTGTGTTGAGAGAGTGAATACCGCGTGACGTCATCCCGAGATGGTGCCGGCGGAAATTAAACCTCTGCCACAGACGCAGATACCGACACAAGTGATACTGTACTCGCTCGTGCTACCCACGGTTCTCATGTGGCACACAGTGGGACTTTCATTCAATAATTACATTAACAATTATTGTCTTTATTAACTCCTCCATTTCATTGTAATGCTTGTAATAGAATTTGTACATAAAAGTGTAGGAAGATTACTATCCAGCGGATATTTAATTATTTTTGACGGTTTCAGTTGACAGTTTGGTGTTGGGATTTTCATTTGACAGTTTGATTTCAGAAAGTTTTATTCTGAAGGCATTATTCTTCGTAACAAGAGAAGTTTTAACTATTCATGGGTATTTTGGCATTATTTCTGTCCCTCGAGACTGTGGTGTGGTGTCAATAGGCTTCATTTAAAACAAGTTCATCCAGCTCTATAGTTCTATAAGAAATTTAGAATTCTAGCTGAGTGCTAAACTCTTCTAAACTCCATGTTGGTGGGAACAAGTGTCCCTACGCCCGCTCCCATTAGCCCTTATGTCCTAATGTGATAGTGATAACCTAAGGATTACCTCAACTGAATACAACAAAAAATACGCCTTTTTCAAATCACGTTTTTATAGAACCTACTTCAAAGCTAATAGAAATACTAGGTGATTATCAGATTTGACCTTTATTAAACTATGGGAATAGTTTACTAAAAAGGAGTTTTTTTTTTTAAAGCAGTTTAAGAGTCTGCTTACGAGTATCTTGAGTTGCGGTTTACTTGACAAAATTAATTATGCTGTTTATTTTTATGAAATTCTCAATACAAATTTGTCGTTACCAATAATTCGGTCCGAGAGATTAACTTTTCTAATATGGCGTAATATGAAAGAGGTATTTACTGTCGCAAAAAAAATTACATACATAAAATAGAGTTTTGTTATCGTAATGATTTTCCCATCAAAATCAAATTATAGATTTCGCCGAAACCAACGTAACTCTTTATTGCTTCATCCTGAACGAAGGTGGATTTCTGAAAAAGATATTGTATTACTATTGAATGAAAATGTTTACAAATCTGCAAAGGTATCAATTATTTTTATTTTGAGAGACTAGACCTACTTAAGTGAAACTGCTGACGGCGCTATGTACACTTCTCACGGGGCTATGGACCATCAAAGTGATTTCCTCTGACCCACTCATCGCATTTATCACTATTGCAATACCGATGATAAGTGGACCTGCGGATTTTACTTTGATAGTATATTTATGCTAATGTAAAATTATCTTGAAAGACGCGTAGGCATGAAAGGGAAAAGAAATCCCCGATATACGCAAAAAGACAAAAATCGAGAGGAAGATAACTCCCTTGCGAACACGAATTTATCTCTAATTTTGCCATTTGAGGGTATCTGTAGATTCCACAAAAAGGCGGTATCTCTTTGAACCAGTTGACGGATTTTCGATAACATTTTCAGGTGTCTCCTCGCAATAATACCACTCGCGACTGCCTTGTGCTCGATTATATCTGTATTTATTTACGTAGATACATGTGTTTATTTATGATTAAATTGAGCTCTAGAATACTAATTTTATTTCACTTGTAAATATTTATTTGTTCCACATACAGAAAAAAATTAGAATGTGCCTTTAATCATTGAATCTGCTATTAAGGTGGGTGCGACGGCTCTCGTTCCCAAACGCACTACTTATAATTGTTTTTTATTATTTTGATCAAATCAAAATATTTATTTTGCAAAATAGATACATAAAGTATACTTTCTACAAGTCAAAGTTAATTTTAACAATATATATCTTTAGAATATAAAAAATATATAATAGTACGGGAAATAAAATAAACACCTGCATAAAATAGAGGAATCTAGGAATAAAAATATTATATTAAATATTTAATAAATTGTATTAATCTTGTAAAAATAGTAAAATTGCCCCGCGGCCGTCCGTCTACGAAACACATAATATTCCATAAACCAGAAGCCAATTCATAACATTACTGAATAAGAGAAGTGCTCTCTTCATGCATATTTAAGGGCTCCACTCACACGTGTTCTTTCGTCCCGGTTCCCCAGAGCTAGTTTAAAATGTAGGTAGATTACCCGCCCGGGGCCACCACGCCACCCGCCCAGGGCGCCGCCCGCCCTCAGGCCCCGAGCGACATGCCATCGCTGCTCAACACGACCCACTTGGCTCCCGACTCCTGACTGACACTACTACTAGCTGATGAAGCTGGGACATCTCAGTAAATAAATAACTTTATCTAATCGCATACTACAATACTACTTTTTAAGAGTTCTTCCATCCAAAGGTTGTCTGGAAGAGATCGCTTTTAGTGATAAGACCGCCAATTGTACCCTGTTAACTTATATTTTAAAATTTATTGTTTTTTATTTCTCTTTTGGTGTGCAATAAAGAATATTGTATTGTATTGTATTGTACAACAAACTAATAACAACATGAGTAACAGTTTCACAAGTACCTATATAATAAGTACAATACTAACAAATTTAACATAGATTTAACTAAATGATTATGCTAACTAGTACTAACTTACTTGACCTAGGAATAATCTTTAATATTATGTACTTAAAAGGCATCCAGTTGCCCTCTCATGATTGCTATGCCCCAACAGGGCGTCACCTGTACTTTTATAAATATGTAAGATCCTCTAAACTTGTGAAATTGCAATAAATGATTTGAGTTTGAGTTTGAGTTTATATTGTTTGTCAGTATCGCACAAACTGATGTAACAATTATACATAACGTTTTTGCGTTATGATTGGCCCAATTTATTGCTACACCGCCTAGAGAACCAATCAACAAGTATTTCTTATTTCGCTTTGGGATAGGCAAAGAGTATCTCTACCATGCAGTCTCGAATGCTCGAATTGCCAAAAATTAGGATCAACGTCTAAGAACCAAATAAATAGTATCTTGATTATTAACAAAAACACTTGTACACTAGTTTCATTTAATTTAATACAGTTTTCGAACCGGTTTCGGAAATTAATACATCTTCAGGGAATACATTAGGTCTTAATATTATTATTTACGAGCCAATAACGAACACAGAGTTCAACAGATGTTAAAAGTTCAACAGTATTCCCTGAAAATGGATTAATTTCCGAAACCGGTTGGAAAACTGTATTCAATTAAATGAAACTAATGAACAAGTGTTTTTGTTAACAATCAAGGTGCTATCTATTAAGTTCCGACAATCGCAAGTATAAATTAAATAAATAGTAGTTCGCCCCGAACTGTAAACTCACGCTCGCCCGATTCGCGGTTGACCGATTTTGCTCATGTTCAAATTTAAAAATTCTTTTTGCCTTATTTACTTGCTTGCCAAATTTCATGACATTCCAATCAACGATACTCGAGTTATCGTCGAACAAACATTCATACATACATACAAACGCCGGATTGTTCCGGTAGACTCGGAGAACTCGCTCGCTTCGCTCACTCGTTCAATAAGTGATCACAAGATACCCCCCGTGGACCCCTAATAAAGTACTCATGTGCGCCTTTATGTATGTATGTTATGTGTGTATTGTATGTACGACAAAAGGTTTTCTTTCAATCTTGAGATTAGAAAAAGGTTACCTCAAAAAGAAAATAACTTTCCCACATATCACAGGAAATTGTGTCCCGGATTAGTGAAATGGGAAAACGGGACACATTTGGAAATTAAATAATGGCCCACGGCCATTAGACGAGAGCGTTCAAAATAGGGGTCCGAGAAAATGGACGTTATCCTTGAATTTCACGCAAGTCCATCTTGTGTTTTATATTGCTGTTCACGGTTTTATCGGCAAAATATTAGATTGCGACTGAGATGTTTTACTTCTATGTGTGGAAACTTTTAATGCATGTATGATCTTTGACTTGTCCTGATAATGTTTTCAAATAAACCAAAAAAAAAACAATTTTTGTATATTTGTACGTATGTTTGTGCACATTTTTGTGTAACCAACTTTGCCGCAAAATTAGGTTTCTATCGGAGGGCGATTGTTATTTGAAGCATTTCAAAGAATGCGAGTAAGAGAATTTTTAAATCTGTTAAACTTACTCAAACAGAGTAAGTCGTTTTAGTTACCGTTATTTCCAACAATACACTCGTATCTTAACAAATAATTGACTTGTATTCGGTTGTGTCTACGAATAAAGTTGTGTTCAGATAGGGACATGCTACTGAGCGATAGAATTCTCCGCACTAGTGCATCAGCTAAGCTCTCGGTACTCACTAATGTACAGCGACGTACAGTCCGCATCGCTTCGTCGCTCGCATAGCGGTTATAATCTTATTTGTCCGATTCTGGGTTCGGGAAGTGCATGTGCGATTAAATTCGGTCTAATATTTGTATTAATATTATTTTCACATCATCAGCTACATGTCATATTATCAGTTACACGTTGCATCATCAGCCACACGTAGCGTCATCAGCCACACATCGCGTCATCAGGCACACATCGCTTCATCAGCCACACATCGCGTCATCAGCCACACGTCCCATCATCAGCCACACATCGCGTCATCAGCCACACATCGCGTCATCAGCCACACATCGCGTCATCAGCCACACATCGCGTCATCAGCCACACGTCCCATCATCAGCCACACGTCCCGTCGTCAGCCCCACTTTGCGTCGTCGGCCGCAAGACACTTCACCACTCGATTCGGACGCGGGATGTTAAGTACGATGACAAATGTCGATATTGCGATAGCATCAATTACGGACGGAGCTCGCAGGGCCGCCATTGCTGTCGCCGCCGCCGTCGTCGCCGACGCCAGCGAGGATAAAGGCTTTTGTTCCCAGTAGGGTTCAGTTCGCGTTAGTTTAACACGTAGCTTCGGCTAAATATGAACATTTAAATGTATAAGATAAATTAAATGAAAAGATATCTAGAAATATGGCGTTAGTGGCGCTTTAAATAATTTTGTGTTAATTTATAGTTAAAGAAAACCACTTTCGTAGTTTTGAATTTAAATGATCTAAGCAAATACAAATAGCTACTTAACGAATGCATTTTTAAGTAGCAGGACACGTGAAGGGCTTCTTTTAATACGGTTTATAAATTTTGTGAGTATTTCTATTTACTTGCACTTAATTGTTGCTTTACTCGACTTTCTTTTCAGCATGAAACTAATTATGTATATTCAAGCATCGGGTATATAATTTAGAAGGTTCGGCCGGCCGGTGAGTGGTACATCTCTAGCGGCCTTTTTGCCACACAAAGGACTCGAGATCGCGATAACTACTTGATCGCGGGTTTTTCTCTCGTATTGTTTAGCAGATCGCGATCTTATTGCGCAAGTTCCAAGTTTCCGCGACTTCTTTCAGAAGCTATCAGCGCCTGCCTTTGTGGAAATTGTTTAAAAACTAATAATAACAGCGCTGCCGCCCAGTTTATATTCAAAGAGAAAACAAAAAATCTGTTAAAGTTTCCTTCCTTATATACACGACTAAATAAAGGATTTTGTGTGTGTTGCTCATGTCGCTAAAACCGACCGAATCGCAAATTAAAACGTGCAAACTCGCATAACAACTATCCCACGCAAAACATTGTACGAGTCAGCAATGCTGGAGCTTAACTTCGGTAAAGATAGAATCTGTCGGGCGCTCGATCGATATCGTCATGCACGACACACCGGGCGACGTATTAATGATCTGTTCATACTGAATCACTTCCATAAAAACAACACCTATCGAAAATTCACCTTCATTTCATAATCTGCTTTTCTTTCAACTTCCAAATAAAGAACTGAAGAAAAAATAATCCAAAAAAAAATTATTTAGAAAAAGTTACGTTCGTACAGTTATTAAACGTTATTCGATAGCTCACTATAAGCCAAAAATACGCTCTCGGAAAATGATTTCACCCGTTTCTGGGTTTTCCAAGTGATGGAATTCCCATAGAGTTTCAAATATTTATCATTTAATTTTGAAATAAAATAGATTATTATTATTATTGGATCTTGGAGGCAAATGATGAAATATCTAAGAACTAATTACTTTCATTTGCCATATTTTTTATTTCTTCAGTTGTTGATTTGTCGTCACTTTCGCTACTAACATCCAACTAAGAAACACAATCAAATTCTCACAAAATATTTATTGCGTAAATTCGCGCCTATAGAACGAGATTTTTTTGTACGTGGTTTAACGTCTATTTAGCCCGTTTTCTTTATTTTAGATTGTTTTCAGGAATAAAAATAGCGCTGATTGGCCTATGACTTATTATCGGCGCGCTGATGGGGAAGAAAACGCAAAGCTATTTGCAGATGGCGCTGCTAACGCTTGACTCATAACAAAGTATCTGTAATTTTGGATTTTTGTGATCTTCGATGTTACAACAAGTAAACCTAGAATTGTCTTTAATTTTGTTATGGCGATGAAAAATGTACTCTACGTGGACGGTATCTCAGTTAAAAACTGAATTAAAGAGCCGAGGAGCTTCATTAAAATACCCAAAAGCTGATCACGTTACCAGGTATTTACATTCTCTTTTTTGCCTAATTTTGTTAATAGTTTGATAGGTTTCATGTTATTTACTGAGTTGATAAGATCTTTTAACTATACTCAGTAATTTTAGTATATTTTCAGTGCTTTAGGACCTACAAACATAATAATCATAACCTATCATTTGTCTTTCAGACTCGACTTGTTTGATCGGAATTGAGATATGAATTTAGATGAATTTAGAATTGAGATACCCCAGCAACATGAAACTAGTGATATAAAGATGGATTTACCACCGCCAAAGAGCTATCATGATAATAATAATAGCACTGTGCTTCCTCCGATAATATTTGGATCTTGGTGGTCTTTTCCCATAGTATTTTCATTCGTAAATCTTTAAGAAATGAATGATTTCCATTGTTATTTCAACCAATCGCTACACAACACGGCAATATTTCGTCAATACTAGTTTAAGTTTTTTGTAAACTAAGTTTCGTATGGTATTTGACAGATACTGAAGCTTTCCTTGGGTCAAGCGACCGCAGCGCCCTCGGTGGCGAAAATTGCCAGTTTTCTTCCCCATTGGGTAGTTCAAAACTAGTTTTCTATAAGTATACCTATCAACCAAATTGTTTGATTATAAAACCACTCGAGAAGTTATTACTCGATTATGAAAAATACTGGCATCCTATTTATGGTTTATGTTTTCATTCTGCCAGTTTTCTTTACTTTAAATTGTCTGCGAAAATAAAAATTGCGCTGATTGGCCAATCTTATCATCTGAGATTGAGATGAGATTATCATCTGCGCGCTGATAGGGTAATTTAAAACCAGTTTTCTATGTACGGATCACTTGGAATTTGCAGCTTTAGAGTCAGCACCAGCACTGAAGTCCTCTGGATTAAGGCATTTTGGTTCATATTCCAGAGATAATAAATACTGACGCGGGACTTCAGTGGTGGCGCGGCAGTAAAGTATGTATGTAAATCCATAATTGCATTGTTTTCAGGGCGATAATGGATTTTCATATATACTTTTCTGCATTACATTGCTCTGGAGCAGAAAAGTGCCGCTTTATGCACACTATTTAGGCTAGTAATGCCCAAATTGAAGCAAAGTTGGAAGAAAAGTAATTTTTAATGTGCCACGTTTTTAAAACGAACTAAAAAGTACAGAGTAATTTCTTAAAACGAAAACTAAAATTTAACAGATAATTATTGGTGCATGAATAGTTCACCTGAGTGACTATCAATTTTATTCATACCAGATTTTATTGCGCTACAAATGATATGAAGTTGTGTAAGTTTTCTCAACGACAGCTACTCTTTACACTCCATGGGCTCCATGCTTTCATTTAAAAGATAATTTATACTTCTTAGTTTGTTTTAAAATAAAAATTTGTTTTCATTTGATTAATGATTTTTTGTGTTTCAGAATTGCGTGTGTAAAATTTAGTATTAAGTAAAAAATAAACAACATTATTTTCATTATTTTTGCATTTATAAAATTTTCATCATGATCGTGCAGAACAATTTTAAAGCATGTTTAGCATAAAACAACGCTATTCTGATAAAATCCTGGTTGACTGTAAATTCGTATTGCCGCGTATTGCCACAAATCACATTTTGATCAATACTTTATATTCAAGAAAAGCAATCTTAAGGCGAAATCCCATACTAGCGCAGTTCGCTTATCATATCTTTATCCCATACAATATCCATGACGTGAAACTAAAACATTTATCAAAATCAAATACAAGTTACAAGCGTATAAAAGTCCTGGATTTTACACATATTTTGATGAATGTTTATGTACCGTAATGTCCTAGAAGCGATACAACAAATCCAATAATTTTAGTTTCACAGCATAGTACATTTTAACTATTCAAAAATCTTTTTATTTCATTTCAATTTTTGGGATATTTTTCCTAAAATCATAGGAACCACCAAAACCATTCTCGATGAATGTTGTCTCGCGTTAGCTTGCTTCTCACACCGTGTTCGGTTAGTTCCGTACGAGCTCGGGAAATGAACGTTCGGGCCAACCAATAACAGTCAGTCAGTGCTCTATAATCTGAAGTTGAATGTAGAATGAAATAGCAAGCATAGCGACCCCGTGCGTGACTGACTTCAAGCCGCCGATTATAAGCTTCTTAAGTTGTGTGTTTGAGAACGAAACCCGTCGCTTCCACCTTAAGCTACAGTTAGTATTCAGCGCGGACGAAGTCGCGGGCAAAAGCTAGTAAGTGAAAAATCATGTAAGTACAGTCTCCTACAGTTAAATCGGACTAAAACAGTTATGAGTCGCGAGCGAGCTTACTACATCCCTCTACACTACAATCAGCAATCAATAAAGTAATCTTATTCCATTGAGCAGATTCCTCGCGCTCCCGTTTCGTGCGAAGTCTCCCAATACAAACGTCGCATCTAATCATGTAAGTACAGTCTCCTACAGTTAAATCGGACTAAAACAGTTATGACAGTGTAATAAGGACTGGCAGGGCAGGTTGAGTCGGGAGCGAGCTTACTACATCCCTCTACACTACAATCAGCAATCTTATTCCATTGAGCAGATTCCTCGCGCTCCCGTTTCGTGCGAAGTCTCCCAATACAAACGTCGCATCTAATCATGTAAGTACAGTCTCCTACAGTTAAATCGGACTAAAACAGTTATGACAGTGTAATAAGGACTGGCAGGGCAGGTTGAGTCGCGAGCGAGCTTACTACATCCCTCTACACTACAATCAGCAATCAATAAAGCAATCTTATTCCATTGAGCAGATTCCTCGCGCTCCCGTTTCGTGCGAAGTCTCCCAATACAAACGTCGCATCTAATTGTGTTTTCGTGTACCATATACATACATATACAGTATCACAGTAGCGAGGTAGGTATATAGGTATCTGCTGCGTGTTGTATTATAGCGGCTTCCTTCCGTGTCGCGCTCGGTTGACTTGAAACAAACGATGACTTCACAATGAGACTGGAACAAAGCCACGACAAGCTTTTTAGCTTTTGATGCAACAAGGACTGATTCAAAACTTTAAGAGAGGAAAAAAATACTTTGTCAAACACTGTACCTGAGGTACGCAATTGAAATGGAATAATTATCTATGTTTTTAACAGGAAAACGGGTGAATATACTTTTCTGAGGTCAAAAGAAAAATAAAATACCAGGTAGAATTATGTAGTCTGAGAAGAGCCCATTAGGAACCAGACACCAAAACCGGCTCTTCGATCTTTAATTTCAGAGGAATTTTCCTATGGCGCCAGGGGCACGCGATGATATCCTTGTCATATTAGAGGATAAAAAAGCAAGTTGTATAGCAAACAAGAAACTTTTTTTTCAACAGTTTAAATAGCATTTAATTTGTGTTATTAGTTGGTTAAAATGGTACCTTACCCGAGCCCCATATTTTGCTATTTTCAGTGATTCTTGCGATGCTAAAATCGTATTTATGTAAATTGTTTGTGTATGTGACTGAACAATTTGTATACGCTACCTCGAGAGATGAACTATATCATCTTTAATTTATAAAATTAAATTCAGTCGTGATTTCTGATTCATTAAGTACCTGAAAAACATTTATATTTGTTGCTACGTCCATAAAACACATTCGGATCGTAAATATGCAACAATCAACTTGTAACAAGTCAGATCTAGGCCAACACAGCCAGGACTCAAGCTCAAGGGCTTCACAACAGATGTCAAACAAAGGAAAATCTTAGTGCAGACTTCACTAAAGCGGCTTTCATCCCAAACAGCAAATAACTATCAATAACAATCGGCCGGTGGGAGTTGCTACGCCATGCGGAGCGGAGCGGGGTGGAGTGGGGCGTAGCGCGGCGCACCGACTAGTTTACGCTCTGTTGCTCCCGTAGGATGCTTACTAATGGACATTGACTTTTTCACCATTATACACTACTACTCTTTCCTTGGCTTTAGAGACTGTGTGACGGAAATTCTCTCAAAAGTCGTTAAAGGACCTTTTTAAAAGAAAATACTGAATAGATACGAAAAATAAACGGAACGACTTAATTTCCCTAACTGCCTTTTTCACCCCGTTGAGTTTCTTGCCTTTCATTTCAATGGGAGTAATCAAACGGGATTTATTTTTGAAATATCATCAAAAATTGAATTTTGGGCACGATTCTGCTTCTCCTTCTTTATTTAAGTTTTGTTTAAAACGCCCGCTCCATCTGAACTTAAGGCGCAATAGGTCCATCGCATAACGAAAGAGATAAACTTATCTGAAAAAGTTCGTGTCGCGAGTAATGCGGTGAACCAATAAGGGTTGGATAATGCTGTTTTATAAAAAACCGTTGCGCATTGTTTTAGTTAATGGTTTATTTGTTTACAACAGTCATTATTGTTATTTTCACTTTATTAATTTGAACGGAACACTGTTTTGAACTTGTTTACTTGATTTTTTATGGTGCATTTTTTTGCGATGCAACAATTTTTTCTCAATGCGTTTTGGAAAAACGTATCGTATTAGAAAAGGCCTTCTTTAAATTATGTATTTGTTTAGAACTCTGTCTATTTTATTTTAAGAGTAGTAATGTTTCAAAACCTAATTGTTGACTACCTATGTCGCTTCAATGCGTAAATGCAATAAATACAAGTGAAGATATTAGGTATGATACAATATCTCTTCAGTTTTCGATTGTGAAGCTGAGACAACATAACAGTCTATTCCATCTCTTAGAATAGAAAACTTTCGAGGCTTTAAACAAATGTGCACAAAGTTAATAGAGCAGTAAATCCAAAGTCAAACTAACTCTTAAAGAATATAAAACGTTGTAAATTATAGACTACCCGGGTGGTGCATCCGCTTAGATATTTTAAAGGGCATTAACATAATTCAGTACTAGACTTGAATTAATAAGCAGCTCCCACCATTATGGTGAATTGTTATCGACTGAGCACGCCGAGGGGAGCGTCGGCGGCGGTGGGGGAGCGTCGGCGGCGGTGGGGGAGCGTCGGCGGCGGTGGGGGAGCGTCGGCGGCGGTGGGGGAGCGTCGGCGGCGGTGGGGGAGCGTCGGCGGCGGTGGGGGAGCGTCGGCGGCGGTGGGGGAGCGTCGGCGGCGTTGGGGGAGCGTCGGCGGCGGTGGGGGAGCGTCGGCGGCGGTAGGGGAGCGTCGGCGGCGGTGGGGGAGCGTCGGCGGCGGTGGGGGAGCGACGGCGGCGGTGGGGGAGCGTCGGCGGCGGTGGGGGAGCGTCTGCGGCGGTGGGGGAGCGTCGGCGGCGGTGGCGGCGCTAAATTGATTTCGGATGTTTTACTTCACAGAGAGATGTAAGTCAGCTATTAGTCTAGCTGGATTTTGTGTTTGGATTTCTTCTAGATCGCACAAATACGATCAAGTTAAATTTATAACAAGCAATATGCATTAAGCACTGCTAACCTGAGTACGTTAAGGGTTGCTTTAAGTACGTACTGTTAAAAAAAACATTTATTGGTATTTCACAGCACATGTAACAGGATAGAATATATACATAGAACAATGACAGTGCCAATAACGAAATTACACAAATATGAAATTCAAATATAATAGGATTAATTGAAGACAGGACGTTACTATAGAAAACACTTAAATATATTAAAAGAAAAAGAAAACATAATTATACATAATTATCCAGACATAAAATCATTAATTTATACAATAATAATTCCTCTGTTTGTGTGTGATTGTTCTATGTGTGCGTGTAAGGTGTTGAAAGGGTGTGTGTTAAGTTGTGTGCAAGCGGAAAATGTTAAAAATGGAAGAAAAAAAAGAAGTTGTTTGCATGAAAATCAACGAGAACAGAACTACTGGCTGGTGTTTGACAGTCTACCTACCTGACACTCTGTAACGCCATAAGAAATTACACGAGTACCCAAACGTTCATTTAAAAATGTAACCAACTTTCATGAAAGTGTCGCCAAGAAATCAATTTCTCACTTTCTTTGTGTAACAAAATAACTTGTAACTCGTGCTCCGTTAGTGAGGACTATTAAGCGGTAAGTTAATTAAAATCTCATGTCAAACACACTGACGTTTCATTTCCCATCTCCATAACATAGTTTTGCTCAACGATACCGATACGGAACTCTGAAAACAAAACAAACAGAGGTGATCTAAAGGAACCGCCACACACGATAATCAATCCAGAGGGAACGAACACCGCGTTTGTATGTAGTGAATAGCGGAGCGAGTCGGAGCAAAGCGAGGCGAGGCATCCCGGAGCAAAGCGAGGCGAATCACGTCGCGATGATTTCCTCTACTTGACGCCGCTCGTTACTTGTTCGACTCGTCGTTCGGCTGCAAATTGTAAAATTGCACGTTGCATGCAACTACTGTGAGGTATATGCTCAATTGAACTTGTATTGTGGATGCTCTCAAAAACGAAACTTATTTCGGATATTTTGTATCTTACATTTCAACCGCGCACTACATACCTGGCATCCTGTTTATCATTTACATACTTGTCGTCTCTTTCCATTAATTAAAACCTGGATGAATAGATCCCTAGAGACTTGAACTACATGTTCAACATGCAATCACTCTCACGTATTCTGTGCTGTCTCATTGCATGTACCCTGTTAAGTGTAATGAGAATACCCACCTGTTTGCCCACAACTATGACTTAACAGGCACAGCTCGTTCTTAGTACAACGTACTTTTATGGGCTACCACGTCCTTGCTGTAGATAAAGACCATGGGCCTGCTTGAAGTACCATTACTTCTCCCTTGAGTACATGTTTGAGTTTGCCCGGTTTCCCATTCGGTGTATTCTCGTAGTAGGAAACATCGCAAGCAACGTTGAGCATTCCAAAACCTATTACCCCAATTTCACCTCCCCCGAAAATTGGGTAAAAGGGTATTCGTTCATAAAATTCGACATGCGAGCTTCGCACCCTATGCTCATGTGGCTAATGTTTATGATCACTACGAGTATAATTTGGACCGGCGATGCGCGTGCCTGTGGCGCTGTTGGCGAGAATCGGAACGGTCCACAAAATAAAAGCGTATATCATCTATATCGTCGATACAGCTACACCGGGAACGGTTCCGATTTCTGTGAAATGTGTCTCTGGGTACGTGTGTCTCTCACAGTAGTTATGAGGCCCATTTATCATCGTTGTATCGACGTTGCGATACTGGTTCCATGCTGGTGTACTCCAAGTAGTTGATAGCTCGTATCACGAGGGTATAAGGGTGGTTTCTGCTTGGTGGAGTGCTCTCTAGGGTCTGCGCTCATGTAACAGATCGTTCGACGGCAGACCTCTGACCGGATCCTTGTTGTTTTCTTTGAAAGGTTTCGTTTATTTACGATTTTGTATTTTTACAAAGATTCTTCGATGTTTGATTTTTTGAGCGGTCTTTTTGTTTGCTATTCGTAAATACTTTTAAAAGGTTCGTTAGTTTTCTTCTTTGATGGATTCATATAAGTTTTTTCAAGTAAAAATCTGATACATTATGTAAGTTGTTATCATAAATATTTACATAGTTTCTTTTAATAGCTTATTTTGGAATCTAAGTAAGCACAATGAACGAATAGACGTTTCTGTCGCGAACTTCTTTTTCACTTAAGAAAACAAATAGTTAAAATTAGCTTCATTGACATGTTGGTATAAAAATGTTACGCGTTATATTATATTGTAATGAATAATACTCATCAAACAATATCCTTACATTTGGACACCCTTCATTTAATGTTTTTAGGGTTCCGTGGCCTAATATACGGAGCCCTATTAATATCGCTCTGCTATCTGTCATTCTGTCCGTCCGACTATGCCACGGTCTCTAGCTTGCAGAAGGTATGAATTGCTGAAATAATTTGGACTTGCTATGTGGAATTTTAACCTAAAACCGAATATTGAATTAATAAAAACCGCCCAAGTGCGTGTCGGGCCACGCGCAGTGTAGGGTTCCGTAGTTGACCAATACATTTTATTAATTGGTCAACTTATACAGATCGCGCAAAACTTCTAATCCGCTGGGAAGTTGCTCTCCCGAAGAACGACCCATACATTTTGTCGTGTTTAGACGGGACTTGAAGTTTGGCGCGATCTGTACTCGTAAACCTGTAAAGCCTACTTAGCTGTGATAGTTTTCCTTTTAACTTAATTATACATACTACTTCTGTGAATTTTTTCACACATTTTTAAGCAACCGTTTAGCCGGCAGGGGGGTCGTCTCTAACAAAAATTAGCACTTTAAAGCTTAATATTTCACCAACAGATCCCCGAATCGAAAAATGGTTTTTACACACCCACAATGTTTTTCAACGACCTATTCAACAGTACCTATGGTATAGACGAGATTTTTTTTTAAAATCCAATTTACGTGTATCGGAGGAACGCTTGAAAAATTTTTTTTCGAAACTTTATTTAACCGTTTTTTCAAGGTGATTAAAATGTATATCCATGCTAAATTACAGCTTTATAGTACTAATAATAATAGTGTCTGAGCAAATGAAATCAAATCAAATCAAAATATTTATTTTTGCAAAATAGATACATAAAGTATCACAATCACAACAACATAAAGTATACTTTCTACAAGTCAAAGTTAATTTTAACAATAAGAATATAAAAAAATATATAATAATACGGGAAATAAAATAAACACCTGCATAAAATAGAGGAATCTAGGAATAAAAATACTATATATACATAATGCAATGAAGAAATAAGTTCATAAATAAAAACGGGAAATACATACAAAAAATATTAAGGTTGGGCTACTAAAATGTAATAAAGTTATACACCTGCATAAAATAGAGAAATGTAGGAATAAAAATATTATATATACATAATTCCTAATCATCCGCACCATTCGATTAGTATTGCTAAGAAGAAGGGCAAGAAACTTAGCAAACATACCTTTTTTCAAAATAAAACATATGATTCAAAATCATATACATACCTACTCAAGTAAAGGCATAAAAAAATATAAGACTGCAGGAATTAGTCACGAGAAAAAAATATATCTTAGTCAACCCGTCTCATATTGTCAACAAAGTATGTTTACATATTAATTAATTTTAAGCCTTTAGAGGAATCATACAGTATTAAAATATGCTAATTATGAATTACAATTTTGAATAAGATTATTATTATTTATTACACCATGCTTCATTCATCCAAATTCATCCATCCTTTCTTCGTCCAAATGAGTCTGAATATCCCTTGCGCGCGCACTAATTATCGCCAAAATTCCTACTTTATTCGAGCATTTTCCCTTTAATTCAGTTAGTGATAGAATCGACTTATTCTACTCCAAGCGTAGTGAAATGGTAAAACTTTTTGTTGATGATTTTTGTCATCACGTCAGTCAACCAAGTTAACTTCTTAGTTATAGATAAAATCCATAAAAAAAAACTTTAATAATTTAGAGCAATAAATGTAACCTATATTATATTTTATCTAAATATCTGTTCTCCTAAGATCAATGTAATCTACTTTAGTGCTACCTGTGAGATTATTTAAGCTTATTTGTGTTTCTCTCCATATTGTATAAAATATAAAAGCTGTATGTTCTCCATATTACAAAAATAAATAAATAATCATTGATTTTATAATAAGCTTTCTTATGTAGTCCCTGCTTAACATATAGTTTAAACTTATTTTCATGCAAACTAAGGACCTCCTCTATCTGCTTATTGTAAAATCTTATACCATGTCCTACAAAAGGCAAGTCTTAATTTTGGAAAAGCTAGTTTATGTTTGTTTCTGGTTTCAACAGAGTGGTGCAAACCAAGCCTCGGGAAATTATCAATATTTTTTCTGACATATCTAATAACTTGATAAATAAATTCACATGGGAACGTAAATATAATAATTTCTTTAAACTTTTCTCTTAATGAATCTCGGTACTTCATGTTATAAATAGACCGAATTGCTCTATTTTGCAAGACACAGACTGCTTCTAAACCCGCGGCTCTACCCCACAACATTATGCCATATGACATTATGCTGTGAAAATAACTGAAATATACTAATCTAGCAGTATCTTCATCAGTAATCTGCCTTATGCTTCTAACAGCGTATGCGGCTGAACTAAGTCTACCACAGAGAGCTTCTATGTGGGGACCCCACTGAAGACGAGAGTCTATAGTAATACCCAAAAACTTAGTTTCGTTAACTAACTCCAGCTTGGACCCTTGCAAAAATAAACTGACATCTACTTGAATTACATTTGGTAAAGTAAACTTTATACATAGAACTAAATTATTTGCAGTGAACCAATCAAGAATCAGAGAGAGAGTTGAATTCACGTCATCAAGAATATCGTTATGTCGATTCACTTTAAAAATAAGTGACGTGTCATCTGCGAATAGAACTATCTCAGATAAGTCTCTAACTAAGTAAGGAAGGTCATTTATGTATATTAAAAACAATAGGGGCCCCAATATGGAGCCCTGCGGAACACCCATTTTGACTAATGCTCCAGATGACTTAACTCCATTAATGTCTACCTTTTGAATCCGATCACTAAGGTATGACTTAACTAACGCCAAAGATTTACCCTTAAATCTAAACTGATCTAATTTACATAAAAGTGTTTCACGATTAACGCAATCAAAAGCTTTTGAGAGGTCACAAAATACACCAAACGCATCCTACTTTGCTTCCCAAGCGTCAAATATGTGCTTGACTAAAGCAACTCCTGCATCAGTGGTTGACCTCCCTTTAGTGAATCCATATTGTTCACTGTGAAACAACTTATTTAAGTTAAAATGAGATAATAATTGATTAAAAATATTTTTGTCGAAAATCTTACTAAATACTGGTAAAACTGAGACCGGTCTATAGTTGGAACGGTCTTCAGCCGCGGACAGACGGACATGGTGAAACTATAAGGGTTCCTGTCGGACTACGGAACCCTAAAAAAGGAATATGAGGGTAGTAGTAGTAGTTGTCGCTGACGTGCAAGTCTCCACGTCTTCTTTCTCTCCTCACAGACCAACTAAGTTTAATCCTGCAACGGAAATGGAAATGAGTCAAGTTTCAGTGGGGAAGGAGCAAGGGGCGCGGGGGGTCAGGTAGCTGGCAACACCAAAGCGAACTCCTGGAACGTATTCAAAAGTTTCCGCCCATCATGCCTACTGGCAACTGGGAGATACTTTTTCTTCAGAGGATCCATGATCACAAAACAATGGCATGTTGGCGCATATAAACTACGTATTTAAAATAACAAAGTGGCAAAGTCCTGTGACAGCAACATGGGACCGTGTCCATCGTGCAAGCATGTAAAATATGCAGGAATCGAATAGAGTGGAACCGAGCGTCGTCCACAAACAACCCGCAGCCGATAGTCGATACTGAATAACCAATCATATCATGAAGTTATGTAGCCACTACGCAAGCTGACCAATCACAGCGCTGGCGTACTTGCTAATCTGATAATTTATTGAAGAATGCACTTCAATATAGTGATGAGACATCTTAGTGGCTGAAAAGAAGATGTAGTGCCCAAGTGCAAGTCAGACTCGCCCTGAAAGGGTTCCGTACCACCCTACAATATGGGTACGGAACCCTAAAATTATTATTGTAAATAACAAAAATATAATGCCAAAGCCACATCAAGGCTACAAAAAACAATGCGATAAAATGGTAGCACTTGACAAAAATTTGGCAGCGTCTGCGTACGGAAACCTAAGTTTTTTGTTTTACTTTAGAGTGTTATAAATAATATGCAATTTTTCGACGTTTTTTGTATGGACATCACTGGATATTTTTTCATATTTTATTAATTATCGTGATAGATGTCCCAGCGACACGTATTCTGTGAAAATTTTAACGTTGCGCCTATTACGGTTGAAGCTGTAGACCCCAGACGGACAGACAGACAGACAAACAGACAGCGGAGGCTTAGTAATAGCAACCTGTTTGTGTTTGGCACCCATCGTGTACGGAACCCTAAAAAAGGGTAAACCAGAAGTTTAGCAAATGCAAGCTCTGTAGGTCTTTCAGTGTCAACCCCTCATGATGGCGTCAGCATATCTACGTCTTTACGTTTATTAGCGAGTGCAAAAGACAGAAGCTAATGTTATTTCTGTAATTCCAGAAAACAGTAAAATAAATACGTATAGGTATACACATGGCCATTTTCATTTATTCATAAATAAAATGTTAGCGGAGCTTTTCGTAATATTTAATTGAGGAACGTAAACAATTAATAAACAGAGACAGTGAATATTTTTCTTCATTTTCATACAAACCCCGCGGAATGAGGGAGTAATAAAAACCGAATTTGGATTCGTTATTTGGTTATTTCCCTCGGGCTTAGGTAGCATTTGCGGTTTCAGACCAAACAGTTACATTTTGATACGAGACCGAATACGTTTTGTGCTGAATTTTAGCTGCCAAATAAGCAATTTTATATTATTCAATACTCAATATATTTATTGCAACTAAGTGTACACAGATGTTACAATTTTATAAGAACTTAATAACTTAGCTACCCTTATCAGGTACAGCAACACTACTAATACTATATATTATTACGCAATTCTTTATCACTGCTCTAATATTTCACAGTGTCTTAATATCTAATAATCTTTTACAAAATGTTTGCATAAACAGTAATACTTAAAAGGTAAGAGATCAGAAAGCCATATCACATTATTTTTCATCAGACAGAAAACTTTCTACTGTGTAGAAGCACTCTTGTACTAAATATTGCTTCAATGTTTTTACATCACTTACTCCTAATATAATGGGTTTAAAGGTAGTTCAATGAACTCAATTTTTGTTTAATCAACCAAATCAAATCAAAATATTTATTTTGTAAAATAGATACATAATATCTACAAGTCAAAGTTAATCTTTACAATATTATATTTTTAGAATATAAAAAAAATATATACTAATAAGGGAAATACATACAAAAAATATTTAGGTTGGGCTACTAAAATGTAATTATACACCTGCATAAAATAGAGAAATATAGGAATAAAAATATTATATATAGGTATACATAATGCCTAACCATCTGCACCATTTGATTAGTATTGCTAAAAAGAAGGGCAAGAAACTTAGCAAACATGCCTTTAAGCCATCTTTTATTGTATCTGATGAGATAAAAAATACATACCTGCATTGTTCGGTTAAAAAACGCATTATTGGACAATACTGTTCTTGGTCTGTCAAATATAAAAGTTATATTTCTTACAAAGCCATACTTATAAATAAAATAATAGTTAGGATGCTTTATCTATAAATATCAGCTAGCAATGAACGGAGTTATTCATGAAGAAGTTTTCATTTCACAGAACTATTTTACATAGAGCATTGCCAAAGTATGCATTAAGGCTAGATAATTCAACTCAGTATTTATGACTATATGTTACCAAAAGATGGCAGAACCCGTTGCCTTTTTATAAATCTAGGCTTTCGTTAGGTTTCTTTTTTATAAGATACCCTAGAAAAACTTACTGTTTCCTAGATTTATTGTAATTTTTCTACTTGAGAATCTTACGGTGACAACTCGTACATATATGAGTAGTATTGTATGTACATATACTTATGATATAGGTACATATAAATATATCAATCATAAAATAAGAAACTATGCAGGCTAAAATATCATCGCTCGTCAGTTTTAAAGGTGATGGTACGTACGGCACGTCGGTTCAAAAACCGGCCAAGTGCGTGTCGGGCCACGCGCAGTGTAGGGTTCCGTAGTTGCACGGTACATTTTCTAAGTTGGTCTACTAATACAGATCGCGGCAAACTTCTAGTCCCATACATTTAGAGGGGCTAAGAGTTTGGCGCGACCTGTACTCGTAAACCTGTAAAGCCTTCTTAGCTGTGATAGTTTTCCTTTTATATTCATTATATATACTACTTCTGTGAATTTTTTCACATTTCTATAAACAACCGTTTAGCCGGCAGGGGGGAGGAACGCTCCACTCTAACTACAATTTTCACTTAAAAGCTTAATATTTCACCAACGGATCCCTAAATCGAAAAATGGTTTTCACTCACCCACGATGTTTTTGAACGATCTATCCCAAAGTGTCCTTAAAAGCAGTTGAGCCCCGTAAATGTATCCATCTCTGGAATATGGAGTCCGGAAAGGAAGATATTGAAGATTATCTGACAACGCTCTGCTCGGTGGGAAAATGTATTGTAGAGGAGCTCCGGTCGAGAGGTGACAAATCGTTTAAAATCTGTGTCCCATCTGCCTATTATGACCAATGCTGCTCAGTTGAGGCTTGGCCTGAACATGCTAGAGTAAAGGCCTGGACCCCCTTTCGAGGCTCCCGAGTACCCGGAGAGAAGGAACTGTTCTCCACCAACCGGCAATAAAAACAGCATTGATGTTCTATATCAAAACGTCAGAGGCCTGAAGACAAAATTGAAGGACTGGAGACTTAATTTACTTTTAGCAGATCAGGATCTTGTCGCTGTAACGGAGACCAACCTCGACTCTACCATCCATGACGCCAATGGGGGCTGGAGTCCACTTCGTAGAGACAGACTTACTGCATGCGGCGGAGTCCTACTTGCTGCGAAAGCCGGTATTTCACTCCGGCGTCGCAGTGACCTGGAAACCGACAAAGGCGAAGATCTCTGGGCTTCATTTAGTTATGTTAGTGTTGATTTTATTGTATGTGTAGTTTATATTCCACCTAGTTCAAAAGACGATGTATATATGAGTTGGTTTACCTTGGCTGAAAGTGTGATGTGTGATACTAATTCGGTGGTTTTGATATTCGGTGACTTAAATTTAAATAGTGCCTCCGAAAATATATGTCATTATTTTTGTTATTTTCTTAGTGTTTGTGGTATGACCGAGACGAATGAGATTTTAAATGCATTTGGAGGTAAGTTAGATGTGGTTCTGGTACCTGAGAGCTTGGGTTGTGCAGACGTGCGTGCTTCTTGACGTCACAGTGCTACTAGACAGTGTGCTTCAAGTACATCGCTCAGGGTTTCTGGACCCGAGTAACATTGATGCCAGCCTTGACTGGAATTTTGCCAAAGCAGATTTTGTGCTGTTGCATCAGTTGGTTAACGAAGCTGGTTGGGATGCTGTGCTAGAGTCCAAGGACGTAGATGCAGCTGTTGATACCTTTTACAAAATCCTCTATAATATTTTTAATCTTTGTGTTCCTAAAAAGTGTAGACCTAAATCTCGTCACAAGCGTTATCCGGTCTGTTTCACGGGGGTTATTATAGAGGATATCAGGCGTAAGGCCATTCTACATCGAAAATGGAAAGCTACGAGTGACCCAAATGCGTACCTACAGTTTAGCATTCTAAGACATCAAATAAAAAAAGCATGTCATCTCAGTACGACGCATACATATCCAAAATTGAAGACAGTTTTATGTCGAATCCACGCTTGTTCTGGAAACATGTAGCGAGTTTGAAGAATAAGAGTGGGTTCAAGCCTAGCGTTACCTACCAGGATGAGAAATGTGTAGGTGAAGCGGCAGCAACTGCCTTTTCGCATTTCTTTTCTAGTGTTTTTCTTACCGACACACCAAATCTTAACTCAAATGAGACTAATCGCCTCAATTTGGTTAAATCGGCCAACTACGTCAATATCTCGCACATTACTGAAAATGATATTGTAAATGGTTTAAAGCGACTTAAGCCTCAAAGCTTATTGGACCAGACTCTATTCCTCCTTATATTCTGAAGGATTGCAGTGATGTGTTATCCCTTCCGATAGGTTACTTACTAAACCTTTCTCTGAAAACGGGTAGGTATCCTTCCAAATGGAAGCTGTCACGTGTAAGTCCTATTCCAAAAACTAATGACTCATCAAAAGTTGAGGACCATCGACCCATAGCAAATCTTAACTCCCTGGCTAAGGTCTTTGAGTCTATTCTACATAGGAAAATATCTGCGCAAATAAAACCTTTTCTGTCGGACTCGCAGCATGGTTTTAGAAGTAGGCGGTCGGTAGATACTAACCTGCTTACTTTTGTGGACTATGTCTCCAAACACATGGAGAGGGGCGGACAAGTGGATGTAGCTTATCTGGACTTCAAAAAGGCGTTTGATCGCGTGGATAATGACGTGCTTTTAGATAAGTTATGTTCATTTGGTTTCGCCCCTAGCCTGCTTTGTTTCCTGGCTGACTACCTACGTGATAGACAGCAGGTCGTAAAGTATGGCTGTTATACATCTCAACCGTACCATACTCGTTCAGGCGTGAGCCAAGGATCAATCCTGGGTCCTTTGTTATTTATTATTATGATAAATGACCTTGACCTTGTCCTAAACCATGCGAGTTGTTTACTGTATGCGGATGACGTAAAGCTGTTTCTCTGCGTAAAGGAAAATTAGTAATATTTTAAATTTCGAAGATCTTGTCATGGTTTTTGTTTGTTTTTTCTCATTTTGAAGAGTATTGTCGTCGGGTCCACAAGGAAACTAAATAAATTTCTGGATTTTAATCTCTTGGATTTATAACACGGGATACATTTGCTCTGAAGTCTATTTCAAATCCTTTTCTCTTCTTTTCCTGGTAAGTTTTGTGTACTTTTGGTTTCATTCTCTGAAAATCCCTTTTGTCCTTTTTCCAAAACGTTAGTTTCCTTGCTCGGGTTTCATGAGCATTTCTTCATTCTGTTGTTTTGTCTCTTTAAAGCGACCCTTCAGGCTTTTTAAGGGTTTTAAAAAATAACATACAATTTTATAATGACGCCATCCTCCTGGTATCTTGTGTGGATGCACAACACGAACTCATTTCCACGACATCTGGAAGACAATCCTGTCGCATAGCGGAGTCTGGCTGCAGTTCACGGCGTGGTGAGGATTGGCTAATTACGGGCGAGCGTTTTGGGGACCACCCCACACCAGAAGGCCTGCCGAATCGACCTCAGAAAGGAACCAGGTTCTTGGTAGTTTAGTAATTATCTTATTCTGTTTAGGTAATTTTCTTTCCTTATGTAAGGCTGAATAACGACAGCTCTTAAAACTTTCACGCATTAAGATATATTTTCTCTCGCCTAAGATTTACTAATATTTCCGCGATATTTCTTGGGATCCCAAAAAAAATAGATTAACTTCTAGTTTCAAATTTATAATAAAATAAGCTTAAAGCGTCGTTTTAGCTACATTAGAAAATTCTAAACCTTAAAAAAGGCGATTTACTAAATTAAATTTTATTGTAAAATTTTTAGGCTCAACGATATACTCTTCTACAATTTTGTTTTTATACCTTTTTTTATGTTCTTTCTATATGTGTTTCTGATCTAAATTCTATTTATATTTAAATTATACTTTTAACGATGTTTTCCAGCATTTTTGTTGGGCTGTCTCCAGGCTTGCCTGGCGGCAACCATTTTAGAATCAAATTCTATTCTCGTAAAATGTATCACTATACCATGCAATATTACAGCTTTCTAGTACTAATAGTCTCTGCGCTAAGCCGCGGAAAGACGGACAGACGGACATGGCGAAACTATAAGGGTTCCTTGTCGGACAACGACAACGAAAAGGAAAATTAAATTCCCCATAAAAATTTTGTACTCGTTATTTTTAATGGAAAAAGGAAAAATAAATGCAAACTTGTGTTTTTGAATTTTTTTCATCAAACAAAATTTTACCTGTATAATCTGCAGATCGTGGTTTTTTTTTTACATGTAATTAATACTTCCTGTGCAGCTGTGTATCGATATAATGATCTTGAGTTCTTTTTTGGGGTTCCGTAGTCCGAAAAGGAACCCTTATAGTTTCGCTATGTCCGTCTGTTCGCGTTTAGCGCAGAGACTATTAATACTAGAAAGCTGTAATTTGGCATGAATATAAATATTTATCACGCCACCAAAATGGTAAAATAAAATCTCGAAAAAAAAATTTTAAGGGTACCTCTCATACACGTAAACTGGGGATGATTTTTTTTTCTCGTCTATCCCATACTGTGGGGTATCGTTGGATAGGCCGTTTAAAAAAATTGTGGGTGTGTGGAAACCATTTTTCGATTTAGAAATCCGTTGGCGAAATATTAAATGAAAATTTTAGTTAGAGTGGAGCGTCCCCCCCCCTGCTGGCTAAACGGTTGTTTATAGAAATGTGAAAAAATTCACAGAAGTAGTATATATAATGAATTTAAAAGGAAAACTATCACAGCTAAGTAGGCTTTACAGGTTTACGAGTACAAGTCGCGCCAAACTTTTGGTCCCCTATAATGTTTGGGACCAGAAGTTTGGCGCGGTCTGTATTAGTAGACCAACATAAATGTACCGGGCAACTACGGACCCCTCCAATGCGCGTGGCCCGACACGCACTTGGCCGGTTTTTGTATTTGTTATTGTATTTTGCTGCATTGTATGATTGGGTAAATACATTGTATGATTGGGTTTATACTATTTATGTTCCAGCACAGAAATAATTTACGAGGCTGTGACGACCACATTTTTGTTTCCTATACAGATGGCGGAATTGTCTAACCGCTACAGTACCTTTTCACCCTCTGGACACGGAACCCATAAGCCAGACAAAAAATAAATAAAAATCAAAATATTTTTTTTACGAAATGTCAATTTGAATATTAAATGTATAACTGTTTCCTTTTGTATATTAAGACATTTTATTTGAATTCTTGTCAAAGTGCTCATACAAAAAAGTGTAAACCATTTAATTAAGAAGATCGATGTCCTGAGAATACCTTGGTTCCCTGATATATTCAAACCTATCGTTTAGATTTATGCTTTTGGCAAACGTTATTTCATCATTCTTACATATCAACCAAATGTATATTAATACACAAAATAAGAGCAAAACTAAGAACAAATAAAATTAGCCCAACACTCCTTAAATTTGAAACAATACTAATACAAACAAAACGGTAGCGCTTTTATTAGATAAGTAAAGGGTCTAATTTCATTAAAATTTCAGCTAAATTCTGTGACCGCGCTTCTTTACATAACATTTGTATGAATAGGTTTTCAAACCTCATAAAAGAACACAGGAAACAATTAAATTCATTTAAAAAGCTAATTTCTCTCTAACGTCTTTTATAAGTAAAGAATCATCGAAGTACTGGATATAGGAGCGGCTTCCCCCGTGTCACTGACCTCTCCCACTGAAGGTGATCTCGAAGGTCTTTTCTAACGAGGCTGATGAGTGATGATGTGAGGTGAGCTAATGTTCGAAGGTCAGGGCCGATCGCCTCTCCCTGCGGCACTCCAGCCCCGGCGACAACGCGGGTGCATGCATGCAGCTTCGTCTAACCGGGTCGTGGAGGCTGCGGTATTGATTCTCACACTGCGCAGTCGCTAAATATACGACCAACAACCTGTGCGAGACTTACATTGCTACTTTTCTATGAACTTACTGAAAGCTGAGTCGATTCGGAAGAGTAATGGTTAGGAGTAAGGCGACTTTAGAGGTGAGAAAAGTTGCTAGTTGAGGTAGTGTGGTTATCGTGTGCTCTTAGCTCTGATAATTATGGTGTTAGTTTGAACTGAGAATGTTTGTTAGAACGATTTTAATCTGTAAGAAGGATTCGAGGTATAATCTGGTAGATTTTGCAGTACCGAGAATGAAGAGGGATAGGTAAGATATAGTAAAATATATATATATACATAATATGTTTTCTTATCAAACTTTAAAAGAGCAAGGAGATATAGAACAAAACTCTAAAAAAAACTTATCAAAATAGCAAAATTTAGAAACTGCTAGAATCGATAGCATTAGCGCGATACGTTATTTAGTATGTATTCATTTACATATAATTTATATCAGAATACGCGATAATGCAAAATAAAACGCAAAATATTTCATTTTCTTAGAGAAATCATTGTTTTAATAATTTATTCAACGTACAGAAGTCCTTAATCTGCAATTTTATTTGATTTTATTTCCTTATGAAAGCTTTAGAACTACTTCATACTCAATCTTTGAAAGCGCCATACTATATAATAATAAAATCTGTAAAGATGTACCCATGTAGTCAGAGAAAATAAGAAATAATAAAAACTGTTATCTAAAAACTGAGATCAAAGAGTTCTAAATAAAAGATGATAAGTTGTTCTCTTTAAGAGGAGATAAGCTTGTTGATGTCGAAGACTCTTTGCGGGAGCGTCATTTTACGATAAAGATAATATTCATTAATAATGCATGCACGTATCACGTAATATAAGTGTATACGAAGCTAAACGTTGAGGAGATATATTAAATTTAAGTAAAAAAGACATCGTTTTTTTGCCTGTCTAATTTGAGGAATAAAAAAAGAGAGTGGAAAGCCAAGCTTTATCTCTTTATGATCGAATGCTCTTTGACAATCAAAAAATATACTTAACTTTCCATACTTTTACTTGGTCCGAGATATTTAATGTGGTTTCTTGTAATTGGGTAGAATTTTATTTTATTTATATTGTTTTAATCTTGAATTTTAATGAAGATTTAAAATGCTAGTATTGTAAGCCTCACATAAACCCTTGTTAGAAAGGAATTTATATTCGGATTCTGGGGGACAATTTAGGACAAACAATCGAATCGAGATTTCCAAAACTCGATCATAAAATGTATGGAGTTCGACTGATAAAATGGGTTTTTACAATCGAGAAGGCTAATTCAACAGACTGAGAATAGATTCAAAGATTCAAAATGTTTATTTGTAAAATAGATACATAAAGTATACGTTTTACATGGCCAATCTAATCTTTCTAAAAATAATATTATATGATTAAACTTAAAATTAAACAAATTTTTCTAGGTTTATCTGGTTTGTGACTTGGATTTATTGATTTTCATCCCTACTTATTTGTTAGTTTCACCTTTCACTCACTTGATCCTTTACTCAGATCAACAAAGACTTTGCATGAAAACAACAAATCGCGACTTTCCGGTAAAATGATATTCAAATTTTTAATTTTTCCTCGCCGCGAGCCGTTTTAAAAACCTTAACGGGCCGGATGTGGCCCCCGGGCCGGCGGTTGCCCATATATGATCTATATATTTATTTAAAATTAAGGCCAAATAAAAATCTATTAAATAAATGACGGAACTTATAACTTTAACAGATAGGCCCCTTATTCCTCTGTTTTATTTTTTTATTTAAGGGGTTTCAATGCCTTTATAACAGTGAATGAGTTAATATAGTTAAAAACAAATACGGAATGGCACTGTGGCACGTGATCACTTAACAGATCCTGTGCAAGTAATGGACATGAATTCAAATCTTAGTTGTCAAGAAGGGGATGCCAGTAAAGAATTGTTCAGAGGCATTTGCAACTTCATTATCTCCTTTAACAGTTTCATTGTTCATATTCAACTTAAGTTTATTATTTCTTCTTTTACTCTTACCAGTTTCTGTATTAATGATATTTCATACTGCTTTTATTTTATTATCGGACATTTTATGTTTTTTATTCAGAAAAATGCTTTTTGATTTCAAACACACCAATTTAAAAATAAGCGAGTATTTTTTGAAAAATTCCAAAAATTCATTATTATTATTATTATTGTTATAAGATTTTATGTCGTATAATTCATTTAAATGTTTTCTGCTTTTATGAATACCTGGTATCGCCCAGTCACTGAAACTGATTTTACTAATGTTTGAAACTTTGTTCAATTTAAATGTATTTTTAAACTCTTTGGAAACTATGTTAAATAAGTCTGTAAAGAGTTTATTTGGATCATCTTGGAGAGGATGATTAAATTTTGGTAATTCAGCTTCTAAGCTTGCTTTAAAACATTCTACTTTATGAAATATAATCGGCCTGTAAAAGGCTTCTTTTGGCAATTGGCTCACACATTGCCTGAAGGATATAGTTTGGCCACTGTGATCGGACTGCAAACGGTTGATGACCTTATTGTCTGAATACTCGCATTCACAGAATATATTGTCGAGGCATGTTGCTGTATCCTGATTACCTCTAGTTGGTTCTAAGAAAACATTGAGCAAATTAAACAATTTGAATAAATGAATTAATTTAGAGTTCATAACCGACTTTTCTAGGAGATCTACGTTAAAATCTCCACTTACTATAACTTTCTTCTTCGAAGCAAGTAATAATTTTAGCACTTCCTCCATTGTTTTTTCAAAACTATCATACCTTTGTCCCGAGGGTCGGTGGATACAAAAAATTATGTATTTACTCATTTCAATGCAAGTTAACTCTACTTGGTGTTCTACAAAAAGTATAACAATGTCTTTTCTTTCTTTTGCTTTAATATTATTCTTGACAAGCATCATAGAGCCACCTTTTTGTAAAGTTAACCGGTTGTAACAGCTAAGAACATTAAAATTATTAACATTAAACTGAATATTATGTTCTGGTAAGTGGTGTTCAGTTAAGCACAAAATATCCGTTTTTGATTCCTCTAGGAACAACTCAATTGAAAGTATTTTGCCAAGGAAGCCGCCCTGTTTGTTTCGATGTACGAGCTTAAAACCAGGGGGTTTTATCGTTGTCTTTAATTATAAAAAGATTATTTTTCAATTTTGTTAGTACTTGTACCAACTGTGTCAATAGGGACAAAATTATAGGAACTATTATGGTTACCTACATATACCATTAATAATGACTGGTATTGAAAAGTTTCCTGTTACACTTATTGTAACAGATTCATTACAAGGTAAAATGCAAGCTTACTGAGTAGCTAATTGTTTCTTAAAATAATGTGGCAGGTATAATTTACCTTTCGTCAAAACAAAATCACAAATGTAAGAATTCGTGTCAAAGTATTCAATTTCAATTTGTCACTGTGACCAATTGAAAAGTTATGCATGCAAGTATTTAAATTATTTATATTACTTTTTTGTGACCCTGCTAGTAATTCAGAGTAAGGGAATTCACAAATAATAATTTTTTTAACGCTAATTTTTAACATCAATTCCAAGTATTTTACGAGGTCACTGTGTGTGATATCCATACTATCTCCCACCAACAAAAGAGTTTGGCATTGGTGGTGCGTCAGACGTAACTGAAGGGTCTGATGAGAGCTCGGCTGTAGGAGTGCATGAGGACTCCGCTTCTTGTATTGACTCCCGACGGAGGCGCGCAGAATGGTGGCGTTGTCACCGACAGGCGGCCGGACTTCTGGGCTCATATGTAGAAGCTGGCGTCCTGGGAGGTGCCAGCAGTATCAAGTGATGACACTGAGAGTTATTACCTCTCAAATCAGACAGAAGCTTAGACACTTCAGGAGAATCCGGCGACAATGACAGTCTAGTGATAGGGGTATGCCTAGGTCGAGGGGATGTGATGACAAGCTGTTATCCAGGGACAGCAGGAAAACTTGGTGTTGTTTGGTTACCCGAGGATGTTGGTGGAACTAAGGCTGGCTAGTGGTTCTGAGATGGTGAGGAGCTTTTTGATGTATTTAGATCCTGAGGGGTCTGCTTAGTCTGACTGACCGGACAAGCTGGAGTTGCAGGTGGCCCACGCAGCAGGCAGCCACTGTGTATTCAGCTGGGTTCCTTTGAAGGAAGCGTTGCTTCTACAAGTAACTGTAGTTTTTCGTCATTGCTGTCGATCGTTTCGCCCATTGATTCAGCTATTTTCAACATTTCCCCGAACGTTAAATCTTGTTGAAGGCCTACTGGCTTATTAAATTAACCAGTAGAAGTAACTTTTAAAAATAAACAATACTGTTCAGACGAAGACAAAGACGTCTAGGTAAGATAATGTCTAAAACAGATGTATATTTAATTCAATCTCAATATTAAGAGCCAGTTTACCAAAATTACGCTTTTTTATGAAGCGCATTTATAGATCGTAATTTTCTTGGAATTTGGAGTGATGTTAATAGGTATGTTTTTCGTTCAAATTAAATGTCATTGAAATTGATTGTCAATAAAATGTTTGCATTAAATTGGTTAAAAATCTTAGGTTATTCTGCGATGCAATTTTGATTGTAATTATGCTTTATTCCATGCATCCAATCGTAGTTAACTGGCGACATTAATAGGGAAAACTGATGGAACTCCTTTTTTAATGGTTGATGTGGTTCATTATGTATCTAAAAATTTATTTGTCTGGTGTTACATACTTTTTTATCACTTATTGTGTACCCACTTATATGTATATTGTATATGTATTTGCCTGATGGTTTTACAAGTTTTTTTAATTTTAATAAAAGATTTTATTCCATTTTAATAAAAGATTTAGGTCTTTGAAGTACACAATGTGATTATTTTTCTGTAAACGAGATTTGGGAGATTAATTACCACAAAAAAAATCAATGCAATATTTTACTACTAAAAGATTCGTAGTTTAAATTTATACTGATATTTAAACAGCTACTCACGATTTTAATAGTCAAATTTCGCGTGAATAGTTTCACTTTAGGTGTTCGTACAGTTTCTTCGGAGGCTAACATGGTTACGCGGTGGTTCCCCGTTTGTGTGACTGTGTGACACAGTGTCAAACGGGAAACCGCCGCGTAACCATGTTTGCCTCCGAAGAAACTGTACGAATACAGTGAAACCAGTCAGGTGAAATCTGACTATTGAAACCGTGAGTAGCCGTTTCAATATCAGTATCAATAAGCAGTAAATATGATACATAACCTGCCAAAACGAAAAATTCGTGTATTTTTAATATGTATTTAATAATATAAAAGTCTTTCCTAAAATGGTAAACCAGGATCTGGAAATTTTTGATTAATTGCATGAAAATGTGGAACGACCCTTAACACTGCTTTGTAAGCCCACTGCGCCGTAACCTGGACGCATATATGAGACAAGGGTGCGAAGAATATATGATCTATGCGTTTAAAAATACAGATAAACTTATTTAGTACTGTTCAATTAAAGGCAATAACTTACATTGTGTTGCATTTTTACCTCACTTGTTATGTATGATCAACACCACATACCTGAAAAAGAAAAAAATAGTCATATACATATTAGCCTTATTCAACTTAGTGGTCATCAGCACGGACATACTGCGGCAGAAACAGTGTCTACTAGTCTTCGACGTAACGCAGATGCGCAGTGTAGCGCGTACATGGTCTACGAGTCTACGCCGTAGCACTGATACTAAGACAGTAACAGTGTAACGCATACATGGTCTACGATGTAGCACAGACTATTAGACTACGGTTAATGATCTATGGTGTATTGACTCTGACAGCATTAAATTACTTTTTATTTAAGGTTCCGCCGTACCTCAAAATGAACGACCACTTTGTTGTCTGTCTTTCCATGTGTCAAGACCCTTTTTATCGAGCCCTGTTAGAGATATGAAATACAAACTAATACCTCCTACAGAAGTCTGTTTACGGGGCCCATAGTGTTGTTAAAAAATGAGGCTTCTAACTCAAAGCAGAAAAAGCTTCTAACGAAAGGTACTATAATGTAATCAATTTCATATAAATCTACTCACCATTAAAACCTAAAGAGTACTTCCAGTTGACTTAAAAACTTGGAACTCCGTTAACAATTAGGTCTTATTTATAGCATACGTCTAAAAAAACTGAAAATTACCGATATTTATATGGAAGAAATATATTTCCAACTTAATTAGACCCTTTGGATACATGGAGTTTAATATATTGTGTTAAGTTAACTTGGTAATTTATAACTGCTTGTGGAATTAGTTTGTGGCTTAGACGGTATGCATTTGACTAGTTTTATTTTTTATTTTATGGATACGGTTTTGTGAAACGTCTTCTATCCAGTCCCATTTAGGCAGATATGTAGCCAGGTGCGACATTCTCCACCGATACTCGACGCAGATGAGATGGTGACGTCCATCGGTTGCGTCAGGATCTCGCAACACGTCTGGAGGACCTGCGTCTATTGCCACATCGGACCGTGATCTCTCAAATATGTTTCAGCTTGCTTGTAAAGAAAATAAATTGCTTTGTGTGATCGAAAACATTTAGAGATTTCTTTGTTATTATGAGTGACAGTAAGTTTTAAATAAGATAGTCAAGCGAAAACATTACTTGTAAATAAGTACGAGTATGTCTTCATTTGAATTTTCTTTGTTAAATTTGGTTTTTGTATTGAAAATCATTGTTTTTATAATACTTGAAATTTAATACAGTGAACTAGCGAGTGTTTGTGTGTTCTGTCATCTTCTCTATAAAGCTCGAAGATTACTTCGATGGTCTATACAACAGCCCGCCGCGCCGCCCCCACCCGCGCGCACCTCTCCGCCGCCCCGCGCACGATCTCTACATGTACCGTGCTAGATATCTTTCCGGCCCATAAACCCGCGTATCGCTACACAAATTAAATTATATTACCTTTACCTCTGCCTGTGCGCATTTATGCCTACTCCCTTCTCGCTCTAATACCTATTTAATGTGTCCTCTTTCTCTGTCACACGGCAATAATCGTAATGTCGACGAAAGTGAAAATAAAGTAATATGAGTCCTAATTACTCTCTTCTGCACCAGTTCGCGGGATTTCATTATGATTAGCTGTGTGTTTGCTACTGCGGTCGTTGCAGGCGTTATCTTTTGTCATTTAAATCCATTTGGTTTTGAGATAATAGCTCCTTTTATCACGTGCTTCTAAAGGGAATTGAAGGCATTATCTTTCAAGTACCAAATACATTTTAGTGCCGATGTTTCCAAGTAATCTAATTCGTAAAGTTTTATAGAATAGCCAAGTTAAAGATGATTTCGTAAACAATAAAAGTAGTACCAACGCCACGCGACGGTTTCAATTTAATTAGCAATTTGTATAAATGTTTCGATCAGTGAAACTTGAGCTCGCTGTTCGCGAAAACATGAAATTATTTAGATTACACGGATTCATTGGAACTTCTTACAAAACAATTTCATGTTTATTCTTGGAACAACTTTTTAAGAAAGTGAGATATCCCTCGTGCGATAGACAACATCACAAAACAATATTTTTTGTGGATGACACCTGTTCTTATCTTAGTTAGAGTCAGCAAACTCGTTCATGAGTATCTAGGTTTTTTTAACAATATATAAATAGTAATTTAGCTGTCGACAGACTAATGCGGAATATTTTCCTATCTGCGTCTCTTGGCACCAGAATCCCACAGTCTGCAGCCCAAACAGGTTTCAATATCAGGTCGCATAGGTTTGCTGCTCAAAATATTTTATTAAAACTTTTCTTTGGAGCTTCGTGTGACTGAAGGAAGTTATTTGCGCAAGTAAAATACTAATTACCGAATATTATAAAACACATTTTTTATTCATAATTACTATTATACGTCAAAACGCATTGTGACTACATGAATGTAGTTTAAAACCAAAAATAAACTGGATTAATTAATAACAATAATCTTAGAAATAAATTGCATTGAAAGGTCATAAATTTTGAATAATAAATAATTAATAACATAACATGTCAAATTGAAATAGAAATGTCAGAAAGTTCAAAAATTGCAATTTGAATAATAAAATAAACTATTGCTATTCTTTCAGCAGTTCGTCTACACTGTAGAACGTCCGCTCGAGAAGCCAATGTTTCAGCCTGGACTTGTATGTCTGCAAAGTAGTTGCGGCTGTCATTACGGAAAATCATCAATAAGGACAGTCTTCGCTTTTAAAGGTAGTTTTACTAACATTTTAATCCCGTAGTTGTTATCAAGATAATTTATTATTAATTAATAGCTTTTGGCCACGGCTTCACTCACGTAGATATAGTTTTAGGAACGACTTTATTTAAAAAAAAAAATAGTTTAGTGCGAGTAGGACTCGGGCCCCGAGGGTTCCGTACCATTTAAAATGTATGAAACAAAACTGCAAAATGAAGTTGGTCGACTATTACTTGTTAACTTGTAAAGCTTACTTAGCCGTGATATTTTTCCTCTTAACTTCGCTATTTATTTATTTATTTGACAGCAGAACCTTAACCTATTAACAGTAAAAACCATCTCACAAGTTAAGTATACTATGAACTAATACTTAAAAAAATAACTATAAGCTTAAAAATAGTTTACAAATTTTAACAAATTTAAACTACTGCCGTGAATTTTTTCACGTATCAATGAAATATTAAAGCTTTTCATTTCGCAAACGGACTCCCGAATGAAAAATGGTTTAATTGTGACGACCTATCCAACGACACCCCCCACCACGGGATAGACGAGAAAAAAATTATTTCCCGCTTTACCAGGTACCCTAAAACTAATATTTTTTAAAGATTTTATCAAGATCAAGAGTCTCTGAGCTAAACCATGGAAAGACAGACTTGTCGACTACGGAACCCTAAAAAGGCAAATGTGACAAAAGTGACAGAAATAAATCCTCTGAAAATTAATTTTATTTTTATTTATTTATTTATTTTCTTTTAGGAAGATTTACAGCAAAATTATAACAATAGAAGTGTTCTTAAACAACTAAATGCCGATAAAAAATCTCCACCAGATAGATTTAACACTTGTATAAAAGAAGAAGAGTCATGATGGCGTGAGCCATTCATTAAACTATACATTTAGCAAACTCAAGTAAATATAACATTAGGTTAAATTATTAGTATTTATAAGATGCAAAATAAATAGAAGTATCAGACTTGATTTTAAAAAACTAATTAAAATGTTTGATTGTCAAGGCTCTTTTAACTGATGAGGTGCTCATACAAAACATATCTAAATCATTAGAGTTATTATTAAACAGGTTACTTGCTCTTGAAATAAATGCATTCTGTCTGTAATTAGTATTGCATGGGTGAATATAAAGAAGATTGTGCTGTCTCGTGCTCTTTTTATAAATTCGTAGGTTAATTAATGATAGAAGATTCGGGCTATCGACTGATCCATTGGCGATATTCATGAGGAAGCAAACGTCAGATATATTACGCCTTACGGCCAAAGGTAGGAAATGATATCTCCTACATCGATGATCATAGTCAAGGGAATATTGATGCGCCTTATAATCAAGAAATTTCAGGAATCTCTTCTGTATACCTTCAATACGAGAAATGTATTTATTATATTGAGGATTCCAAACTTGCGATGCGTATTCCAGGTGACTACGGACAAAAGCGCAATATAGTATTTTTATAGATTTAATATTTTTGAAGTCACTAGAAGTTCGCATTATAAACCCTAAAGCTTTGGAGGCCTTGCAAACAATATAGTATTAAGTATCACAATTGCTTATAAAATTTGTTGTTAGCTATACTTTTATCTATTTTTTATTTCAATAAATTCCTTACTGTTTCCTCATGGTGGATTAAGAGGGCTGTAATTGCTGGTGACTATCAAGGCCACAATTATGGGCTGGTATAGTTCAGATGTTATTTGAATTAAGCATTTGAAAAAAGCAATACAGAATAAACTACAGAATATCTAGAATGATGTAAATTCTACACAAATTCTTGTACTTTTTATTCCACAAATATTTATTTTTACTGTAACTTAGGCTACCGGTTTCGTATTAAACATCATCGGGTCACCAAATTTATTTACGTTAATAACGATTTACGGTATACAAAGAAAACATCTCAAGCAAGCAAATATAAGTTTATAAATAAATATTTGTGGAATAAAAAGAACAAGAATTTGTGTATAATTTATTGAAGATGATATTCCACTAAGAACCATCAATCGAATCCATCCAATATAAGAATGATGTACCTTGATTAGAATTTTGAATTTTTATTAAGAACTTTAACTTAATAAATACAAAAATAAGGTCCACATTAAGACTAAAATCTGATTTAATAAATTAAATATGCAAAGAAATAACTTCAAATTTAGTCAAATTAAAGATACTATCACAAAAATGAGTACTTTTGATTATTTTTGAGGAATTTTATATGATAATTGTAATTAATTATAAAGGTATATTTTAGCGCGTTCACAACTAAACTCCCCGTCGAGCGACGGAGATTTCAATGCGGGGCGAGTCCTGCGAGTGAGTGAGACGCACGTACCCGGGGTCACCAGCAGTACTTATCGCCTGAAGACCCATTGTGCCCGATCGCGATACGCTCCCTCATATTACCTACAATAAACATAGCTGGCGAAATGTGGGTCTAATGAACCTCCGCCTATCCCATTTATACCTACATGGCTTTTATACCATTTGGTATTCTATGTACCAGCTTAGGTCAGTGTTTCTTATTAATAACTATATCTTCTTATTAATTAGGTACTTACCTCCTTTCTATTAACATCATTTCAAATTGGTTGAAGAAAACACTTTTACTGTTTCACAAAAATGTGAAAAGTATTATAAAATAATCGAATGGGCGGATTTAGGCATTATATCTATTTATTGTTTATTTATCTATTAACTTATTTATTCATTGCATTGTGTAGATATTATATAATATTTTAATTATTATTATGGGAGAAGTAAATCTCAATTATATAAAATGAATAACTAAACTATCTTATTACAATTTTAATTTTAATAATATTTTAATTTTTACTTATGTTAGTATATAGTTGGTTAGGCATCAAATTTATTATGGTCTATTCAGTTTATTTATCAACTTCTTTATTAATTGCATTATGTATAATAATATTCTTATTCCAATAAGTCTTTATTTTATGCATATGTATAACTTTATTAGCCCAATTTAAATATAGTTTTTTTTTCTTATATTTCCCGTATTATATTTGTTTAATCATTATTATATCATATTATAATTTATTTTTTATAAAGATTAGACATGACCGGTAAAACGTATACTTTATGTAGGTATCTATTTTACAAATAAACATTTTGAATCTTTGACACAGTACGAGTGTTTTCTTGAACCATGATGATGTTTGACCAAGTGCCGACAATCGCAAGTATTAACTTTATCATTTCAAAACACTTTAGGTCTGAAGAGTAAAAAATACACAATCACTTTTCTGCAGAAACTTTGGCACCGCGTAATGCTATCTCATGAGAACAGAGATATGAGATGAAAAAAGCCATTGCCATCCTATGGAAGCTGATTTGTAGGATACAAGGATCGTTCCATCGTACTAACTCTCTTGCAAATGTTCAAACGCGGTATGCGTGATAGTGCAATTAGGAAAACAGGGCTAGAATTGCATTCGTGCAAAGTTTCAGCCCTTGGTAAAGTAGTTACGGTGTGAAGGAGTAACACACATAACTTTTCTCCAGAAACTTGACCCCCCCCTCATTGCCATACTATGAGATCTAATTTACTGCACAAAAAGTAGCCTAGGTCCTATTCCAGGTCTAAAACTAACATTGATGCAAAGCTTCACCCCAATCCATTTAGTAGTACGGCATGAAAGTGTTACAAACATCCGTCGGTACATTCGTTCAAACGTACGCATTAAAATTTATAATAGATATTATTCCTATTAATTATTTAGATTAAACAAAACATTCTCACCTTTTATTTTATTTAAATATATATTTTAAATTTATATTTAATGTAATAAGATTCCGATTGGCAAAAGTTTATTCATGCACTAGCTTTTTCCCGCGGCTCCGCCCGCGTCGAAGAGATTTTCGTGGAAATAAGGAAAACAAAAGAATATGATTTTTTGAACGACAATATGCAACGGTCACCTTTTTTTACCAAAGTGTAAATAAAGACCAATCAAATAAGCCCAAACTTGAAGGGTCTGCTGTTGTCCTTTGAGGAGATCCCGTACCCACCTGCCAGTCCCATCATCAGACCTTGGTCACCATGTTTTACCAAAGTGCTAATAAATACCAATCGAATAAGTCCAAACTCGAAGTGTCTGCTGTTGTCCGTTGAGGAGATCCCGTACCCACCTTCCAGTCCCGTCATTAGATCCTGGTCACCATGTTCTACAAAAATACTCATCAATACCGATCAAATAAACTTAAACTTGAGAGGTCTCCTAAAAGAAACATTTACCAGTGGATGATTGAAACCCCGACGAGGAGACTACATACGTACGACTACGCAAGGCGTCCATACCACATGATTAACTAAAAGTCTTATTGAGTGCTTAAAGAATTTTTATAGTCAGTTCAGTAGTTCTAGATATTACCCATTATATGCAAACAAACAAACAAATCTTTCTGCTTTATATAATAGTGTAGACAAACTTTATCGTGAGTTGATTTGAACCAGACTGCGTCAAATTCGATATTTTGAAACATACAGCGCCATCTAGTGTATTGAAACTACAACAATTTCAAAGCCAGCTTACAAACAATTTCAACGCCAGCTTACTGAACCGTTATCCAGGATAGTTTCCTAGAGATGGCGTTTTCTAAGCACTTGAAAATAAAAATATTTTAGTTATTGGTCTTTGCTCACTCAAGAAATATAATTTCAGCTTTAATATATTTTTTAAAAAAGGAAATATTTTTTCTGGAAATAAAATTAAAGAATAAAAAATAAAAAGTGAAAATAAATTTTACCAGCCGGAGTTTGAACCCGCGACGATCGACTATGCTACGGCGGTGAACCTTCCATATGTCTCACTAAAATTCTCATTGCGCTGCTCCCTTTTGTCATAGCGTGATGATACATAGCTTTAAACCTTTCCGAAGTAATGCTTTATCTTTCAGTGAAAACTGCATCAAAATCCATTGATTCTCAAGTTAAAAGCGAACGAACAGACAGACAGACAGACGTTGTATTTTATATGTATAGAGATTAGATTTTTATATCAACCGTAGAACTAATCTTCTTAAGTACGTTTAACCTTTTTTCTTTGATTACCCTCCACATCAAATCGTAGCAGATAGTGGAAGGGACGCTGAGTGTCCCGAGCCCAGATACTATCTATTTGTAGCGAGCCCACTCTATATATTACTAAAGTTCCACACCGCGCGCCCGCCCGCTCCGCTCAGAACCGCCCGCCCGCCCAACTTACAAAAACACACTAAACTTTATGGTATGGTAAATTATCACAAACAACTTTCTCACGACATTTTCAGTTACGTACATGGTATGTTGTGGAATCACTTATTTATTTATTATATATCTGCCTGCCTGCTCACTTCTGTATATCGGAAATAATATCACGCCCGGAGACATTTCTAGTGACTTCGAGGTCAAATCTATACGTAAAATGTGTTATGTTATTAATTCGATATGATTACGTTTATTTTATATAGGATCAGTGATTGACATAGGCCTTACGACCTAACCTTAAACTATAAGCCCCACTTGCACCACGCAACTAAACCCAGGTTGACTAAATATTTATGCTATATATCATTATACATATAATATCATGGAGATATTTCAATACGCACCGGCCAGCACTGATCTGGAGCCAGCACTGATCGTACAGCCAGCACCGACCCTGCATCCAGCACTAACCTATCTAACGAGACTTGACTTCTCTGAGACGAGCAAAACTTGGTGTTGAAATATTACACAGGAATTCCTGCTAGGGAGAAACGAGAAAATAAATTTTCCAAATGGAGCGAAGTGGCGTGGAGCCACGTCCCACAACGTGTTCTCTCCAATCATTCATAACATCGCAATTATTTCATTGATTTCGCCTTACGCGCCTCCAAAAGTCCAAGTATAATTATTAGCCTGCGAAAGAGATGAAAGTGTGCGCTAGAATAAGGCAACAGATGTAAATAAGATATTGGATGATTCGATATTGAGGGTTTTGGTTGTAATGCTAGTTTGATAACCTTGAAAACCCCGATATTGTATAATAATAATAACAAATCTAGGCCTTGCTTTTTAAACGCACACGTTGAATTTTTATATTTGCCTTATTTTCGAAAGCTAGCTTTGTTTGTTTTTCGAAGAAAATAACAATTTTTTTTTGTTTTTCTGTTTAACATTTTAAATTTATTACTTTTAAATCGACCAGAGAAACTGCTTTCCAGAATATCATTGGGCCTGAAAAAAACGAATTCAATATCAAAGGAAATTTTCTTCAAAATTTGAAAAATTTAGCAAATAACTGAATTGCGTTCTACGAAATATAAATTTATTAAAGCAAACACGAGTGATTTATCTCACTAGTTTTGATATTTCACGTCGCCGATCAACGAACTCGCACAAACATCCAATTTAGAAGTTACCAACTGACTCAGCTATTTAATACTCTCGCAGTGCTTGGATTGTCGATAATGAACATCTAGTCACTGGCTAAAGAAAGAGGTGGCTGAATCGAAGTCTTACTCAAAATAATAAATTATACAAAAATAATAAAGGAAAACCTAAAATTTTATATACATATACTGACGCCTGTCTCCCGGAGAGAAAGGCAGAAATAAAGAAGAGCGTTAATAAGTTTCAATATTGAAATAAATCGTAAAACAGAATACCCAGGGTACCGGTACCGGTGGGATTATCCATTGTATTGTCGAGACAATTCTTCTGATCACGTATGGGTCTCCGGTGACGTTGACCAGACGCGAAGGCAGTGCTTTTGATAGAATTCGCTCTCCCGACGCCAGGCCCGAGGGTTCTGACGCCGAAAGACACAAACGTCACCAAGGGCACCGTTGCACCTCCTGCTAAGGTAGCTTTGACTTTTCCATCCTGTTGGTGTGATGAAGAAGCGAGGGAGTCGACACAGGTGGCATCTACTCAGTGATATTTCGTAAAGATTGATAGAAATGGGTTGTGACACATATTTAATTCTCGATCAGAAATCAAGTTTGATGATGGTTACTCCCGACACCGTGACAGAGCGATCGGACCGGCGTAACTCTAGTTTCATAGCTCATTTGTCGAAAGGCATTTTACGAGCTTCGGGAATGAGCTCACCTCTTCACCCTAATCTTTATGTTGCAGTAAAAAGTAACACTAAACGCGCCGCCTTAAATAAATGAGAATCCCGAACGTAGCACTATTAGGGTCCCGTATTGGGCAGGTAAAAAGCTGAACCTTTACGACCGGTTCAGATGCTTCCGTGACCTGAAAGAGTTTGTCAATCAATTCTTTATGTTCAGTATGCTGATATCCCGGCCCAAGTCCTCTGTTGTCACAAGAGTAAGGTACAAGAACGTACCAGCAGAATTAATAAATCTAAAAGACTACAGAACTAATGTTTTATTTCGCGACCTTGTTCGGTAATAGCACTCGCATTTGCCGGTTTATTTTCTTTCAGCGGCAGTAAAATTGTGCGAAGTTGCGCCTTAAATTTCATGTTATATTCAATAGATTTGTGAGTAACTGGGATAAAGGAAGGTAACATTTTTCTTTCAAAATGAAACGCCTAAGTACGGCGATTTCCGGACTATAACTTTTAAACTTACAAAGCTCCTGGACAGAAATGAACTTTGCATGTATAACATTATATCACGATATCATTTTCAGTGCCGTTTTCAGCATAACCTAAGCATATTTACCTTAATAGCATGCCATAAAGATATTCCAGTTGATAATGTATTTGCGCTTGAAAGCCTTTAGAGATTCGCATGTCAATGTTGACAATATATATGTGTACTATACAACAACCCACAACATACAACAATCCACAATTTCGACAAGATGCTTGTTGCAGAGTGCAAACACAACCAACCAATTATGTCTTACACAATACACTACACATCCATATATAATGTGCTGAGTAGGTTTAACTCTCTCGAAGAATAGAAAACATTATAACGTGTTTGAAAACTGAGCAATGTTTGGCGTATGTACGTGTTCGTCGGAAAGATGTTCAGATATTTGCTCGGTTCGCTTTGAAGTCGACCGAGTTCACATTCGTGTAGTGATGAGGAAACGAATAATGTGCATTATGGATGAGCATCTGTACGATAAATTGTATTTGATACTCACTCTTCAAAGTGAATTCATGGCTTCTGAATAATACTTAACGTTCGCTTTTATGAGTTAGGTATAATTTCACTAGGTTAGCACTAAAGCACAATAGGAGTTATAAATACAATGAAATAAAAAATATGAAAATGCTTTTGTTTACCTAAAAGCATGAATGAGTTATGTTTATGTGTATTTTGTTTTCAAAACGAAATACCTGCGTCTTGTAAAAATTTATGCAAATAAGGCGACTTTCGTTTGTATAGCCAAATTCATACTGGAAACTCGGTAAGTGGATTTTGTGGAATACGAAAAAATTATGCGTTACGTCACAATTTTAGAATAGCAAGATTTCTGCATGTGCAAACCCAATAATCTGTACAAAGCAATTATGACGTAACCGAATAGAGAGGGGGAGGGGGGGGCAAGCATTACCAACCCTGGTACGTAGAGGGAAGGGGGGATCTAAAATTTGAGAATTATGCGTTACGTCACAATTTTAGAATAGGAAGATTTCTGCATGTGCAAACCCAATAATTTGTACAAAGCAATTATGACGTAACCGAATAGAGAGGGGGAGGGGGGGCAAGCATTACCAACCCTGGTACGTAGAGGGAAGGGGGGATCTAAAATTTGAGAATTATGCGTTACGTCACAATTTTAGAATAGCAAGATTTCTGCATGTGCAAACCCAATAATTTGTACAAAGCAATTATGACGTAACCGAATACAGAGGGGGAGGGGGGGCAAGCATTACCAACCCTGGTACGTAGAGGGAAGGGGGGATCTAAAATTTGAGAATTATGCGTTACGTCACAATTTTAGAATAGCAAGATTTCTGCATGTGCAAACCCAATAATTTGTACAAAGCAATTATGACGTAACCGAATAGAGAGGGGGAGGGGGGGCAAGCATTACCAACCCTGGTACGTAGAGGGAAGGGGGGATCTAAAATTTGAGAATTATGCGTTACGTCACAATTTTAGAATAGGAAGATTTCTGCATGTGCAAACCCAATAATTTGTACAAAGCAATTATGACGTAACCGAATAGAGAGGGGGAGGGGGGGCAAGCATTACCAACCCTGGTACGTAGAGGGAAGGGGGGATCTAAAATTTGAGAATTATGCGTTACGTCACAATTTTAGAATAGGAAGATTTCTGCATGTGCAAACCCAATAATTTGTACAAAGCAATTATGACGTAACCGAATAGAGAGGGAGAGGGGGGGCAAGCATTACCAACCCTGGTACGTAGAGGGAAGGGGGGATCTAAAATTTGAGAATTATGCGTTACGTCACAATTTTAGAATAGGAAGATTTCTGCATGTGCAAACCCAATAATTTGTACAAAGCAATTATGACGTAACCGAATAGAGAGGGGGAGGGGGGGCAAGCATTACCAACCCTGGTACGTAGAGGGAAGGGGGGATCTAAAATTTGAGAATTATGCGTTACGTCACAATTTTAGAATAGCAAGATTTCTGCATGTGCAAACCCAATAATTTGTACAAAGCAATTATGACGTAACCGAATAGAGAGGGGGAGGGGGGGCAAGCATTACCAACCCTGGTACGTAGAGGGAAGGGGGGATCTAAAATTTGAGAATTATGCGTTACGTCACAATTTTAGAATAGCAAGATTTCTGCATGTGCAAACCCAATAATTTGTACAAAGCAATTATGACGTAACCGAATAGAGAGGGGGAGGGGGGGCAAGCATTACCAACCCTGGTACGTAGAGGGAAGGGGGGATCTAAAATTTGAGAATTATGCGTTACGTCACAATTTTAGAATAGCAAGATTTCTGCATGTGCAAACCCAATAATTTGTACAAAGCAATTATGACGTAACCGAATAGAGAGGGGGAGGAGGGGCAAGCATTACCAACCCTGGTACGTAGAGGGAAGGGGGGATCTACAATTTGAGAATTATGCGTTACGTCACAATTTTAGAATAGGAAGATTTCTGCATGTGCAAACCCAATAATTTGTACAAAGCAATTATGACGTAACCGAATAGAGAGGGGGAGGGGGGGCAAGCATTACCAACCCTGGTACGTAGAGGGAAGGGGGGATCTAAAATTTGAGAATTATGCGTTACGTCACAATTTTAGAATAGGAAGATTTCTGCATGTGCAAACCCAATAATTTGTACAAAGCAATTATGACGTAACCGAATAGAGAGGGGGAGGAGGGGCAAGCATTACCAACCCTGGTACGTAGAGGGAAGGGGGGATCTAAAATTTGAGAATTATGCGTTACGTAATTTGTGAACGGCCCTGACCGGTGAATTTTGACTAACGAGGTCTCACTCAACTCAAATGGATCACAAAAACCGATAATTCGAAGAGTGGTAAAGGCTATAAACAGGTTATCTAAAAATAACTGTGACCCATAAAATGAAAAAATATCCCATGCATGTTGCAAATAAATAAACAACATGTTTATACAATCTCAGGAGGAAGACAATCCTTACAGAGTGTAAAAATTGGCTTGGATGTTAACAAAATAACTTAGGAACTATAAAATGGTAATGGTATACATAATACATCGATGAGAGGTTTGACCTCTAAATGAAACTAATTACACCGTGAATTGTTTAGCGTCACAGGGTGTCACATACTAGGGCAGTCTAAGAAGCCCAAAAATCATAGATCAAGAAATTAGGATGTAAATGTAAATAATTATAATAATAGGGGTTTAAATATGACACTGTCGTTTTAACGCACTGTTCACTTTCAATTAAAATTAAACCTACCATGCAGTGTCATTCCTGAGTTTTTTACATGACAACTAACATTCTAAATTTGAAAAATTTACAATATCCATTCGTGTGACTTTCAATTGTTTTTTCATTCAACTTTTAAAGTAAAGACGGATACATTGAAAATAAGAGTGAATTTTGAATAGGAGTTCCGACGTGGAAACTAACACAGCAGAAACAGATCGCAATGTCAATGCTGGGTTTGGAGTTTGGGGAGGACACGGCTAATAAACGCACCGTGCGTTTTTGGTTTAGTTAAATGTCGTAGTGGAAATTTCAACTAGAAGAAATAAGCCTCGAGGAAGAAAAGCCACTAAGGTAAATAACAATTAATTGAATGCAATGGTGGGAGCATAGATGAAAAAGCTTTAAAATCAATGCCCCATCATTTTACTGATCTGCAGAGAGATGCGCGTTGGAGCTTACAAAAATAAAGGAATGTTGGGGCGAATTGTGAGCTGTGATGAAAAGTGGATTATTTACGAAAGTCGCAAGCGATCTACGCAATGGCTGACTCCAGGTTAAACACCGGAACAACGCCATAAAGCGTTGTTCGAATAGACGAGCACTGTTACCTGTCTGCGTGTCCAAAAAAGGTCCAAAAAATAATATAGCAACGTTGTAATTTCTGTGCGAAATGTTTTACACTGCTAGAACTTTGTATCTGCATTGAAGAAGAAAAATGAATATTACAAAATTTATCGTCGTAATGTTTATGTATTATGAATATTATCAAATACTTAAAATATATATTTCAAAACAATACATATTAACAAACCCCTAAATGACATGGTCATGTTGGCTAAAAATTTCGTTGTTGTATAGGTACCATGAAAAATTTGATTTAAAAATGTCTCGACTATGGAGAGTGTTCGAGTAAACTAGCTAAAGGACAGAGTACGTAATAGTCGGATCGCAATATAGTTTTGTACGTATTAGAGAATATTATATAACAACCCCATTGGTATCACATCACACTAATATTATAAATGCGAAAGTTTGTGTGTGTGTGTGTGTGTGTGTTTGTGTGTATGTTTGTTACTCTTTCATGCTGAAACAGATGGACGGATTTGGATGAAATTTAAAATGGATATAGCTTATACCCTAACTTAACACATCCCGGAAAAAAGCATGTCGTTAAACCGAATAACACGCGAGCGGAGCCGCGGGCAAAAGCTAGTTAGATAATAAAACCTCAGGCCTGACTGAAAGGGCTAATTACTCGTCTACGAATAGTTTTTTAAACTCACGCATGTGTCATAAGAGCCCGGTCCGCGACGACGACAATTTTGATGACAATCAAAAGTCATTTTTATTCATAATTTTAGGTTATACGTCAAAAAATTGTTCAGCTACAAAAGTAGTCTTAAATATAATAAAAATATAATTATTCCATGTCAAGTAAGTTAATTATATATGTCAAAGGATAACTATTTAATTACAGATTTTAAATGTCAAAGAATTCTAATAATTCCAATTACTAAAAAAAAAAGAAAAACATTATTTTTTTAGTAATTCGTCCACACTATAGAACGTCTGCTCGAGAAGCCAATGTTTCAGCCTTGACTTAAACGAAGTAACAGTCGTTGCGGCTGTCACATCAGCTGGGAGTTTATTGTACACCGATGGAGCCATGACGTGAGTCGACTTTGAATCCTTTCTCGCGATGTTTTTGGAAAAACTAGGGATATACACCACTTCATATTGGCCGTCTAAATGAAGGCCCAGAATTTACTTGATTAAATTGATTCATTTTGCAATCTTTTGCGAGTTATTTTGATACTTACGAGCCTGCTCCGAATCGTTATTCATATCTAAGTAGCAAAATAATACGCAAAGGAGAAACAATTGAATCAAATAAATTTTAGGTCTTCATTTAGATGGCCAATATAGACTGGTGTATATCCCTGATTTTTACAAAAACATCGAGCAATGACAAGAAAAATAATTAAAATAATGCTTCGCATCAAACAGACCAAAAATACGGAGCCGGTTCTTAATAACCTCTTTGTGTATCACAGCTTCATAAACATAATATCTATTAATTATTCGGTATTTTTATTTAAAACTCTTTTCTAGGATTACATTTTTCCTCAGTATCATCAGTTAATCATATCGTTACTTTATGAGCATGACATAATGATTAAGACAAGCTGAATATAAGTGATGTTGTTAACGAAAACTGGTGATAGTACTCGTCCATATGAATAACTTTTACTATAAAGCCAACCCCGAAATCATGGTAAAAAATCAACGGTTTCATGTATTTTGGGTCGAGCACAGCTGATATTTTTGTCACGATTTCAGGGTTGGCTCCATAGTGAAAGTTGTTCATATGGACGAGTACTATCACCAGTTTCCGTTAGCAAAATGACTTAAATTTCACGTTGCATAAATAAATAAGTAAAAGTAAATTACAAGTTGATTTATATAAATAAAAACTTTTTGTACGTAATAAAATAAGATAATATGATAAGGTGTTTCTACCCATAACCCTAGCAACTGCTATATTTATACGGGTTCACTGAAGGGATAGACAGAAGATCTTCTTAAAAATTCGACTAAAGTAGGGTTGAGATGTCCCCAGTGGACACTCGGTAGACTCGCCATGGAGACGAGGTCCTGACGAAACGCTTTAAGGTTTATAATTACTTCCGGATATTTCCGGAATTATACCTCTTTGGGGGCGTTCTTGTAGTGTAATCCTACACGCTTATATCTCAACTGTACAATATAACACGACCTGTTGAGATGGGTAGGTATCAGTAAATGTAAACTATACGTGGTAGTTTTTATGGAGAAAACATGAACTTTCAAGATATATTAATATAGTGCAACTCAAACTGGCGATGGTACACTAAATAAACTAGTTTTGTCAGGATAATCATATTTTCTACTTAATGTCTTAGCTAATTGGATCAAAATCTAGAGACGCCACAAAACAAACAATTACGAGTTTACGATAGCAATATTATTGCAAATATATTTTTCTTGAAAAAATTAAAATTGGAATGAATCTGAGCCAGAGAATACTTTTATTGTAACTCAGTTGACTGAGAATTGTATATTTTTCAACATTACGATTCAATGAACTGAAAGTGGCGAACGATGCCCAAAATAATAAAAAGAGACGTTCAAATTTGACTCGAGACCGCAATCTTATACAATAAAATATCGAAGCAATAGAATTACATTTCTTGCCGACGACTCATAATCATTTAGGGCACAACATTTCAAGTTCAGTGGATGTAAGACCTATACAATAGCGGAGTGAGATGCAAGCATCGAGTCTGCTAGCGCCATGAGACTCTGCTCACGCTTCATTCTGAGCCTGATCCAATCTTCTCATTAGACGGGGAGCTCAAAGCTGATGAGGGTGGCCTTGGCTGGCTCATAATGGGGCTGCCTTCTCTACAGACACGGATTGTGTCACGGCGGGTTGCTGTGCACAACTATGATTAAAATTCTCAATTCATCTCTACTTTGCTGAAGAATCGAATATGGAGCAAATACATATGAGCAAACATTATATTTTGTAAAACAGCTTATTTTATAATTTAGTACGATTTCAAGCGGAAACTGGCCAATACCTATAGAGTGATCGATGGAGCAATAATATTTACCAACAAAAACACGCAAATATTTGATAAATCACTTTAACTTCAAAGATTGGCCTTTGGTTCCATTTTTGTCGGGAAACGAACAAAAGCGACAAAACAAATGTTAACAAAAATCTTAAGAGACGAAGACCACGTTTTGCGATGCTTGCAGTATCTGTCTGTGTCAAGACGGAGTAGACTTTATTCTTGGACATATAAGGATGGTATTGAGTCAATTAGTCTGGAAATGTGTGAATTATGATAAGAATTCGCTTTATAGCGCTAACACAATTAGGCCATGCACTAATACGTTATTCAGGATTCAGGTGGACAATATTAACCTGTATGTGCTTCACACTTATTGACGCTGAATGAAAGCACTGTAAGGTTAACCTGCACTACAAAGCGTATATTAGTGGCTGATGAATATTCGGAGATAATAATCGTCGGTCAAAACAGGGTGTACGAGTGTTAAGGCGTAGTAGGTCGATCGCACAAAGAAAGAGATAAGCATACCTGAAAAAGCGCGCGTCTGAACGGAGCGGTAAATCAAGAAGAGAGTGGATAATGATGTTTTTCAGGGAATAAAATTTAGTATACATTAACATAAGTACGTTTAAAAACAAAAACTGTGCTATCGTTTAGATAATAAGTTTATACGTTTTAAACAGCAATCATTGTTATTTTTTCTTTATTAGTTTCGATAGACTGCTTGTTTGAAATGACAAAATAGCCTTTCGATTGAGACAATTTTTTTCTATCGCGTTTTGGGCTAATACATCGGCATCGCCTTGGAAAAGGCTTTGTTTATAAAATATATATATCCATCCATCCATCCATCAGCCTGTTTCGTCCACTGCTGGACATAGGCCTTTATGCCCATACTCACACACGCTGGGCAGGCGGGTTGGTGAGCGCGGTGCCGAAACCCTTGCACCAGTGACGCCGCTGCCCGTCACCAGTCTGATTAATATAAGGCCTGGCAATTGGGGATGGATATACCGCCATCCATCGGTCCCAGGCAATGGTGGGCCGCCTGGTTTTTTTGCCTGAGAGCTGTCCTCTTACTCTCTCGCCCGAATAACTTCGGGAGGATTTGCGAGTAAGATGGTGGTACCTCCACAGTCGAGCCCGGCATCAGCTCTACCACCTAACCAACCATATATGTATCAGAATCATATCTTTTGTGGTTTGGAAGTACTACTTGTTCAAAAACTCCGTTTTTAATACCTATGTACGTCGTCTTAACATCTCTAGTGACGGTTCTTTCAGTTCTAAGTTTTTTGTTTTGTATTCGATTTGTATATGTTTGTCCAGCTTACTTTTAAAACTTGTAAAATTTTTCGCCAAAATCGGTATCAATTAATCTCGGTATCACCTTATTTTTTTAAATACAAAAGCATTTTGTAATAAGAAACTAAGCTTGTGTTCTGGACTCATATGGACCCTTAACTCCCTGGTATCAAAGTAAGTCATAAATAGGTATTTAGTAATTTTAAAACAAAATAAAAAAATAATATATGGTTATAGTTCTATTAACATCTCCGTCCACTTGGATATTATTCACGCTGCGTTGAAATAATGTCCAGAATCTCGATTATTCAGACACATTCCTTCCATATAACGACATAGAAACCTTTCGGACAAAATCTTGGGGTAAATAGGGAAGGTTCGTTTATTAATTGCCGGTGCCATTACATTAGTGTAGACGGCGACCCTTTGACAATTCACACCAGGCCAGTGATATATCCCTTCTGATAGAGGAAGGAGGTGGACTAATTACCTTTCTCGGTAAATGTTCCCGTACTCCGTAACCACTTATGTTGGTAAGTGAGAGGAGCTCTCTCGTGAAGGTATTCCTGTTGTATTAATTACATGCTCAGAAAATTAAACCACATGCTTTACCGATCGAACTGAACCACTTCCATATTGGAAACAAAGCGATTTAATAAATTCATTACCCAATATGATTCTTGTTTATCAACAAGAAAAGTCTGTTCACAACAAAATCCGGAAACGTCTAATAAAAACCTAGATCTGAAGCATTGCATTGTGTGGTAGTGAAACATGGACATTAATACAAAGAGACAGAGAAAGCTTGGAGACGTCTGGAATGTGGTTCTAGATAAGTACGGAGAGAATTAGCAGAGGAAGAAATACGGAGAAAGAAAACGAATTGTAGAGGAAGAAATACGTTTGTTGAAAAGCATTTAAAACAAAAGAAGGAAGATGATAGTACATTTGATCCGACATGACAGTTTCATACAAACATCTTAGAAGGAAAGATCGAGAGGAAACAAGGAAGAGGACGACCTAGACACACCTACTTTACTCAAGTGAAGGAGAAAGCTATATCGTACCAAGAAGTCAGAAAAAAAAGAAGAAGGAGAAAAAGAAATCCATCGACAATGTCATCATACAGATAAACTTTTGTTTTATGATTTTTGCAAATGCATAAAAAATCGCTTTCCCAAAGAAAATTACGAGTAAGATTTAAAAAATTATGTCTATTTACAAATGAAGAGCTACGCTCTTGTCGATGGATTTCTTTTTCTTCTTCTTTTTTTTCTGACTTCTTGGTACGATATAGCTTTCTCCTTCACTTGAGTAAAGTAGGTGTGTCTAGGTCGTCCTCTTCCTTGTTTCCTCTCGATCTTTCCTTCTATGATGTTTGTATGAAACTGTCATGTCGGATCAAATGTACTATCATCTTCCTTCTTTTGTTTTAAATGCTTTTCAATGTCTTAAATCGAACCCGTATTCCGATCTTTGAATGAGTGAGCATGTTATATAAAAAATACCAAGTTTTCTCAAGGGCCTGCATCCGCTGAGGAAGAAAACACGTGTAAAATTAAAACATTTGAAGAGGACAGGTTTCTCCGAATTATCTCGCCTTAAACCTTGACAAGTCACCATTGCGTTTGACAGGAAATTTTTCTTGAAAACTAAATTTTCTGCCTTTAATTCTAAAAAGTGTGTCGTCACTATCCATCACGGAGTGTGCAGTCACGTGGCAGTCAAGAACAACATCCATCTTAGGCCGAACGTGATTGGCCGTTAGAAAAACTTAGCTGACTGACGTCATGAGGAAAACTTGCGCCCGTGATTTTATACCTGCTCGGCAGGGAGGGATGTATTCGGTAGGCTTCACTTAAATATAAATAAGTGGAATAAGAAGTAATGTTAAAACTCCGTCGGTAGGGAGTCCGTCTTAAGGCCGGGTTTGAATCCTGTTTGCAGAGCCTGCACCAATGAGTTTTTCAATGTGTCCACGAAAATATCTCTATCACGTTAAACTCACCGGTGAAAAGAATCACAACCAGAATTACCTCTAGCTCTGCCTACTATTCGCCGGGGATAATGTCGTGACGATAAGTTTTTTTTTGTGAAATAACTTTGTTTTAAATGAACCTTCATTGGTGTCGTGGGCCGCCGTCAAACTTGCACAAGAAGACCACGAAACTTCCTCTCGAGAGACCTATAAGAAAGTTCTTCTCTTTGAAGTATTTGGAGCAAATTGTATGTAACTGCTGTTGGTTTTTAGGGTTCCGTACCCAAAGAGTGCCAAACGGGACCCTATTACAAGCCTCCGCTGTCTGTCCGTCTGTCACAGGGGTCTACACCCTCAATATAGATAGAAAGTTGAAATTTTCACAAAATACGTGTAACTATGGCCCCTACCACAAGAAATAACAAAATATTAGAAAATAGTTGCAATATTTAAACGTTATTCGTTTTGGGTCTTACTTAAAGACGGTAGTTTTACAGTTATGTTTATACAAGTTTTAATTTTAGTCAGATTGTGGGACATACTCTAAAGTAAAATACGTATAATGAAAAGTAGGGTGACAGTGTCAAAATATTTGCGATGGCATTTATATTGTCGTTATTTGCAAAAATTTTTTAGGGTTCCGCATCCGTATTGTGGGGTGGTACGGAACGCTTCGTGCGCGACTCCGACTCGCACTTGGTCAAATTATTTCAACTCCCACGAGTTTGGCTATTTATGACTATAACAGTACCGTAGCTTGTCTATTGTTGTATTAGTTGTTTAATAACATAGTTTTTTAAGTATTTGGCCATAGTATAGTCGGTACTTAGTAATAGCCGACCTGTAATAGCATGTTATAATGTTTATTTTTGTTTTGTCGTTAATAAGTACTCTTATAGCCGTATAACCAAACCTCACTTCAAGTAATTTTGTATTCCCTTCTACGGTACCAGGATGATTCAGAAGCGCTCACTTGCCCTTGAATTTAGGGGTAAATATGGTACAAGCAAAGCGAAGGGCGAAGATGAAAGGGCTACACACGGCCAGAAGACCAGAATGAATCTGCCACACCACAACTGAACGAAACTTGCGGTGCGCAATCTATAAACACTGCCGCATATACCCATGTATAATGTGCTTGCGTATACAGGATGTTTGAGCGAGTGTGGTTTGTAATTTGAATAGTTTCAGCTTCATTCAGCCACTTCAAAGCCTCGCCTCGCTTGTGTGCCACTCCGGGGTTCTGGGATCTGGGTTTACCTTCAAGATCAATTTTAAGCTAAATAAGCCGGCTAATGGCTTTACGGACCAAACAACTTTCAAACTTTACACCGAAATACCGCACATTTTTTAACTTTAGAAATTTTGGATCAGCTCTGCCGTTGCCGTTCCCCTCGACCCTTCAGCGAAAAAAGTAGGCTTTTTAAAGTTGTAAGAGTTTTAATCTTTTTAGCTTCCTGCTAATTTAGGTTGTTTTGCTAAGTTTAGGGAAAAGATTAGGCTTGCCTACAGTTAACGAGTTCCATAAATTAGCGATCGTGTGTTTCAGACAGAAAAGCGTTCAATTATTACGTCTATATAATAAAATAAATGTTTATAATAAACTTGAATAGCATGCTTTTTGTTTTTATTATATTATAGTATTACACAAAAGCAAAAATAAAATGAAAATATTTCAAGATATATTTCGGGCCCCGCTGGGCCCGGCATCAGTTGATATAATAATGACATATTTACAATGAAATGACGGCAAATAAAAATGACATGGTGAAATGGTAGATTTCCTTTTTTTCATCTCTTTTTTATACTCATTGTCACCATGTCATTTTCATTTGCCGTCATTTCATTGTAAATATGTCATTATTATATCAACTGATGCCGGGCCCAGTGGGGCCCGAAATATATCTTGAAATATTTTCATTTTATTTTTGCTTTTGTGTAATACGTCTATATAGAGTGACATAGTTGCATCGATTATAGCGCATAGGCACGCCACCATTTTAGTACAAAATTCGATAATCTTTCTCTCAGTTGTTTTTCGTTATAGACCAAAGTATAAGACCTCTATCATCTGGTACTGATTTTTATAGGGCACCATTTTGACAAAATTTTGAATATTGATTTTGTTTTAAAAATATCAAGTGGGGCAGATTTACATACCAAGTTGTTTTCTTGTCTGAGATTATACCTGTACAAAGATGTTGCATTTCAGGCAGATAGTGACTTTGTAAGTCGCCTCTATTAAACTATAGAGGTCTCAAACTTTACTCTATAACGAAAAACAACAGAGAAATGGGTTATAAAATTTTGTACTCAAACAGTGACATACGAGACTTGAATTTCATTGGAGTAAAACTATTTTTAGTTGAAAAATTATTAGTTATTGCAGTGCAATAACAGTTATTATTGTAAAATCATTAATTATTTGACGGATGTAATGACGGTCCAATAAAGACCGAAATAATATATCAAGTTTTAAATATTCTTTTACAGTTATATTGCATACCATATCGTACAAAATAAAAAGCTCATTTATTGTAAAATCAGTCAGACCATATTATGTGAGAATAATATGTTGAATTTCAAAACGATATTATCTTAAATACTTGAATCTTTAGAACTCAATCTTACCCAGGTTAGAGTATCGTATACTGCAAGATGATGTTTGTACAAAATTGAAGCCCAATATGACAACACCCATTTTATCGTACTTATCAGTGATTACTACAACAGAGAAAATAATGCCGTGGAATCAAACGATGAGTAAATTTTCCAAATTTTAACACCAACTGACTTTTCTGTGCACGAAAGTTGAACTTTATCAAAAATTTATGCCTCTCAGTCAAAAAATGTCTATATACAGAGGAATCTGATAAGGTTTCTATTTACTTTTATGATGTAAAACTGTCTGTTTCGATTCCAGCATATAAATAAAATAACTTAATGGTTGGGGTGATCGTTAGGCAACAAATTATCTCGTTGCGTTGCCCAATAACAAAAACCTTGAAAAGACCTTGTTTTCGTGACATTTTCCTCGTACACCCCCCCCCCCCCCCCTACCTCGTCAGTCCGACACCGTTGGACATAAGGCCGAGGGTCGGCCGGCAAGTGTCGTGTGACGTCACGATAAATATCGGTTGATATATCGCCGCGAGATGTTTGCTCCGCACTTATCCGTGTGTTACACGGGAGACTGATACGGAACCATCCCTGGGACGACCTGGATGGAACCCTACTTTGTTTTGTATGTAACTTTCCTTTGTACACAGCAAACTGTATTTTTATTTACTTACGTACCTATTTGTATTAAGTTATAAGTACGTAGTTATTAGTGTTTAGTTTATTTATAGATAGCTGCCACCTGTATAATGTAATTATTGGAAATATTTCTTAAGTATCTTAATTTAGTTTATCTGCATGTATTAATTTATTGAATATAAGTAAGCCTAAAATTTAATGAAATGAATTTTGTTGTATTTTATCGTTTTAAATGTAATATTTTTCATTGTTAAAAAAAAATTACATGTAGTAAGTGTGTATGATGTATGTTCGGTTTAAAAAGCGTCTAGGAACGCAGAATTGTATTTGTTGAGGTGTTTTATTTTATTGATATGGCAACACGAGTTGTCGAGCTGTGACGTGACGGTGGGTCCGCCTTTGTTTGATTGCTTTGAAGACAACCAGAGTTGCAAGAGGTTATGTATTTGATATTTCAAGGAAATCAGTAATTAAAAGTGTCAAATAAACCAGTTAATTAGTGTTAACTGTGGTCCGGAACTCATACGCGAAAAGATTCGTAAATTCAATAATTGAGCGAAGTGATGTTAAAAGGTTTCCATTACCACGTTTTACTGAAACATTACCCTCCAGACCTTCCCATGGCCATACCAACTCTATGGTTATTATGCCCAAACGCAGGGGGTATGCACGGCTCTCGGGATTTATGGTTACCCTGCTCTCTGCATTGCTTGAACCCCCTTACAAATTCTTTTTTTTTTTTTTGGCACAAAAATGTCCCTAGCCCGTCTCCCCCACTCTGAAGGAGTGGGAGCGGGCGTTTCTTTCGCTAATGCCCCATTCTGGGCTAAACAGTACAACGATACTTAGCGCCACAGTATTGACTTGCTGGAATCTCGTTGCAGTCGATGACGATCCGCTCTCATGATATAAATATATATATATATATATATGTATGTGTATTATTATTATTTATTTTTCCAAAATTTAGCGCTTTTCTCAACCGCACTCCCACAGTCTTCGCTTGCGGTGCCATGCGTGCGCGAATGTCTTGAGCAGCCGGAAGTTAGCCTCCGAGGAGACCAGGTCGCAGAGATGGTGAGGCCACGTCTCTCCGCGCGTCAATCCAGCCTGTGTTTTCGTTGGGAGGCTAGCCTAGGGGTTAGGTGTTTGAGTATAGGATACGCTGACATACTGGCTGGGCTGGTCATTTGTCAGAAATGTCCGTGCTGAGGGCGACGACAATCAACGCCAGGAGAAAGGAAGAGCACGTCCAGGGGACCTGTGCTTTCCTCTGAACCAAGGTTGAGTCGTGACCTTGATCGAGCACCGAGGTCCCGTCCAGGACGAGATCGTGAACAATGTACACAAATGTGAGTTTTTGAATCGTTTACCCATATAACTGGATTTAGTATATAAGTTCCCTTGTTTTGAAAACCCCTTTCTGACAGGGTTTAGATTCTATTCAATATAGATGGGCCCAGTCACGAAGAACTAAATTGTACCTGTCAAGAGGGGGGTTTATCATACAATGTACACATATATATTGCATAAATAAATAATTCATTCTCATTTACAATTCCTGTAAAGAAAGACCAGTTGCAGTGTGAATAACATAGTAATAACTAATTATTTTAGTAACAATTCAGTATATCCCGAAACCTCCCATAAAGAAACATTAAGACATTAAAATGCATTTCTTTGAGCGTACAGGCGAAATCTCATCCATCCATCAGTCTGTGTTCGTCCACTTCTGTACATACATAGGCTTTCAATTATTTCGCTACTCTGGCGGTCCTCTATCCTCCTCATCCAACTGACACCTGCAACGTGCTTTAATTCGTCGGTCCAGTGGGCAGGAGGTCCATTCAAACGCCTCTCGGCCCCAACGGCAGTTATGTCGGTGACAGATATTGCCTGCCCACTGCTATTTCAGCCTAAGATTGAGATGCTAATTCTACAGTTGCCACAGTTTAGTAAGGAGGTCTCCACAGTAACAGTGCAAATGTTGCTATTTATATGTGTGAAGGTGGAATTACCTTTGAGAATATTAAACAGAAGGGAGCTCAAAGAACCCTTTTCCCCGCAATTCCCTAAGCGTAATGTTATATTTTTGTTATATTCTTAAAACAAACTATACCTGTGGAAATACCTGTCCCTGGGTAACTATACCGTCTCCTGGTCCCGGCTCACAAAATAAACCCCAAATAGTAAATGGATACTATTTACCCGAAATTTCACATTTAAAGGTTTTTGCCTAATCCTTGGGGAAATACACGTTCGGAGTTTTGCGGGTATTGCCTATATCTCAATAAGACCATTATCTCAAATTTTGTTTTATAAGTTAATTGTTAATTTGTTGTTTAAATGGTAAGAAAATAGTTTTCTATTCCTACAACCTATATTATATATACTGTACCTATACCTATATATATGAAACAGGTTCAGGCGTTTAAAATGTAATCGACAGAGTGCGAAAGTAATATATAGGTATATATAGGTATACTTTCGTGTCCATGATATACACACATGCCTACACATGGTGGAATTTACGGTTGATGTTATGCCCTATAAATAGAGCGTATTAGAGCTTAATTAGTGCAATAATAAAAAATAGGGCCTCTTTAGTTAAATAAGTAAAGACCGTTTTTACTGTGTACGCTGGCATGACGATCGATAAATTAGCGTACACACACATGGCCGTACTATAAAACGACAACTGACACGCCTTTTCAAGTTATGACAGGAGTCACTTGAAGACAACCCTACCAATGTCTGACGAAGTACAGCATTCACTAAAGAAATCTTTCAATATGGCATAAACCTGATTTTCAATGCAAATGCTCCTTATTTCTTAAGCATCAAAACTGTTTTTATTTTCTTAAATTCATTGAAAAGATGTTGTCAGTCTTTTCTTATTTACCATAGATAGACTTTACAAAATGAGTTGGTATCTGTTTGATGCGTTCGTAGGCTGCGTTCAATTTGATCGTTGGATGACACCCGCCTACCACACTGACAGAAAGACAATAGCAAGGTACATGTTAAGACTCTTATGACTAAAATCAGCCTACGAACGCATCAAACTGAAAGCAGCTTATTTCCGTCAAGTTCGCAACTTGCATGCAAAGAAAAAGAAATAAAATGGCCGCCTAAATTCCATTTGAAATATTTATTGTTTGTTTGTTTGTTTCTTTTTATTATGTTTCATTTATTTACTCACTATATGCATTGAAAAATTTAGTATAATACACGTAGGTAAGGGCAATAACTTACTCATAACGTTTAAAACACTCGCTTATTGTTCGTGTTTCAAATCGTCTTCGTAATGATTCTTTCCCACACTTAAAGTATCCTATGTACTATTGTGTTAGCTTAGCACTGACACTTAGTTATAGGACATAACTTAAACTTGCGATTATCGGCACTTGGTGAAACTTGGAAAACATCATTATTTAATTCACTTGTACTTGTTGCACAGTTTATTTCACAATTAACTCCCGACCGGTTTCGATTAATACACCATTTTCATGGGTTTCAGGGATATTATTATAATACATAATAATAATAATATGACGAGTCATAAACAAGTAATGATTGGTTAAAGAAGATAAGCGTACAATTTCCAAGTTTTTCTAAGATGGCGGAGGGTGCACACTACGAAAGGTGTGGGCTGACTAAAACTTGTTTTTTTCATTACCATATCAAACTAGACGACAAGTGAATCCAAAACTACCGGACCTTTTGTTGGGTAAAACGTCCCTATTCACTAAACTTCACACGCACAGTTGTAAGAAGGGGATAAGTAAGACCTATACATGTTATTGTTTTCTCGTTCACTAAATGATTGTTACTTGTGTGCCCTCACAGAGGAAAAGTTTCCTCTTTGCGTGCCCTCGAGAGCTCGAAAGGCAGATTGTATCGAAGTGGTATCCCACTGAGTGGTGAGGCAAACGATGACGTGAAATATTGCTAGATTGTGTTACAATCAAATGTTAGCGGCTTTTATCTCGAGACTTGGCATAGGATTATAACGGAATGGACCCAGGGTATTAACCCAATTAATTTTATTGCTTTTGGCGGCATTATAATTTAAACTGTTAGTCTACCATAACCAAGACAATGGTAAAAAACAGATTTTACTTAATTTTGTGCAAGTAATTCGTAAATAAAAATCTATGAATTTTTATTACGAAATGAATGTCTTTTGAGGGCGGTTAATCCGTAAGGAGTTATCATTTTGTTTTAAAAAAAGGTTGAGAAGGGTTATTGTTATTATTATTGCTAAAATAACAGTAAATTAACAGTTTGCAATCCACATCATAGCACGCGATAATCTTACGGGTTTAGAGGCCTTAAAAGACATGGGTTTATACATTTTTATAATCGGTGTACTCCGACTTGAAGTATATAATATTATATAATTAATTATATATTTCAAACATCTACTTGGTTCTATAGATTTGCCCTGCAGAGTGATACAAAAATATAGGAGACGCAGTATTATGTGATTAAAAATTTCTACATCATGAAATAAAACAAAATAAATTAAGAAATTCTACTCATAGCTTACAAAAATAATTAACGTTCTTATCGGCGGTCTTGCAAGTCAGCCATGTATAAGTTTTGTTATTAAAATATAAACTTTACCAAAGAATTGAAAAAGATATCAATGTCGCTGTTATAAAGGTTATTATTATAGCAAACCGACATTCTGTTTAAAGAAGAAATTTGCCCTGCATTTGTTAATTGTGTAGAAGGTTCAGAATTAAGAAATCCGCTTAGCATTTGGCCCAATGTCGGGACTAGAGCGTCACAAACCAAAATTTAATATGACGCCGACACAGGAAAGTAAGAGTGACTTATTGCCCCCCCTGCCTCCCTACCTCTCCCTCACCACTCTCGGCCTCTAATAGAATGAAACCTCTCATATTAAACGTCAAAACAATTGTTTTCATGTTTAATATAAGAGGTTTCATTCTTGACCTTTTTATTTTTCGAGCAGATGTTATTATTTTCATTACTTTTGTTAACTCACACCACCTTCTTGGCTTTGTAAGTTTATTATATCAAAAGTAAAATAACTATGTGCTCGAATGTAATAGAAATTAATACGTAACACCAGTGTGGCTAGCACGTGCCAGAGATACAGCGTCTATCTGAATTACCCACTAGCGCTCTCAGGCATACCGCGTTTGTCAAATTGTTTGATGTCTATAAGATTGAATGTCAACTGATATTGCATAAATTGGTAGAAAATGATATCTTTATCATGGAATTAGAAGTAAAAATACCGGTTGTACAGGGCACCGCGCCGCGTTGCGTCGTGAGGCGCCCCCCAACTAATAACTAAGATTAATGTTCATGAAAAGAATGTTAATAATATAATGAATATTTATACAGTCGCCGTTGCTATTTGTTTTAAGGGTGAGACAAATGTCTCCGCGGGTGTCCAAGCCCTGCCCCCTCCCCCAGCGCCGCGTAATTAAATAATGTTCGTTACACCTCCCGCTCCCCTCCCCCGCGCCGGAGACCAGGAGTCATTGTAATAGCAGAGCTTCCCCGTGTAGTGACGCGACAACAATATCTGGGATTAAAGATGAGTCCCACATGCTGACACCACATCCTCTAGTGATCACACTGAACAATAAAACAGAAACCACTGTCAGTTTTTTGAGTATTCAGTGTCAACCTGTTAAGATACATAATTCTAATTACAAATGGCTTTATACATATTTTCTGTTTTTTATTTCAAGGTTTTGTATGTCGTGGTATTAAAAGTTGGTCGTTGAATACTGCGATTTGAGTAATCACCATGTAAAAGGTGAATTGGAATTTTTATATATTTTATTATAATAAGCTACACCATCAGAATTTTACAAGTATTTACGTAGTTAGGCAAATATACAAAGTTATGATTAAATACCGGCTTCAACACTCACGTATTTATTATTGTTGAGTATATGCCAACTGTTTCACTGAGACAATTACGGCATTTTCAAGGTTCTGAGGACGCTGACGTCACCGACTCGCAACGTTGTCAACCGGCCACTGCGCAAGGGCCGCACGCGCATCTCATCGATTGTTTATAGAAAAGCATGTCACAGTTGCACAAAATACTTCCATCTACTCCCATACTACAATAGGGTAATTAATACAACATCACAAATTGTTTTATAAGATCGGCCCAATTTACGCCGCTGAGAAACCAATTAGCGAATATTATTTCTTCTTTTGATTTGAGCTAGGCAAAGGTGTCTCTGCCATGCAGCCTTGCATGCTCCCATAAAACACCTTCAATAAAGGTTATTCACGTGTACATGTAGTGCATACTTCATGTTTCTCGTTCGCTTTGAGATGATGGTGCGGTGAAAGGGTTGAAGGGTACAGGGACCCTCACTCGGGAGGGTTGACGATCCTGTGACGTCACTTGTCGGAGCACCAACACTCTTCACACAAAACAGACTTTCTTTCTCCAGCAATTATTATTATCGTGTCTCGTCACCGTGGCTGCGGCTCGGGGTGGGCTCGCCTTAATTAGTTTACGCGCAGCGAGGCGTCGGGTTTCAAACAATAAGCTTCTTCACGGAATTAAATTAATCCTAGGAAATGAAATAACAACTTATAAGGAACCAAAACCTACGTAAAATTCAGAAATTTATTAAGTCCTTATCGGCTGCCGTAATGCTAAGGTCGAGGTAGGCGATGCCTTCCATTTGTCATTTCGCGTTGAGCTCGGGAATCTAAAGGTTTTATTATTCGGTATCTTTCTAATTTCGTCAGCAATTCCGGCAACTTCTTATCTTTGTTATGGTTCATAGCCTTTGTTGCCCGAAACGATCGTATCCCGGGGCTACGATGTTACTCAACTTTTATATCGGCTCTCGACTCTAGCGCGGGGACGACCGTTATGGCCTCACAATAAGGGACAAATTGGCTCGTCAAAGATAAAGAGGCTGTATCGGTGGAAGTGCGTTCTAATATTCAGCGGAGCTTGTCTTTTAATTACTATAACGAGCTGTTACTTAGTTTATTGCCGCGGCTTCGCTCCGCGTTCAATTGTTTGCTGTAAACTGGGAACGTTTCCATTGAACGAGCGATGAATGCCCGGTTTATTTCTCAGAATTCATCATCTAGGGCAGTGTTCCGCAATGGGTGTACCGCGGCACACTGGTTTACCGTGGTCATTAGTTGGTGTGCCTCGGAGAAATAAGGTTATCTTATAAACTTATGTTTAGTAAGTAAGTAAGGGTAATGACTAATAATAAATGTTGACTAATATTTCTTAAAAGCTGATACTAGATGTACCTTGAACACAAAAAGTTTGCGGAACACTGATCTAGGGTACAGTACTCAACCTTATTTGGCCGCCCGAAGTGAGGCTCTCTCGCTTGCGCAAATATAGGTTTTTAGGAAGAGAGAGAGCCTAAATTCGGGTAGCCAAGTAAGTACATTCATTACACGAATATGAAACGATACACCGATAATTATAATATTTAGAAATGTTAAACTGTTGAAAGAGAGTATCTTTTATGATATTGGAATATTGTATTGTACAGAGTATTGCTCTGTGGCGTGGTCTCCCCATTACATGAAACACAAGCTGCGGAGCGTCTTCAGAAGAGATTCCTTTGGCATCTCACTTATAGCTGCAGTCTCGGGAAAAAACTGGTCTCGTACGAGCAAAGATTGAGTTATTTCAATATTAGTGGCCTAACTGAGCGACGAAATATATAAGACTTGTACAATATCTTAAACAGTAAAATCAACTGCCCTCAGCATTTAAGTAAAATTAACATCAAAATTCCATATAATTGTCCCCCTGCTTCTTTTGGAATGTTTTCTCCGCCTTTCTCCCGGACTGTCCTGGGTCAATTTGCTCCAGCAAATCAAATCAAATCAAAATCAAATCAAATCAAATCAATGAAATCAAAATATTTATTTTGTAAAAAAGATACATAAAGTATACTTTCTACAAGTCAAAGTTAATCTTTACAATATATATCTTTAGAATAAAAAAATAATATGTATATACTAATAAGGGAAATACATACAAAAAATATTTAGGTTGGGCTACAAAAATTTAACTATACACCTTCCCAAAAATAGAGAAATCTAGGAATAAAAACATTGTATAAAAATGATGCAACGAAAAAACAAGTTGATAAATAAATACGGGAAATACATCCAAAAAATATTTAGATTGGGCTACTAAAATGTAATAAAGTTATACACCTGCATAAAATAAAGAAATATAGGAATAAAAATATTATACATACATAATGCCTAACCATCCGCACCATTCAATTAGTATTGCTAAGAAGAAGGGCAAGAAACTTAGCAAACATGATTTTTTTCATTTGTAACATAAACTTAATCTATACAATTTTCTTATACCTACTTAAGTAAAGGCAATGTAAGACCACAGGAATTATGTCCAGGAGAAAATAAAAATATTGATCTTAGTCAATCCGTCTTACATTGTCTATTACCTTTTACAGCAAAGTCAGTTTACATATTAATCAACTACAATATAAAGGGCTTAAGATTAGCCTTTAGAGGAATCAAAAATTTCGTATTAAAATTTGCTAATTATGACTTACAATTTTGATAAAGATTATTATTATTTATTACACCATGCTTCATTATCGTCCAGATAATCATTGATTTTATAATAAGCGTTTTTAAGTAGTCCCTGCTTAATGTATAGTTTAAACTTATTTTCAGGCAAACTAAGGACCTCCGTTGGAAGTTTATTGTAAAATCTTATACCATGTCCTACAAAAGAGGTACCTTGGCAAGTCTGAATTTTGGAAAAGCTAGTTTATGTTTGTTTCTGGTTTCAACAGAGTGGTTTCACACCAAGCCTCGGGAGATTATCAATATTTTTTCTGACATATCTAATAACTTGATAAAGAAATTCACATGGGACCGTAAATATATTAATTTCCTTAAACTTTTCTCTTAATTAATCTTGATACTTCATGTTATAAATAGACCGAATTGCTCTCTTTTGCAAGACAAAGACTGCTTCTATATCCGCGGCTCTACCCCACAACATTATGCAATATGACATAATGCTGTGAAAATAACTAAAATATACTAATCTAGCAGTATCCTCATCAGTAATCTGCCTTATGCGTCTAATGTCGTATGCGGCTGAACTAAGTTCTCTTTACAGAGAGCTTCCATGTGGGGACCCCACTGAAGACGAGAGTATAGTAATACCTAAAAACTTAGTTTCGTTTACTAACTTCAGCTTGGACCCCTGCAAATATAAACTGACATCTACCTGAATTAAATTTGGTAATGTAAATTTTATACATTTCGTCTTTTTTGCATTTAGAACTAAATTGTTTGCAGTGGACCAAGAATCAGGGAGACAGTTGAATTCGCGTTATCAAGAATACCTTTATGTAGATTCACTTTAAAAATAAGTGACGTGTCGTCTGCAAATAGAACTATTTCATATCAGTGTCCCGACTTCTAAACACCTATAATCCTATAATAAAGTAAGTCACACCTGTGATATTAATGCAGATAGTTTGGGTTGTTGTAAGAACCCTATCTAAAGTTAAATGATTTTTGTTAATTTTAGTAGTTAGATATTAAGATGAAATTTAAAATATGTAAATTATTAATGTAATGTTAGTAGTTAAGAATTGTAAGCAAATATATTTTTTACTTTACCAGTATTTGCCTTAAATAATTGTAGTTTTATTATATTTAAAACACAGTTACTAAAAAATTACAAAAATTAACGAAATATTTTGACTCCTTCAGTGGAGTCGTCATCAGTCGAATAAAATAAAATTAAATAAAATTAATTAATTAATTTTAAATATAATAAAACTACAATACTTAAGAATTGAAGATATATACTATGCATGCTGTGATTACCTCAATAAGTTAGAAGTTTAGCAGTTATTTAAGTTCAATGTGTATTGTTTAAATTAGCTTACTAACTACTGGTTTTCCTAATAAAGAAAATAAATAAATAAATAGATGTAGGCTGTATTTTTAGTAGCCTAGCAGGCCCTGCCGGAGCTACTTTCCGGGCGTGGTTATAGAACTTAGAGATTGTCGACATCCATTGTCCTAGCAATATCCCAAAAAATTGGTGACATTCTAAAAAAGGCCGAGAAAAAATCATCCAAGATAAAAAAAAATTACGACTTGATATCTATCAAGGAAGTAAAAAAATGTCAGGATCGCAGCAGATGGAGATCTATGGTCTTTGTCACGCTAAGTTTTTTTATCTTGCTAAGTTTTTTTATGCCCTTCTTTTAAGCAAGTCCTTTTCAACGGGCGGAGTGAGGCATCATATTTATTTATCTAAAAACGTATTCATTTTTTGCATTTTGTATATAAAATGTCTTTAAACGTAAATTTTTAAATATTTTTATTGAAATTCCCCGTAATATATTGCTTTTTAAAGATCGACTCATAAAAAGTGTATCTTTATTTACCTATTTTGCAAAATAAATTATTTGAATTTACTTACCCCTCTGGAAGACAGGCGTGTGTATATGTACCTATATGTACGGTATATACCAAATGTTTGACTTTAATAAATGTATGAAATGGATCCGCTAATTCCTTTTTCGAGGTTTAAAGGTTATAAACAAGTACTATCTCTACTTTAAATTATATAGTGAGATCGGCGCTTTATCTGTACGAAAAATGTACATACTTACTATTTTAGCAAATTTGTGCCTAAAGAACGCGTAGTAGAATCTCCCAAAACACGTTTTGGAAACTTGGTAAAAACCCCTAAGCTGAAAACAGCCTTTGCACAAAGATTCCGTTCTTTTCTTGCACCATACTTACAAACAAAACTGGTGAAAGAATCATCTTCCCCCTCGAACGATGTGAAACGGAAGGAAACTGTAAAAAGATGGCTTCAGGACAAGGACTACGAGCAGGTTGAAAATCTTCTAAAAATAACATCTTAAAATCACCTCACTTTCAATACTGTTTTTGCTATTTATATAAAGATACACATTTTACACCCCTCACACACAATACAAACACCCTCACACATCCTATCTCACATACACAAAAGACATCACCACACACACACACATCATCAAACAGAATTGTATAATATGATTATTATTATTTTACTAGTATAGGTTATTAATGCATGCTTTATACATTTATAATTAATACTTTTTCATCTATCCTAATTGTATTTAACCCAAATGCCATGTGGATCGCATGAATGTCCAATCACTCTGCAGAACGGTCTTGCAGGCGCCAGCGCAGGTGATAGTGATCACGATAATTTGTTAGTGCTAATAGGATATTTTATTATAATATTTTTTTGTTCTTGCTACTATTCTAAATTTACCTATTAAGTGCAAATGTATTTTAAACCGAATAAGTATTTTATATTTGTATTTGTATTTAAATTTTTTCAGGGACTTTAAATTGAGCCAGTGAGTACAATATCTCTTAACTTATCATTTTGCATTGACATACTCTTTTCAAATTCGTTTTTTTAAAAAGTAAGCAAATGAAAAGCTTCAGCCGTTTATCTTTATTATTCTTAATCCTTTTGGCAACTTAACTCAGTAACGAAGTTTACGACATGAGGCGCCTAATATTGTAGTAGATTAGAAACTGCTCTCTAGTTCAAATCAGCAACACATTCGCGTCCCCTGACGTATGTGGATCCATTTGCTACGGCGTAGCAAGCGCTACGAGTCCACAGTTATCCACTTTGTAGACCTTCTACGTCGTACTTGGTACGTATTTATGCATGAGGGGATGTAAACGAGTTAAATGTTAATGCGAGCACATCAAAGGGTGGATTCCTGCGTCTCGCGACGTGCCAGCTCCGGCTACACTCATGGTACAGTAGCACATCAAAGGGTGGATCCCTGCGTCTCGCGACGTGCGAGCTCCGGCTACACTCATGGTACAGTAGCACATCAAAGGGTGGATCCCTGCGTCTCACGACGTGCGAGCTCCGGCTACACTCATGGTACAGTAGCACATCAAAGGGTGGATCCCTGCGTCTCGCGACGTGCAAGCTCCGGCTACACTCATGGTACAGTAGCACATCAAAGGGTGGATCCCTGCGTCTCGCGACGTGCGAGCTCCGGCTACACTCATGGTACAGTAGCTACCTGGTGGCCCCAAAACCATGGCACCTGGGTCAAGGTGATAATTTAACAAAAAGAGCCGACATAGTCAATTATTATGAAATAAACTTCTATACACTCGCGAAATGTCGTTGTTGACTACACGCCCAGTTTCACCGATACAATTTTAAGCCTAGTTTCGTTCTCAGGACGATCCTACAGTGAATACGGTGTACCGCTGCTTTGGCGAGCTTAAACTTGGTTTGTAAATTCTAAATTGTATCAATACAACATTGGCATGTATTCAACAGCAATAGATCGTTGTATTGTTCATAATCATTTTACTATAGAAAATGGCAGAGATTAATCTGAATTATACCCTTTTTCCTCTGTGAAATATACTCCTTAATATATCGTCCACTGTAAAATAGCACACCGTAATAAAATCATAATATTGACGTTATTGTTTGTTTGTTAAAGGTAGTGTAACGGCAGAAGTAAATGTTCACAACTCGATTCGATAAGTTTAAATAGTATTATCTCCTGGATAATTACACAGTTTTCTGAGCGAAGTCACTCATTCCTTATAAAACTTAGCACAAAGTATCAAATTACTGTGAAAATTATAAAAGTTTTCACAAATTTGAAATCGTTAGGCCTATTCTAATCATAACAAATAATAGTTGAACTCTTTAACGAATACCTTTGTTTGAATTTATGGGCCATAATAAAAAAATGTATTTTTTTCTATTTCAGTGTAGCCAATCATTTACACTCACATCAGATCTTCAAATAAATGTCGTGAACGCTCGGCTTCCCTTTATCCGGAGTAAATCCGTACAAATAGGTAGCAGGGTTACATAAGTGTGAAAAGAGCATTCTTATTCCGCAACCAGCCGCTGTGGAGGACAGATCTCACAAAAGATTCGTCGGCGACATGATCTCCTGGTCACCGGCTTGGCCCGCGGCCAGCCCCGCCCTCCGCGCGATCGATACCCGCCCTCACCCCGCACTACCGGCTCTCTGTCCTCATCCGATTGTGCGTGAATGATACCTTATTAGCATTGCTATTGTTTTATTGACAGCCTGTGATAGGCTCTCGAGATAGATGTCTGGTGACGTCAACATAGCAAAGGTGTATTAGGTTACCGAGTAGGTATGTAATCGCAAATTAGTGGCAAGCTCGTTTAATACGTGTGGCTTGATTTACACGTTCTGGGAATTAATATAGTGAGAATTGTGATTAGTCAAAATATAGAACACAGGTCATGAACAGGGTGATAGATGATTTTGCAAAAACCAGAAACTGAGGATAAACTTTCTTTATTTGAATGTTTCCTGTATACAAACAACATACTAAAAGTAAAAAAATGTCACCAACTGTTCTATAAAAAAATGCAACATCTACCTACATCACCAAAATGTAAGGAAGAGCTGTTTATTGGCGATTACTGTGTCAGTTCTATAGTGAAAGTTTTTCGTTTAGACGAGTGCTATTTGCAGGGTATTTTGATTAATATCCGATTTAAAAATGACAAAACATAATTTGATCAAAGAATAAAAAACTGGTTAAGTGTAAGTAGGATGGTACCCTGAAGATCCCGTACATACCGTCTAAAGCGAAATCTCAACGGGCATTTAAAGGATCAACTTGTTATCTATTAAACTATATAAATGCAAAGGGTCTACTTGAATTTCCAGTTTTTTTTCTATACGTAATTGTGATTGGAATTTGTTTCTAACTCAACTGGAAGTACCCTGTAGGCTTTCATGATGAGCCATTTTCTATAAAATTAATTACGTAAAGGGCAATAAACCGGGACTTAAGAAAAAGGACTTTTACAGACGGGTAGACAGACTGCCGTCAATTTTTAATGTTGAGGTAAGGAACCCTTAAAATGCCTTAGTGGTAGAGACAGTCTGTGCGAAACACAAGTGTAATTAGACGAGGTTTGCTTCTATTTTATAAGCTGGAGATTTACACTTCAAATAAAATAATAAATAAATAATAAATCATGTATTAAAAGACAAAGAAATGTTAGTTTTACTTCAAAGGTTTATTTCGCTAAGTAAAGTTCATAAAACTATTCGGTAGAGATTATTACAAAGTAAAGCAACCATCTCTAAAGGAAAGATTTTCGCTATCGTGGGACTATTTCACAAGACGTTTCCCTTCTTTTATCGAGATCATTTTCCAATTATTCAGGGCTGACAGTTTGTTCTATTGTTTGATAAGCCGACCCCCCGCATACTGATATCTGTGCCGAGACAATTCAATCTTTTCTACTTATTTGCTTTCAGAATCAGCTTTTAGTACTGCCGCACCCAAACATCTGCTGGTGGTGGTTTGAAAGTGTTGGTACTACGCCTTAGTAGACGCTGTTATTCGTAATAAGCTACGTCGTAGCTAAGGCTTATGAATGTGTCGGAGTATTAAACAAATGACGTCATCCGCTAAAACCTCATCAAGTTGTGCGTCGCTGTCACTCTACTATAAAATGCTTTTGCGGCGTGATTCTTAGGGTCCAAACCTAAACCAATATAGGAAAATCTCGGCGTTTGTAGTTCGTCCATCTCCCGCATCACACAATAATGGCTGGACTGATTCAGCTTCTGGTATGAAAGTATAAAGCTGAGCAAGTTTTTATTGACGGGAGATTTATGTACGTTTATTAACGCACTATAATTTCAACCATATACTACATGATTAAACAATAAGACATAAGACATTTTTATTCATAATTATGGTTACACGTCAGAAAATTGTTTACCTATAAAAGTCGTCTTAAAAAATAATAAAATGAATAATACATTAATAAAAAAATGAAATTTTCCATAAAAAAATTATTATGATTTATTCCATATCAAGTAAACGTAAAATTAAATAATGTATATAAGCATTATAAATGTCAAAGGATAATTAATGATACGTCATACCACCGCCTATTCGCGACGCCAGAACGTTACTAACATTCCGCAAGCAATGTCGTAGGTGGTTGCTTTTGAAGCAGTCCAAGGATAGTGGGATCCCTTTAATTAATTCTGTAACTCATTAGTGTTTTATAATTGTTATTTACGTTTTATTAAATTTTAATTTATTAAACTTTTTGTTATTGCTAGTGTTAATTGACATCTATTTATTATAATGACATCTTTTTAATATTGTTTATTTCCAATTTCAGAGTTGTGTTGGTTTATTATTTTATTATTAAAATGATTTATTGTGTTCTTCGTCCCTTTTAGGTTAAGTTTGAAAATCGGCAGCTGTTTGCATGTTCAACAGCTACATGCCGAAACTTAAGCCTTTTTGTCTTCATGTAATCTTTTTTAAGTATGTCTATTTTTTCTAATTTAATTTTAATCTTGTCATTATTTTGTAAAGTTATTTTTTTTGTATACTGTTTTAATTGAAGACAAATAAACATCTTTTTATTTTATTTTTTTATTTTTATTAATAATTACAAATTTTGAAATTTCAAGGAATTCTAATTAGTCTAATACTTAGTAGAGTAAAGTAACAAGTAAACTATTTGCTACCTTATTAACATCTTGAAGTAGACGAAAACAGTCTGTAATGGGTGTTTAGTTTAAAAATAGTGAAAATGAGATATCTTTGGCGCTGAGCACGGATTTCCGAAAGGCTTAACGTAACCTCTAAAATTTATTATTTTCTACCCGCACTTTGACAAGCTCGGAGAGTAGTTTCATGTTACAGTTTCAGTGAAGGTAAGCGGTAGCTGAAAACTCCATATTTATGAAGATGTTGGGTCCCCACGCATTCGCGCCCAATAGCTCGCGAGCTCCCGCGATAAATCTGTCAGTTCCCAAGTAGGGTATGGAGCAGCTAGCTTCGAGACGTTCCCCTTCCTTCGTCGAGCCGGCCCTGCTCCCTGCCGCCGGCCCTGCGCTCGCTTCCCGGGTCGCTAGCCAAGGCCCATTCATATGCGAAAACATTATTCTTGTTTGCTCTATCCAAAGATAAATTATGGGAATTTGTGTGTTGATGCGTTTACTCTACTCGCAAAGTTTTTCTCGCCAATATTTCATATTACTCGGGCTTCCTCACGAATATTGTTCGAACAAATCGTCGTGCGGTCGCAACTTCAATTGATCTGATTTTAATTAACGGTTCAAAGTGAGGTCGGGTTTTCGATGTGAATATAGTGGCTGGCAAACTAATAACGATTCATAATCGAAATTGAATCCAGAAGAGAAACAACCGCATCGAACAGAACTGTATAACCGGAACAAATACCTCCCCTAGTACCAGAGTGCCGGCGTGCTGGAGTGCCGATGTACCCGGAGGCAAAGCGGAACAGAAACACGCGTCCTGAAGAGGCTCCATAAATTCCATAGAGCGGTGCTTCGAGCGGCAACTTTTACCATTTTCTAAAACAAACAATCGACTGACGCCCACCGATAGAGTTTGCGTTTTTCGAATCAAAAGAAGGGGCCGTGTAAATGGATATAAAGACGATGAAAGGCTCAAATAAACGTGGCGCCTGGATAAATTGGTCAGGATTGAATGTATAGCGGGCAGAAGGTCCGAGCGCGGCGTGGGGGAGAGCGCACTCAGGTTTTATTTGGTGGCTCATTATCGGCCGCGGACGAGACTCGCATCCACAATCACACGCTATGTCTATCTATCCCGCAGTTGCGTTCGTTCGGAGTAGGTCAGCCGTGCTCCAACACCTAGCAACACCTCCCCCTAGTTTGTCGAGAGGTTTTATGGTGTTTTATGTCTGCGTTACGAGATGGAAATAAATTAGAAGAGAACGTGACATAACGTCCACAATTTGACCGAAGTTTATAAAGAAAAGAAATCGTAAATTGTCCCGGCGGGTCTAATTCAAGATGCAGGCCCAGACTGGCTCCAGCTGAACCTTGACACTTCGGTAACATTATTTCCCTTACGGAGTTTTGGTGTTTTGAATGGATTCAGTGTTAATCTAATGGCAGCTTCGTCTATTATTCGTGGCCTAAGTCTGAAATACCTAACTTTCTCTGGACAGACGGCAAACTGATGACTTTTTTGGAACAAAGCAGATACTGCGTGAATAATAGGTGAACGTTCAGTGAACAAAAATGTTAATCGACGTTAGCGTCGCGTTAGTTAATTAACTGGCATCTTTGTTTCGTGGTCACTCAGATGCTCAGGGTGCTCGATACATGTTTTGATGAAACTATTACTAATAAACCTCTTAACTAAGTTATTTTAAAACATAATGATATGAGTTTAGAAGCAGCTAGCTGTGCGACAAGCATTTTGGCGGGTCCCTCGCTACATAATATATACTTACACATCAACAATTAACAATCGCGGTCTGAGTTTTATAATATTGGTCTTAAGGCGGAATATGTTCTTCGTACAACGAAAGAGATAAACATATCTGAAAAAGTGCGCATCCAAGTAGTGCGGTGAATCAAGAAAAGGTTGGACCTTGCTGTTTTTTAGTGAATAAAATTTAATATATTCATACGGAGCCTTTTAAAAAAACGCAATTCTTTGTTTTTTGTAATAGGTTTATATGTTTACGACAGTAATTATTGTTATTATTCCGTTGTTAGTTTGGGCGGACTACAGTTTTGACCTAAAAAAAAACAGCGCACTCAATTAACAAATTTTTTTTTCCTGTCAGCGAGTTTTTGTCTATCACGTTTTGGGCAACGCTATCGTTTTGGAAAAGACCTCTTTTATAACATGTTTTTTCTTAATTCTATTTACTGAAGTATGGGAGTTCTACTGTTTTAAAATCTGGGGGCAGTGCCCCCGCCAAGTCGAGCTAAAAAGCGGCACAGCCGTACCATCCTTTTCTCGAAACAGTTTAGGCCATTTTCGACCCCCCTATAAATTCGTCGTGGATAAAACTAGAAGCCTGAATTTTTAGTAATCTATTTTTTTACAACCTATGTCATCTTAAGGGGAGTTTAACTTTAACAGGGGGTTAAGTGCAAGTTATATGTTGAATTGCTACCGTAAAGATATGAAAATTACAAAATATCTGGCTAATAAAAAAAACAAATATCATTCTTCATTTCAGAAAAATGTATTGTGTCATATATGTGAGCATCGATGTTTGGGTCATTAGCACCACGGGGCGGGAGGCAAGGGCGGCGGCGCGGGGGGAGGGCTGCGGTTCGGAGTGGACGTGTGAACTGGTTTATGCTAGCTTTACGTGTTAAATGTACCTTGAAATTATTATATTTATGATTCTGCGCAATTGCAAACAAAAAGAATGTCATGATATAAAACTGCCATGTGTTAACTTTTGTCTAAGGTTAAATGAAAATTCGTTATCGTAATGTGTTTACCGCCGCACGCCGAGCTCCGCGCCTCCATTTGGCGGCAGATGGGAGATAGGGAAAGTTTTATGTTGTTGATAATACATCCCTGCTACCTAGTTCAATGTTTGTCTAAGTAAATTGCTCGAGAGCTCAGGAAAGCTTTTTCAGGTTTTTACGGACGCAAGTCCCCCCTTCGCCCTCGGTACCTCCCTGGGATCTTTTGTCTCTAAAGGCCTGTAGGTACCCATCCCATCTGTTTCTTCTTTGCAGCTATTTTTCTTAATTACTGATTGTTCGTGTCTGTTTTATTTCTACATTTCAGTTTAGACGGCTGCTCATTACCAAAGTTTATTCAGCTTAATTGAAAATTACTAAAACACATTAATACGAAGTTAATAACAATTACCTTCATTCTTCTTTGTTATAGAAATTTTAGCGTTAATTTACGATTACTGGTATTTATTCGTAATTAATACTTTTAGTATTTATTTAGTAGTATTTATGATCAAAAACTTGTACAACGTTAAGGAAGAATCCAATTTACTGTAAAAAGGCAAAATTCTATTCAATTTATGTTAACACAGATACGTACACAATACTTACTATTAATCCTTCCAATTCAAATTATCACTAAATAACAGAAAAACAATGGCTTAGCTCCATTTTGAATACCGAATTTTACGGTTTAGCCAAAACAAACAATTCTGTTTATCGTAGAAAAGCATTTAATTTATTTATTTTTAGGGTTCCATGTCTCGAAATGAAAAAACGGAACCCTTATGGGATCATTTAGTTGTCCATCTGTTTGTTTGTCACGACCATTTTTTTCGGGCCCCGTTAGAGATGTTAAAAGTTGAAACTTATACATTCCACAAAAGTTTACGAAGCCATAGAGCTGCTTAAAAAGTTAACGCGAAAAACAGGTTGAAATTTATCAGTTTTCATTCTTAGTACAGTAAAGTTACCTTATATTTCTAGGAAGTGGTCAGACGTGGTTCAGACTAACTGACATTATTTATATCTTAGCATCCATGACCGCTTTCCAGGAAGCTTCTGATACTGAACAAACAATGGTCTAAACAGCTTGTAGATCCATAAACATCACTTACTTATATACGTGCACGAGCCTAAAAAAAATCCCAACACATCAATGTCTGCGCACCGCCACTTCTGTTCCATGCAAAACGACACCGTTGTGGAACCGCTCAACTGCATAAAATACTATAAATAGCAAGTTTAGTTACATTCGAAACTGATGACATCACTATGTCCCTAGGGAAATGCCTGTCCCCAAGAACGAAGTGCAAATTATTGTATTCTATTACATCCACTTTTAAAGTTTGAAATCGTTACGACAGTTAAAAGTAGGTTAAAATCAACTTGCTAGATTTGTTTACATACTTTAGTTAGTCAGCAGTTAGCAAGCAGATTTTCATACCAGCTTATGATTAAAAAAACAAATATCTAACAAAGTATTAAGATGTATAGTCACGACATGACAGTGTCAGAGGCATTCCCAAGTGTTAACTGTTACAGTCCACTCTCGGTACACCCGCTTTAGATTACTAATTATAATAGGACACTGTTGATTTAAGACGCAATACCCATACCTACACCACAGTGCTATGCCTACATATTATTTAATAATAAACCGTCTGAACCTGTGCTCTGAAAATATCAGAATCGTCATCAACTCCACTCAAGCGTTAGTTACCCTATCAGTTAAATCAAGTCAGGGGCGTACTCAGGTCAAGTGTGTTGAGAAGGCCGGCCGCTCCCCCCCTCAGTGAACTGTGATCAAAGGGGCCCACTACGAGCTGGCAGGCGGGCGGGCGCCTACCGCGGCCACTCCACAACTGGGTCAGGTAGCCGCCGCGTTCCTGGCAGATCTAACTAACTCTAGGCTATTTAGCTGCCAGATATTTCAACAAGTCTCTACAGAGCGATCACCAAAGTTCTCGGTTCAGAAGGACTCAAATACTTGGAGATCGATTGGTATCCACTTCACCAAGCAAGCGTTGATTCTACTTCTGAATTCATTTATTGTTCACCTAAGCTAGTTGGCGCAGGTAGGTACCGTATAAATTAACCTCGACTATTCTTTTGTTATAAATTAAGTTCGTTATTTTACAAGTATCGTCTAGCTCCTTTATTTTAAATGTCCTCAACCAGACAAGTAAATACTTTTAAATCTAACAATTTTTATTTACTTTTAAAACCTAAGCTGCTTGTAGGTATTCAGCCAGCATGATGAAAATAGTTTCAGTTCTGTAGCTCGTCTTCTGTAGAATAGCGAAAGGAAGGAAAGCGTTCAAAAAACCATCCAATAAATCAAAGTTAATTAAGTAAGCACCTCAATCCTTAAGGCCTATCCTAGTAGCGCCACCTCGCGGCGGCGGAGACTCAACAAGTCACATAATTACAGTCCGCACTCGTTGGCACCCCAGTCACGCGCGGACCTGACGAGCGTTGCGAGGTGTGCGAGTGCGATAGATATATTAGCCACAAACTACTCGTAATTTCCGATAGAGATGTTACAGGAAATATCGTAACTCGGAACTCGTGGTATAAATTCGTATAATAACAATAAGTTGGGATTGCCTCTCAGCAACTCTGTGACCATATATAAAATCGTACACGTATATGCATTCAAAGGTCTCGGCTACACAATAACAGTATACTTGCCCGTATATTGTGGCCACCTCTAATTAAGCGTCACGAGAGCGATTCGGACCGCATCCGTTATCGATCCGCTGTCGAACCTCCTTGGGTCCGCCTCGAGATCGCTGAGCGAGGCATCAAGAGTGTTCAGGGACGGATTAGGCTTCTAGAAGACGTATTTTTAAGTATTTATTTATTTTTATGAATTTTTAAAGCTTGGTGGTAGAGCTAATGCCGGGCTCGACTATGGAGATACCACCATCTTACTCGGAAATCCTCCCGAAGTTATTCGGGGGAGAGTAAGAGAACAGCTCTCAGGCAAAACCAGGCGGCCCACTATTGCCTGGGACCGATGGATGTCGGTATATCCATCCCCAATTGCCGGGCCTTATATTAATCAGACTGGTGACGGGCAGCGGTGTCACTGGTGCAAGGGTTTCGGCACCGCGCTCACCAACCCGCCTGCCCAGCGTGTGTGAGTATGGGCATTTTTTCCAGGAGAACCGCCAAGAGTGGCAAAATCCTGGAAAGGCCTATGCCCAGCAGTGGACGAAACAGGCTGATGGATGGATGGATGGTTTAAAGCTATTAGGATCTTAGAAAGCGGCGATAGCTCAGACGGTAAAACGCTGGCCTCTCATTCTTGACACCCAGGGTTCAATCTTGCCGAACGGTGAAGAAAAACACTGTGGGGTAAACCTGCATGTCCTAACGCATGTGTCCGAAGTACGGCGACAGACTTCACCACCTACCACGCTGGGACTTAATGATTATCGGTGAAACGCGGATGTACCGAATCTGGACTGTGACTTGCATTTCACAGTTCATACACCGTTCAGTACACCCCTGACACCCCCTCGGGAATTCATATCTTGACGATGTGTTTTTAGGGTTCCGTAGTCCGACAAGGAACCCTTATAGTTTCACTATGTCCGTCTGTCCGCGGCTTAGCTCACAGAATATTAGTACTAGAAATCTGTAATTTCGTCTATCCCATAGTGTTGAGTATCGTTGGATTGGTCGTTCAAAAACATTATGGGTTTGCCGCAACCATTTTTCGATTTAGAGATCCGTTGGAAAAATATTAACCATTGAAGTGCAAATTTTTGTTAGAGTCAAGTGTCCGGCCAGCTAAGCAGTTGTCTATGTGAAAAATTCACAGAAGTAATAAGTAGAATTTAATTAAAAGGAAAACTATCACAGCTAAGAAGGCTATACTGACTTACGAGTACAAGCCTCGCCAAACTTTTAGTCCCCTCTAAACACGACAAAATGTATGGGCTGTTCTCCGGGAGAGCAACTTCCGAGCGGACTGGAAGTTTGGTGCGATCTGTATTAGTAGACCAACTTATAAAATGTACTGGGCAACTACGGAACCCTACACTGCACGTGACCCGACACGCACTAGGCCGGTTTTATTATGTTAGGATCTTAACCTTCTGAGAGCCTAAGATGGGGATCTAAAGGGAAAAATGCTTCGTATTTTTAACGCTGTTGTTCTTATTCATTTTCAATAGGATTGTAGCTAAGCCTTGCGGTGAGCCTGTCTCCCCTTAATCCGTCACTGTTGCGGGTGCTGATCTATCTCGTGACGTATCAGCGGTATCTATCTCGCTGGATTAGATTCTTAATTCCCGGGGAAAGGGATCAGCTTGTGATGTTGGAACGGTAATTTGTACTTATCTTCGAGCTGAGAAGGATTTATGTTTTAAACCTTCGGAATACTAGACTTAGACTAAATGTCTTACACTCGCTTTCATTTAATTTAACTTTTCTTGATGCAAGTATCAAAGAATACCTATATCTTTTTATAAAAAACCTATATCATAAATGAGGCTGCCAGAACCAAAATGGCCTAACTTTTCTAGACACAATCCAAATCAATTGTGTCAAGAAAATATACACCATTCTGGTTCTGACGGCCTCAATTATAAAATCAATTTAACGTCAGAAAAAAGTTAACGTTGTAGGAGTACTTCAAATAATAAAGTTAATTATTATTTTGATAAAATGTTTTACACAAATAACATAATTAATATAAGCTTAAGGATAACCAAATTACAAATCACTCGTATAGACTTCAAACGAAATCCAAATACTTATTTATCGATATTAATTGTTAGTGGAATATTTTTGCGCATTTCGCAAAATAATTTTATAAAGTACAAATAGCATATTTTTAGACTACATAGTAAGGTCCATAATAACTTATTGTAAAAACATACGATTTCATGCAGTTATATAAGTGATACAAAAAATAAATAAATACAATTAATTATTAATTAAATTAAATCAATAAATGAATAATAAAAATAATAAATTCAAAACGAAAATTAATTTTGTTCTCGTTAAATATCTACCAACATTTTAATATTTTGTATTTAAGGTACACATAAATTAGTAACATAATAATGTTTTAGGAGACAAGACTACCTGCTACAACGTACTTGTAAATAACAAACTTGGACTACAATCAATACATTAGTAACTAATAACGTTAAAATTCGCCTATTAGTGGACTTCTTCAAATGTTTATTCTATATTTAAATTGTTTTTATTAAAAAGTGTTCAACTAAGAATGCCATTCGAAAGGAGAAGTGGGAAGTTGAATCATTGAGTTCAAGTACATTAAACTTCCCTGTTTGTCTATTTTTAATTGCCTTACTTTTTTAAATAACGTGTTAAATAAAACAAACACCATAAAAAATTAAAACATTAAACTGCAAGAAATTCTAAACCAATAAACTAAAGTTGGTAGCGAGCGAGCTACTGAAATAGCAAGCATTTTCAGTTTTGTCCGCCATAGATACAAGAGAGCTCCTCAAGGTAGCTCGGGCGAACAGAATCAGCAAAACAGCATTCACAAATCGCACTTTACGTCCGCTGCACCGATATTGTTCCGGTGGAAGAGCAACTAAGTGTGTACGCGAATAATGCAGTGGGAATTTGTACGTACTCTCGGTCGCCGCGAGTCCGCAGTTTTCGAGGTCGGTTATTTACGAGGGAACTTGGTCCGCCCCCCGCCCCTCTACCCGTCCGCCCCTGTGCCTGCGGGGTGCGGGTTCCCCTGACTACACTTGCCTCGACACCGACACACAATAAAAAATAACACATTGGAAAGTTTTATTTCTTTTCAGTTAAGCTATTTAGGATGAACTCGGGGAGCAGCAGTTCGATTTTTGACAGCTTTGTTTTAAGACCACTAAAGCTATAGCTTATTCGTAGAAAGTTTCTCTGACATTTAATTATGTGAAAATATTTATGAGATTTATATGGTGTAATTTTGTAATCTATTATATTAACAAAACCCGGCTAGGTTTCAACAAAACCGTATATATTATTACGTATATATTAAAATACCTCATTATTTATTTCAGTCATTCAATCTAGTTATGCGTATTCTAAACAAAAACCAATTTCACGTTGTTCGAAGAAGAGCAATGTCGTGTATTGTCATGTGAATGAAGTAATTTTCCTCGAAATATAATCTTAGAGATTGACATCGAACCGAATCCCCAGATGGAGCTATTTATCAATTCTGGGTCAGATTTCCAATTGCAGGTAAAGTTGACCTTAAAGTAGTCTCACAGCACACAGAGCGGTAAACAAGCTCCCCGAGCTGGCTCGCTGGACTCTGTGTAAATAAGCAGCTTCAGTGATCGCTTTACCCGCAGCAGCATTGTGCAGCGCTGAACGTAGCGCTGCTGCACTCCTCCAGCGATATTTCTTTTAGGAGTCGGTCTTTTGGAAATACATTCCGCGCAGAGTTCACAAAGCCGCTGTATCTCTGCTCGTCCTCTCTCAGCCCCGCAGTTGGGTCGCAGGTTGCAGTTACGTAATCCTGTCGCCGTTTAACTACTCAACTTTTGCGAGATTTATGAATATTTATCACAAAGACAGGATGGAAGTTACTTTATATTTTGCTTGACTACTAGTTTCGGACTCTCTGGGAACTCATTTAAGTATTTAACTGCTCCCCTGGCGACGATACCGATCAAAACGAGTTTAACTCGAATACAAAGTAGTTACGTAGTCGCTCCGTAGTACCGACTTGTAAGCCAATATTATAACTCCTGAAAAACATTATGGAAAGTTCTGTCAAAACAAATTAAATTAGAGAGTTTTCTTACTCCCCGGTTAATGAATATTGAAAGATTGTTTATCAGATCGTGCTGTAGTGAGAGCGCCCTGAAGACGGTGCAGGGGAGGGATTGGTGGGGGGGGGGGCGCTAGCGCTACTGCAGCCGGCACTGGCGCGGCCCGACTCTAGGTTTTAATTAAAGTCCGAGTCGCACTTCGTTAGACGATGGTTTTAATCTGGTCCCCGCGCCGCCGCCGCCGCCGCCGCCGCCGCCGCCGCGCACGACGAAGACTAGCCTTAACCGAGTTTGTAGACAATTTTAATGCATTTTTATCAGCTATTCCTGAAATTCACTTAACTTTCTGTTTGGATACTTAATGAGTTATACGGTGGCTTTTGAAATTCAGCTTATTTTTTGCGAAAAAAGAAACCTAAGTTTTACAGAGAGAAGTAGTGAGTAAGTGTGACCTCCCTACGTGCGTTTTAAACTAATGCCCAGAAAGTAAATTTGTTCATAAGTCAGAGAGTGCGGGAGGTCCCGAAGGAAGCATTTTTGCTTCCTCCCACTCTGCAATAAATCCAACACGAACAAAGAAAAGTGCCGGGCGTGGTCTCAAATTTATTATTTGAAGTGATATCAGTGAAGGGGGGTGAGCCGTGTCGCGTGCGGGCCGGGGGGAGGGGTACAGATTACATTACGGATTAAAGCAGTGCACGCTAATAACAGGCCTATTGAATTACTGCATCATTTATGTTTTCAATTTATTCTTTTTGGTGAATATTTTGTTGAATTTTCCACTGCTGTAACACGAAGTGCACGCAGCCAAGCTTTATAAAAACTCAACGATATATTTACTTTTAGATTGTATAATATTTTATGAAAACACTAGTTAATTGTTTTAGTAGAGCTTTGAGGCGCAGACTTTACACTTTCATTGAGTATTTAGGTCTGTGGGCAGAGAGCAAACTTATAGCTTACATCTGTTGCCCGTTCCATTACTTTATACAAATGTAGTACATCTCTCTCTATTAGCGAGTCTTGCTAAATCTCTATTATTCATTCGTGAGTTTGCTTATACATAAATATACTGTTACATATGTACATCATTCGAACGAAATAACTGATGCACTTCGGCAATGTTCGGTTTTCAAGTATTGCAAGCAAATGAACAAAATAAGAGATATGCGAATGTAAGTAACTGAGGTGAATGTAATTTAGTCGATCTTCTTAGTCAACCTCCGTGTGCACTAAGCGCACGTGACTATACTATCTGTCTACATAACGGTGGAGAATGGCCGCGCTTGTATGATCGTATTTCAGCTCATCGGGATTGGCGTTGAGGGTAGTTTTGCGCTGGTCCTTGGACGCTGGTCGCCGTAGAGTAACTTATCTGGTCGCGTACTGTATCAGCTCGCGCCATTCAGGGCGCTGTGCTGCCAATAATTCCCATTTATTTCCCATTCGTATTTCGTATATTTACCTATATAATAGGTATATTTATCTATTCATGTGTCGCTTCTGAACATCTTTGCATCCGAGGAGTTGGCCGCCCTGTTTGCGCTTGCCCTATATGCTTGATACATATTATAATTATAAACAATTTAGGTACTTTATATTTTGCTTGATTGAGATGTTTTCTTTTTATACATTAACTCGTTTTTTAGGGTTCCGTACCCAAAGGGTAACCAACGGGACTCCGCTGTCCGTCTGTCTGTCTGTTTGTCTGTCTGTCCGTCTGTTACCAGGCTGTATCTCATAAGCCGTGATAGTTAGACAGTTGAAATTTTCACAGATGATGTATTTCTGTTGCCGCTATAACAACAAAATACTAAAACCGGCCAAGTGCGAGTCGGACCTGCGCACTCCCATACAGAGATTTTTTGCCGTTTTTATAGATTATGATACGGAACCCTTCGTGCGCGAGTCCGACTCGCACTTAGCCTGTTTTTAAACAAATAATTTGTTGGCCCGATAATGTGTAAAACGAAACCGGAAACTTAAAGAGCACAAAATTTGTGTATAATTTATAAAGACAATATTTCAAAATATTTATAAAGACAATATTTCACAATAATTTCAAAATATTTATTTTGTAAAATAGATACTTAGAGTTTACTTTTTACAGGTCAAAGTTAATCTTTACAAAATAATAAATTATGAAAAAATAATAATACGGGAAATACATACACAAAATATTTAGGTTGGGCTACTTAAATGTTATAAAATTATACACCCGCATATAATAAAGAAATATGAAAATAAAAATAATATAGTCTCTGCCTACCCTTCTGGGAGACAGGCGTGAGTATATGTATATATGTAAATATTGTATATGCATATGAAATGAACAAATAAGTTTATAAATAAACTAAATTAACCCTAAATGAAAATAATCCATCCGCCCATTAGTCTAAGAAGAAGGGCAAGTATGTCTTTGTAGGGTTCAATAGTTCCGCCATGTCCGTCTTATTCAAAACGATTTTAGACGTAGATTATGTTTTTATTGCGAAATCCATGGCTTTGGAATACTCTAAATATTATTATTAGAGTGCATTACAAACCAGAAAAGATAAATTAGAAACAAATGTAAAGACAAGAATTTGAAAAAATTCCTCGGTCCAGGATTCGAACCTGCGACCTCTTGTTTCCCAGAACAGTGCGCTACCAAAAAAAGTAGTGGCGGGAAAGAGCTGTTGTTCATAGCAATACATATTCATTTGTTTGAATATTTAAATTTGCAATAAATATAACTGAAAGTTACAAGTGATGATGAAATAATACTTACTCCAAAGTTGTTCAGCAGATATTGCCGCCAAAATCTAAGCAAATATACTTAAAAGTTATGAGAATTTTGTGTATTGGAGAAGCGGAAAACAAGTAAATACGTTTATTATCATTTCCTCGCAAATGGAGTGACAAGCAGAGTGTTGAACTCGGTTACAAACGAGCCATATTACCTCGAACTACCTTCGCCAAGGCTCAGACAGCTAAATATCTAGGTAATATGGCTCGTTTATGCACTCGTATAACAATCTACTATTATTGTTAAATAGATTGTGATATACGATATTAGGCAGTAGATTCAAAGATTCAAATTGTTTATTTGGAAAATAGATACATAAAGTATACGTTTTACATGTCAAATCTAATCTGTATAAAAATAATATTTTATGATGAAACAAATAATAATAATAAACCCTTTATTGCACAAAATAAACACAGATAAATACAATTTAAATTCTGAAAACAAAAATATGATACGGGAAATATATAAAAAAACTGTATTTAGGTTGGGCTACTAAACTTATATGTACATATGCATAAAATAAAAAGACTTATTGGAATAAGAGTATAATTATACCTACATAATGCAATTAATAAATAAGTTGATAAATAAACTGAATAGATCATAAATAAATATAATGCCTAGCCAAATATATACTAACATAAGTAAAAAAATAAATATTGTATATACATACCTACATAATGCAATGAATAAATAAGTTGATAGATAAATAAACTATAAATATAGGTAGATATAATGCCTAAATCCCCCCATTCGACTAATCTTGCTAAGAAGAAGGGCAAGAAACTTAGCAAGTAACTTATTATTGACTCTCGATAACAATTGACATTTACAGTAAACTTAAACGACACGATCATGTCTAAATAAATTCTAGTGATTATAAGTATACTACTTAGCCCCTTAGCTAAATACTTTGTCCCTCTTAAACATATATTGTTTCATGAGGAAAATGTTAATTTTTTGTAGATATCGATGTATTGACCACACACCAATTGATTGGAATTTGTATAGTCGTCGGAACCATGCGACCATAGCCCCCCCCCCCCTCCCCGCCCAGCCCCCTTACCCGCACGACTAATGCCAGTACAATGTGTACGTAAATGTAATATAGTATATGTACATTGTGTATGTATGTAAATGACCGAACATTCCTCACACACGAGTCTAGAAACGCGTCACTCAACAATCTGCATACAAATATGAATATTTAATAAAATAAATGAACGAATGGGTGTACGCTCGGCCATTGTCACGCCTGACGGAAAAGAAGAAGAAAAACGTTTATTAATATATACAGTACATAAAAACGAGACAGTTTAAAAAAACATTACAAGAAACAAAGAAAACACAAATATAAACAAAATTTTAAACAAATCAAAATAATATACAAATGTTAATGTTAATGTCGCATGCACTGTAAAATATTAAACTGGCCCTGGCTCAGTAAATGTTGGAGATTATTCGGAAAACGTCGATAATACCTAGGATGAAGCGCCCGCCAAGAAACTGAGAGAATGTGCCTTTCCATGGACTTGTACAAAAATCAACGAGTCCGTTTCTACACGGTAAAGCAGTGATGGGATTAGAGCTGCTCTAATCTATCCCACTCAATTGAAGCAGTAGCCTAACAGAGCACTGTGGATATCTCTGACGCCACGTCGTCAACTTCGGCCCACGTGCCCACTATGATTTCCTGTCCTCGTGACATAGCGCAAGCAAGCCCAGGCCTCGTGTCTAAGAATCAATGAACGATATAGAAAAGTAACGGACGACTTAGTGATAGTACGCAACTACCTGTAATCATTCCCCCGGTACGGCTACTCATGACGTCATGCCGGATGTTGGCCTTTTTAAAATCAATGTCGTCTATTGCCGACAAAACGACATCCACAAGAAGACATGGAGTGGAAATACCATTTTTGATGACGTCACACACAACTAAAGAACTCAAGAACTAAAGAACCTCAGAATTCAAGTGTTATGCTTATACAATAATACCAATTAAATGTACCATTTATTTTCAAGTCGCGATTATTTTTCGAATTTAATTTTTATACAATTTGATACAATGTTCATTGTGTATAATATACATTGCATAAAATAAATATATTTCATTTCATTATTTTTTATAACACTTGTTTAGAGTACATATAGGCATGAAAAGAGTGTTAACGGGTGCTCTTAAACTTAACTAGGTATAAATAATTAACACCGAGCATAGTCCTTCCGTATATAAACTAACAATATTCAATTAGTAAAAAAGTCGTTTCTCTATTGAATATTATTGCGAAATTTTAATTGTAATGGGTTATCTTATTAGTAATGTAAAAAATAATTTTTTTATAATTTTTGTCTGTCTCTCTGTCTGTATATTTAGTTTTAACTCGAGAACCACTCACTCAACGGATTTGGATGCGGTTTTGTTTATTTTTATCGTAGTGACCCTAGTCAACATATAAGTGTGTTCATAAAATGACTGCGAAGCCGCAAACGGGGCAGAGATTGAAAAAAAAGTAGTCGCAGCCGCGGTCAAAGGCTATTCATAAATAAAGGAAGCAATTTCACAACACTTTAATTGGAATCTTTCATGTTTTCTATGAAATGCAGCAACTGTCCGTTGAATTGAGGCTGCCCTGCCACAGTAATAAAGCGCCAGTCCGATGACAGCCTAATGGCCGGCCCGGTTGTGACGCGTAGCTACTGAAATAGAAAAATGGTTTCAACACCGCGCCGCGCCGCTCCCGCTACTCTGAACAATTACCTCCTGACTATAACACGGTCGTACATGCTTGATCAGTTGATAAGTACGTCCACACCGCATTAATATCATAATGAGGTTGAATTTGTTTGCTTGTTTGCTTATAGTAGGGAATAATTTCACGAACCACAAAAACGATTTTGAAAATTCTTTCACTGTTGTAATGGTTCGTCTCTTCACTTGGACAGAGGCTATAGCTGATACCCTGGACACGGGCCATTCCCCAGGATATCATTATTTATTACATTCACACGGGTGTAACCGCTGGCAAATGGCTAGTATAGAAATGAAAACGTGGCGTCCTCGTTGTTATTTATTTATCGTAAACTGGTATATTTAACTAAATTTAAACAGTACATTAAAGTGTACAACTATTCAGATATTCAGTAGCCTCGCTGGTAAGTTTGAAGAACACGTCGGCTGGTCCGTCGTACCTCGTGACGGGGCACTGGAAGACTACGTGGTTTATTCATTCGTATTCGTGGTCCACATTCACAAGTTGCTGATTCACACCAACTTCACTTATGCCAGAGGTAAGCACAGTTGCCCGCTCCTATCCTGATCGGTGGTTTTGTCGACACCAGACATTTCGTGACATATTGAACTGCTGTTTCAAGTTTAAAGGTATTGCATGATGGTGAGTTGATGTTCCATTCGTTTATCCAGACATCTCTAGCGTTCCGCGAGGTATTGTAAGTTCGGGAGCTTGTTGCAGGTGTTGTCGCGCGGCTCGAGCCTCGTGGTCTTCGAAGAGTCAAGATCTTCGGTGACAGGTGGTAATGGTTTGCTGATATCTTAATTAACAAATTTAAACGATTTTCTCGAATGTGTGGAGGAGTAGTATAACTGAGGGCCGGTAGACAATATGTTGGTATAGACGCTATGCACCCTGATATTAACCTCATTGAATGGTTGAGCTGAACATCTGAATTCGCCACGTGTAAGCTGTTCTTCCATACGGGCACAGTGTTCGGTCATTGACTAGATCACACCTTATATTTTTCAATATAAAACGAAAGCTTGGTTTCTGAATATTTTTCTGTGTGATGCTAAGTTTAAAATACTGCCACAGAAGAAATAACAGTATTTTCTAAAATGGCTAAACCAATTTCGCTGTTTAACACAAACTCGTAGCTGCAGAATATTACTACGACACAAGCAACATATTCTCTGATGTCACATTTGAATCACTACACAGATGAATGATGTTGCTTAGACAGGGAGGAAGCAATGCATGCTGGTAATGTGATTTACTAATAACCACTAACCAAAAACGCTTGATTGAGATGGAAAGGGTTAATATTATCTATAAATAAACGTTCTGATTTTTCTTGACTAATTCCAAGACTTCCTCACAACTGCACCACCCGCTACTTGTAGTGCAAGTCTGTACATAAAGGTGTTGCGAACAATCAGTGTTGTAAATCGTTAACGGAGGCGGAGACGGGCGCGGGCGGCAACATTACCGCTCTGGGTAATTTGTGGCTCCCGGCTGCGAACTGAGCACACGGAAACAACAACCCAGCCGTTTCTCTACTTTTTAAACTGTTTTTTAAATACCAACACGCGGTTCCGAGCGAAGTCTTATAAAAGTTCAACTTTAGAAACGCTTACGTTGTTCTACTACTACTAGTCTGCTATACTCTACATGGAGCTCGTTAGGACACAAATCTACAAGACGTCTGATTGGGTCCTCTGTCCTCTAGTCTGTCCGTTGTGCTAAGGATAAATACTCAAACTACAGTACGAACTGTCGTATAGCAATTGACACGGAACACTACTTCTCTTTATTAGGAGATAAGCAAACGAACAACAATAAAGACAGAAAGGTCTGTTTTGAAAAAAATAACAATATCTCAACACAAGTTGCAAATTTTGCCCTGAATAGCAAGCACTAAAGAGGTGCAATAAAGTACACTTTCCACAAGTCAAAATTTATCTTGAAAAACAAAAACAATGGAATATGTTAAAATAGATAAATAAATATAAGGTGCCTCTCGTCTCCACAACCAAACCCATTAAGAAGCTCACTGCAACCTATTTTTATAATTTTAACTCATTCCTTACCGATTTATCGGTAACAATAAAAGCACCGGGAAAGCTTGATATTAAAATTGACATGGTTGGATGAAGTAAATAGAAGAACACCAGAACAAAATTATTTAATTACGTTTTCCTCAAAATCAACATTTTGGAGAGATGCATTACTTTATCATATTATGACAGAAGAAAACCGCCTTTGTCACATAATGATCAGGCATTGTTGTGATAAAAACACTTATACTTTTCCACAAGTAATATTTAATATTACACTTCTCAACCGATTTCACTATGTAAGTTTTGTCTATGGTAAGTATGTAATGTATCATCAAGGGCTTTTAAATTAACGTACGAGTAAATAGGTATTTTTAACAATGTTTGTATTGCTAGATGTTCGTGCAATAAACGATAGGTTGGACAGTGTAATATTCAATATTATTTGTGGAACAGTACAAGTGTTTTTCATCACAACAATGTCTGATAAATTCCGACAAGTGCCGACAATCTCAACAATCAACTTCCATAGCGATTAGGCCTTAGCTTTTAACCCAAAGATCCTGCGTTCTAACTATGTAGGGGAACAATTTTCCTGCGGTCTGCGTTCGTCGAAAAACACGTTGTCCTCACTTATACTGGATAGCGGAGGGGCCAAAGCGGCTAACGGCGAATTATATTGCTGAATGATCGGGGGGGGCCCAGTGGCTAACAGTGACTTATATTGCTAAATACCCGGAAGGGCCCAAGCGGCTAACAACGGTTTAAATTGTTGAATGCCCGGAGAGGCCCAAGTGGCTAACACCGGTTTAAATTGCTGAATTCCCAGAGGGGCCCAAGTGGCTAAAAGCGGGTTATATTGCTGAATGCCCAAAGGGATCCAAGCAACAAACAACAACTTATATTGCTGAAAGCTTAGAGGAACCCAAGTGACTAACAATGGCTTATACAGGATGTAAATGCAAAGTCAAGAATCCCTTTAGGGTATCAAAGTATACACGATTCTGATGTTATTACGAGATAAAAAAATATACCTTGAATTTACACCAAAAATTCCATCATTTTTCTAAGCTATGGCTACGCAGCTCACCGGTCTCCCCAGTACTTCCCACACACCTAATTGCACCCCGCAACCCGCATCCCTTATCCGAGTGGCCAGCGACCGTGAGGGTGTCCACGCGATTAGTGTATTTTGAGTGAATAAAATCGTCTTATTATGAGGTACTGGTACTTTATTTAGAGATCCCAGTATTTAAAATTATATCTTTTCCGATCATACTAACACACCCTTAAAGGATTTGCTTTTACACCCGGTATTGTCAAATTCCCACAGGGATCCAAGCAGCTAACAGTGCTTTATATTGCTAAATGCCCTGAGGGATCCAAGGGCTAACAGTGACTTACGAGTATATTGCTGAACGCCCGGAGGTTTTTAAGCAGCTAACACCGGCATATACTGCTAAATTTCCGGAGAGGCCCAAGCGACTAACAGCATCTTTTATTGCTGAATGCTCAGAGGAGCCAGAGCCGCCAACAGCTACTTATATTACTGAATGTCCGAACGGGACCAAGCAGTTAACAGTGCTTTATATTGCTAAATGCCCTGAGGGATCCAAGGGCTAACAGTGACTTACGAGTATATTGCTGAACGCCCGGAGGTTTTTAAGCAGCTAACACCGGCATATACTGCTAAATTTCCGGAGAGGCCCAAGCGACTAACAGCATCTTTTATTGCTGAATGCTCAGAGGAGCCAGAGCCGCCAACAGCTACTTATATTACTGAATGTCCGAACGAGACCAAGCGGTGAACAGCGGATTATATTATGCAGCAGTTTGTCGATAAATAGAACTATCAAACAAAAATAATACTTAGTAAAATTTCAACTGAAATATGAATAAAAGAGTTTGTTATTATGAATTATTATCATAGCCATTAAAGTTTGTAAAATGAAAGAATTTTTAATTAAGAACAGAATCTTTGAAATGTTTTATTTAAATAAGTTAAGTAAATATTTTGAATCAAGTCTAAGTCCTCTTGGATATTTTTCATTTCAATTTATTAATAGAGGTATAAAGCTAGTTCTAAACTACAGGTAATTAATTTCTATAAATGAAAATAAAAGTTATATAAATTAATAAACGGCTTTTATAAAATATGCCGTAATTATAAATATAATGATATCGTCTTCACCAAGCTCCTCCCAAGTGAAGCCTTTGTGGTGTACATACATATATGTATATAGGTCCATGTAGGTAGAGGTAATGTGTGCCACGTGACCCTCCCCCCGCCTCGTAACTCCGCTAGAACCCCTCTTTAGCAAGTGAATGTATTGCGGTTAGACTTCAGACATACTTCACATACGTCATGTTAGGCGCTTTGTTTATAAATCCGGGCCTTGTTCGTATGTCTGCGGTTTCCACTACTCAGTTGAAGTAGGGTTAACCACACGCTTTACAAGTTTATTTTCTGACACAAAGCTATAAAACACTTACGTATGTATTTTATAAAAGAAAGCCTTCTTTGTACAAGATTTAGTTGCGTATGCTTCGGTAATGAGGTGGTACGACTTATTACATTGTTTTTGTAGTCGCGTAAAGGTAATAACTGTCAAATAAATACTACGAAACATGCTACACCGCTACGAGCTACGACGTAGCAGGCTCTACGAGCGTGAATTTTTTCAGAGCCGACAAAAACGATATTACTTTTTTGTTAGCGTTTATTTATTTGTTTTTGGGTCGAGAGTACACTAGCAAGTATTCTGTAGCTTTGTTTCACAAATTAAAAAAAAGGTGTTCCGATTCCATTATTTTATTGCGTCGGTATTTGCTTTGCTGTATAAGTTACGCATTTGCTTAGCGCTGAAACTATCCGGTGGAATAGTTTAAAGTTTGCAAATATAGCACGGAATAGAATCTCCGTCCTTTTTCAGAATTAAAAGGCGATAGTTATATAATTCGCATGGGGTCATTCGTTTCTGAAGCGTTAACCAATTTAATGTGTTTGAATAATGGCGATATGTGTTCTAATAATGTTTTTGAGTATTTATATATCCATCCATCCATTAGCCTGGTTTATCTACTAGAAACTTGAACCAAGGCCTTTCAAAGATTTTACCATTCTTGGCGATCCTCCTGCAAGAAATGCTCACACACGCTGGGCAGACGGGTTGGTGAGCGCGGTGCAGAAACCCTCGCACCGATGACGCCGCTGTCACGCCTCTGTCCATCACCAATTTATTTTATCTAAGGCCCACTAATTAAGGATAGAAATACCACCATCAACCGAACCCAGGCATGGTGTAGTACCTCCTGGTCGTGAGAGCCGTCCTCTTACTCTCCCCGACTGACGTCGGCGGGTCTTGCGAGTAAGACGGTGGTACCTCCACCTAACAGATATGTACGTACATAATTACATGCTCTGAATCTCTGAATACGATAAAAATGTCAATTGATAAATGTAAATATTTCACGAATGTAATTGTCGACAAACTTTAGATTACCATAAATCCCCGAAATGTAACGTCCCACATATCAGCTATGAGTCACGAGCCGATAAATCCCGTAAATTGGAGGAATCGAATCAGAGCCGCTCATTTCCACATTCACCTGCTCCCCCCCTTTGTCATAACACTTGTACCTTGCCCAACCCCCCCCCCCCTCCTCTCCACACGTTACACAACACCATGTTTTCAGTTTTTTTTGGGAATGTTCCGTCCGATTCATATGGAAGCAACCAAAATATAACAGTAAAAATGTTTATAATTTTAATTTCAAGCTCCGTAACGTGAAAATATAAATTATTTTAAATGAATCTGTCATGATTAGTATGTATAGATGCTGGAAGGACAGACCGACGAAAAGACACTATCTATTTTGTAAAATGCTGCGTTTTCTAATCCATACACCAACCATTTATTTAAATATGAGATCTTGTGCAGATCTGGGCTTACACTGGTTCTGCCCCGCCCTAAATCCAGCCCTGCATACAAGCAACTACCAATTAATATTTATAGTGGATTTATAGCAAGTGTAATGAAAATTAGGTGATATTCGTACTTGACTGGTCAGTATCATTCTGTCGGCCAGCCCAGCACCGCGTGAACTTGACGACAATCTCTCTGTTAGTATAATATCAAATTTATCCTTTTACCTGCTATTTGGCATGTAGAGTATAAATAAGCTACTTCTTACCGGACTGTGAAGCTCTCTCATATCTACAATAATATACATAATGATCAAAAATACAAAAAGACGGTTAGTAACAAGAATTTATAAATTATATAAAATAAAAATGGTATTTTTTTCGTTCCCTTACTTATTAATGATTATCAAATAAGAAGGTGATTGATTAGGTAAGAGGTACCTACTAAATACAAACATTAAATTTGTTGAAAAAACTGTAAGAAATGGATTGTGTGTTAATTGTGTAAATAAGATCTGCCGGAATGGTTTATGTTATGAATAATTTTACTTTTTTTTGTATGAAAAGAAAGTTGGGATGATAAATAAATAAATTAGAATTATAAAAAATGTGTTCGTAGGATAGGGACAGGTACTCAACCTTATTTTTTGTTTGGTCGGCATTGAAAAGTGTTTCTTTTTTGGGATGTATTGCACTTGTCCTATACGTGGTTGAAAGTATTGCAGTACTTTTCCCAACAATTTGTACAATCTGTAATAAAAACGAAATACTGTAATCATCATGAAATCTTTGAAAACACAGAACCCACAAGCTTGATGTTTGGTGGTGAAGTTGCAGGCACTAGCTAAGAAAGGACTTTTCAAAATTCAAATTGTAAAGATCTGATGCAGAAAGTTCGAAAAAAAAACAGCCCTGGAGAAGAGACTACCCAGCAAAAAGTTTGGTCGTATAGCCAAGCGCCAAGTTTTATAAACGTTTTATTACAGTATTGTTGCTTACACTTTGTCTTATAGTGGTACATAATCGGTCTGCTTAGTTTTATAAGTTTCTTGGCATATAATAATGTCGTAAAGACGTCTTTTCGTGAATATTATGTATAAACTAGTCCTCACAAAGCCAAAGCCTTGGTGGCGTGTAATGGTTACGGTTGTGTCGGTTATAAAACGTATATACGACCAGTGGTCGTTTAATGTGTAAGAAAAACAATGTAAGACCTTTGCATTAAATCATGTTTAGTGCAAGTCAAGTGAAATAATAAAGATAATGGCTGGTTTTATATTTTTTAATTGAACCTTAATTCTACTGCATTGGCGAACGAATTATTTTCGAACAGACAATTTATAAGTCTGGTAGACCTATAAAGGGCATATAACAAGCTACAGATTGAAATTTTAATTAAAAAATCATAATACTAAAGAATTTTGGGAGCGCATCTGCGTGAAAAAATGTTTTAACCTACCTCATATTTATCAATAAAATTACCTTCCCAATCGATTGCAGGTGAGAAATACGCTATTTAAGTACTTTTCCATTGTCAATATGGCCACTTAGATTAATAAATAAAGCGTCACCGTTACCTAGCAATTTTAGGTTAGGCTACGCTAACCACAGCAGGTATCAGTATACGCTCAGTGGACACAGCGACGATGAATATACGTCTAGGTTAGACTTAAAAGGACTGTTAAACGATGCTTATACGATGGGGAGACGTATAAAGTGGGCCCAAATCCCATCCTAAAGACGTCTTTAAGTCACTTATACGATGCCTGTTTACTGGGTAGTTATCAATAACTGATATAATGTTTCTCGTTACTTAGATCAGCTTCACTTTGACGCAAACACACTTTATGTAATGATACCTATGAAACTTGTAAACATCGTAAAATCGAAGTTTCACATCTATACTACTCGAAAGTTTGCTGAATGCATGGATTATTGTATAGGTGAATTTGCTAACTCATTATATGTAGTAAATATGGTGTTACGTGAAGTCTAGACTACGAATAACAACTTAGCATATTTTTCAGAATTTCCCAAACATTAAGTACCTATCTTTTATAATGCATACATCTATGACATCAGTATAATATTGCGTACAACTATGACATCAGTATCAGTTTTATAATGCGTACATCTCTGACATAAGTATGCGTTTAATAATGCATACATTATACATCAGTATCAATATACGTTTTATAATGCGTAAATCTATGATATTACTATAAGTTTTATAATGATATTTAGACATCAGTATACGTTTTATAATGCTTACGTCTATGACATCAGTATACGTTTTATAATTCGTACATTTATGGCATCAATATTAAGTTGAAATTTTCACAAAATACGTGTTTCTATGGCCTTTACTACGACAAATAACAAAATGAAAAAAAAAAACAAGAAAAGAGAGAACATAACAAGAAACCTCGAAAAAATTGCATTATTTAAACATTATTGGTTTTGGCTCTTACATAAAGACGGTAATATATACAAGATTTATATTTAGTCCAGTTTTAGGACGTAATCTAAAGTTATATGAAAAATTATAAAAAGTAGGGTATCGTACGTAGAACGGGGGTAAGTAAAACAGGGCAGTATTGGCGGTAAAAGAAGCAAGCATCTATCGGCATCTTTTACCGTCGTTGGGCAACGTACCCAAAAGGCTGGCGGCATTGCCTCGCTGCATCGCGAGGCTAATCCGCGGACCGAAATATGCCCCAGCCCTTGGGTTACCGGAAGCGTCGATCAGGCGCGACGAGATCTCCTTAAAGAGTTGTCGCGCTTCTGGTACCCATGGCCCGAGAGTCTCTACGCCGAAGGGCACAAACATGGAGCCCTCTCCGAAGGCTGCATATTTGCGCCTCTTGGAGCCCTCTGGAGATGCCGCAGCGGCGCCCGCTCTGACTGAGGTCGCTTGGAGATGAGACGCTGCCATCGTGTCGACACGTGTAGCGTCCCATACCAGCGACCTCCCATGCTTCCTATGATCATCTATTTTAGGCTAGATATCGTGTTTCTTTATTATATTGTTTCCCCTGACGTGTGATATGTGTTTTTAAGGTAAGTTAACCAATTTTCCTGAAATATATGTATAATTTTTATATGCTTTTGATCCATTATTCGGAGTTAAAGCATGGAAAATAAAGTCATTATTTACTGACGTGTGATACTTTGGTGATATATTCACTCGTTTATGTGTAAAATGATTAAATTACTTTTGATCCAGCAATAAAGAAAAAAATATATGGATACATATAATTATGCTTAGCAACAAATCAAAACAACATAGTTTTAATTTTTAGAGACGATTCAAGAATAAATATCTCTGCTTCTTTGAATTTCGCTGTAACTTTATTTACGAATCTAATAACAAGTCGTCGGACGGCTTTGCGAGCTATTTTTATTCAATTTCTATATTTAGGTTCGATCGGAGGCGGTTTTATTAGAGTCAGCAAGAAAACAAGGGCTGAACTCGGGGTTGGACCCGCGTCACGTGGACAGGGAGACTTATTTCTCTTTAAATTAATTACTGACCCTTCTCGCTGGACACTCGCACTGTGACGTATGGCCCTCGACCATTCATCAAGCTGGCTCCAATCGGGACCTAATGGGTGAAGGTGATAGCCAATATAGAACTAACAGTCGAGGAGCGACCTATATTCTTTGGAATATTTCGTGAAGGAGAGTTGCGACTATGTGGAACCTCTTTATTCAAGGAATATTTGTATATTCATTGAAGAAACTTAAATAACATAATTATTACTAAACAAAAATAATACTTAAAAATACTTAATTCAATAATATAAAAGACTTAAATCTTCCTGAGAGAAAACTGTAAAATCTAAAGGTAAACCTGCTCTACAAAAACCGGTCAAGTGCGAGTCAGACAAAGAGGGCTATAATATACAAGAAAAAAATATCGAAAAAGTATAAATATTCTGTTAAATATGAAAAAAATAAAAAATGCGGTCGGTTTTTCTCCAAATTGGACAATGAAAAGTCTCATATCTCAGAATCAAATCATGGTATTTAAAAAATTCAAAAATCACCCCGAGTCATGATTCTATATATGCTATATTTAAAACATAATGGAATTGAACTATATAAATAAACAAGGGTACATAGTATGTATATTATGCAGAGCATATTATATTTTAACAGTTCCTTGTGAATTTATTTACCAAGTTATTAAATATATCAGAAAAAACATCGATACGGAAAGTAAGTAGGGAAACTAGGCTCGGTGAGCATCACTCTATAGACACTAGGAAGACACATAAACAGGCTTTTCCAAAAATTAGACTTGCAAAAGTAGGCACCTCTTTTGTAGGACATGGTATAAGATTTTACAATAAACTTCCAAAGGAGGTCCTTAGTTTTTCAGAAAATAAGTTTAAATTATATATTAAGCAGGGACTCTTGAGAAAAGCATATTATAAAATTAATGACTATTTGGATGATAATGACGCTTGGTGTTATGAGAATATTGATTGATACTACTGTTCGTTTATTTTCTAACTGATTTGTGTTTTTCAAATCGTTTGTTTTATGTAGAATATTTTATATTGTTTTTTTATTATTATTTTGACATTTCTTTTTACATATTGTCATGAACATTTTATAACTTAAACTTGGCATTTATTAGTTGATAATCTGACTATAAAAAAGTTATAAACTAAAGCTATATGAGACAAGTGGATGATGTTTTGCTTAGTATTTTAACTTACTAACTCATTAGACAGGTAGACTAAGATATATTTTTTTTTTCCTCATGACACAATTTCCTTCTGTCTTTTATATTTTCATCCTTTTTTAATATATTGTTTAGTTTTATTTTATATAAGTAAAAAAAAACTGTAATAGTATTAAGCCATATTCAGAAAAAAAAATACTGATAAAAAATACATGATCTTGCTAAGTTTCTTGCCCTTCTTCTTAGCAAGATTAATCGAATGGGCGGATTTAGGCATTATATCTATTACTAGTTTATTTATCTATTAACTTATTTATTCATTGAATTATGTAGGTATGTAATTATGTACAATATTTTAATTTCTTACTTATGTTAGTATATATTTGGCTAGGCATTATATTTATTTAGAGTCTATTCAGTTTATTTATCAACTTATATATTAATTGCATTGTGTAGTTATAATAATATTCGTATTCCAATAAGTCTTTATTTTATGCTTTTGTAGCCCAACTTAAATATAGTTTTTTTTATATTTTTCCCGTATCATATTTGTTTCATCATAAAATATTATTTTTATACAGATTAGATTTGACATGTAAAACGTATACTTTATGTATCTATTTTACAAATAAACAATTTGAATTTTGAATCTTGAGCGCGCGGACTCTCAGCGCTGCAGTTCTTTTGTCATGCATACGAGTTCTCCGAGTCTACTGGAACAATCCGGCGTTTGTATGTTTGTATGTATGAATGTATGAATGTTTGTTTGACGATAACTCGAGTATCGTTGATCGGAATGTCATGAAATTTGGCAGGCGAGTAAATAAGGCAAATGGAATTTTTAAGTTCGAACATGAGCCAAATCGGTCAAGCGCGAATTGGGCGAGCGCGGGTTCAAGGTTCGGGGCGAACTACCAGTAGTTGAACGAGCGAGCGAAGCGAGCGAGTTCTTAGAGTCTACTTGGACAATCCGGCGTTTGTATGTAAAGTCGTTTGCAATAGAATCCAACAATCATGTAAACAAATATGGCGGACTGACATTGACAGCGTATTGTTTATGCCCATAGTGATGTCATAGTGTTCTAATTTAATTTTAATTAAATTTATTTTTCTAATTATTTTAATTTTAAGTCAAAGACTATGGCCCATAGTAGGATAGGTACTAAAATAAAACTGACTAAATAGATTAAATATATAAGCCATAGACTATAAAGGGGCAATACAATATTAAAGTGCGTCTAATAGATATCCGTTGTAGGTAATAGATCTAAATCATTCTTACCTCCTGATTACTCCTTGAGAAAAAATACCAATCGTATGCTATATCAAAGTCCGTGATGCCGTGCAAAGGTCGTCGTTCCAAGAAAAATATGTCCAGCCAAATCGTAAAGCAAAACAAAAGTCCAAAATGAGAATGCAAAGTCGTAGAAATCGGAAACAGAAAACACTAATGCACAGCGAACCCACAGAACAGTGAATGACTGTGAATGACAATTCCTGTCAATTTTTAAAAACTAACCATTATTTTTATGGCTTAGGATACAATCCGTTTTGGTTAATTATATTAAGCTCTTGAAAAAAAATTTTATTGTATTCAAATAATATTAAATTAAAATAATTTATTAAATTAAAAATAAAAAATAACTTCAGATTACGAACAACACTAACTTTTCAATGACTTATAGAGTTCGATGAGTAAAAAACTAAGATGACAGCTTGTCAAATACTTCGAAATTTTTACGTTGCAAATGTTTTAACAAATTTAACTTATAAATACAAGTTAAATCGTGTTGAAGATAATGTGAAAACAATGGTGCGTTCGTTGAAATCAGACTATGTTCATAATTGATCGTCAAATGTATGTGATTACGGAGTAATCGTGACAATTTGGTTTGTTTACATGATTGTTGGATTCTATTGCAAACGACTTTATGAATGTTTGTTCGACGATAATTAAACTCGAGTATCGTTGATCGGAATGTCATGAAATTTGGCAGGCGAGTAAATGAGGCAAAAAAAATTTTCATGTTCAAACACGAGCCAAATCAGCCAAGCGCGAATCGGGCGAGCGTGAATTCACAGTTTGGGGTGAACTACTAGTATATAAAATAAAGGTGAATAAATACATAAATAAAAGAGACTTTTGCTGACTTTAGTGATTATTCTTTTTTTTGTGTATTGGTGTTGTATCTGGTTGATATGTTTATCGAACGAGCGAGCGAAGCGAGCGAGTTCTCCGAGTCTACTAGAACAATCCGGCGTTTTTACATATACGAGATATATAACTAATATAACTATGTAGGGATGTTTGTTCGACGATAACTCGAGTATCGTTGATCGGAATGTCATGAAATTCGGCAGGCGAGTAAATAAAGCAAAATGAAATTTTAAAGTTAAACATGAGCCAAATCGGTCAAGCGGGAATCGGGTGAGCGTGAGTTCACTGTTCGGGGCGAACTACTAGTTAATTGAAGCGAGCGATTTCTCAGAGTCTAATAAACAATCCGGCGTTTGTACGTATGTATACCTATATGTAAGAATGTTTGTTAGACGATAACTACATTCCACTTTTGTTTATGTTTTCGTTAACCGAGATTTTACACATTTTTATTTTTTGTTGCAGATCTAAAGACATTTTCAATGCCCTTTGATGGTTACGGGAAGCGTAAAATCGGTGCATTTTTGAAAGGAATTATTAAAAAAATGCTAAAATTTCATGATACTGATCCTTCATTTTTAATTTAATAAGTGTATAAAAGAGGCAAAATAATAAAAAAACCGGTCACGTGCGAGTCAGACTCGCATACCTAGGGTTCCGTAATTCGACAGTTTTGGGAACAGTCAGGAGTCAGGAAGAAGATCTTTAAAATCTTACCCATTTTAACTGTTTATGATAACTAAAAGAAGAATTGATTGTACCATAAAGAGAGACTCAAATACGTGGGACACTCAGAAAGTTCTCCGAAACTAAAAAAAATTGTTCTATAGGTACATTTTTTTTAAATCTTTTCAAAGTACTCTCCACCAGCCTCTATACAAAGTTTCATGCGTCTAAACCAGTTTTCAAAACACTTATCCCAGTCCTCCGCAGGCACTTACAGCCTGCTCGAACGCAGCCAGCGCATCTTCCGGCGACGAAAATTGTATTCCTTTGAGCTAATATTTTATTTTTGGAAAAAAAAAGAAGTCACACGATGCTTGATCAGGGCTGTAAGGAGGGTGACCCGGGAGTTTGACTGGCGTGCTGTCCAGGAAGTCCCTAGTTTTGAGTGCGGTGTGCGCAGGTTCATTGTCGTGGTGGAGCAGTATCCCGCGGAGCCCTGTGTTTGGTCGCTTGTTGCTAACAACAGAAGAAAACTTCTGGCAAACATTTGGTAGTATACCATTCGGCATTGATGCTTTTTTGATGCCGTAAGGGAATTGATACCCAGTGGCCAGTCAAATTAAAAAAGCTAGCGATCAAAATCTTCCCCCCGCTTCTAGATTGCTTCACTTTGGTAGGCGTTGGTTCATTTCGAAACACCCAAACAGTCGACTGGCGCTTGGTTTCTGGGTCGTACTGATAAATCCAGGACTCATCACCAGTAACGATGTCGTAAACACGCCGAGACGAGCCTGTTTCAAATTTATTTAGCATATCACGGCACTATTCCACCCGGGCCTGCTTCTAAGCATCGGTGAGATTGTGCGGCACCCAGCGTGATACTATCCTCCTCACGCGAAGATGGCTGTTTAGAATCTCGTGAACGCTTCCCGATCCAATCTTCAATATGTGTTGAATCTCTTGATGTGTAATTCGCCTATTGTCTTGGATTAAATTTTTCACTGCCAGCACGTTTTCTTCGGTACAGCCGTCAAAGGGCGACCGCTTTTTTCTTCATCCCCCAAAGTTGGTCGACCGCGCTTGAATTCGTTATACCAACGATAGACGGTTGCCTTGGAAAAACTTTCATCTATGAATGCCATTTGAAGTCTGTCCTACGATTCATCCGGTTTCAGGCGACACTTGAAATCGTAAAAAATCATAGCTCTAAAATGTTCCCGGCGCAGATCCATATTTCAGCGAGACACAATACTTTGAATTAGATCGCTAAAAATGTGGAGGGAAATTTTGAAATTAGAACATACCTATTTTTACTTATAAATAATCATATTTTTGAAAAACATTATAACTGGCCAGTCTCCCATATATAAAACTTTTTTTCGCAATACTTTCTTGGTTTTTCAAAGATTTCTCAAAATTTGTGGCAGTAAATAGCGTAAAAGTATAATATTTTTATAATCAACTCTTTAATATGTACAATTTGATACTCATATTGTATTTTTAGGATATTTTATTTTATTTTTCTCCCCTTTGCATTGAAAATATTTCAAACAAATTTCATTGGCAAATTTCAAGTCTTTATCTTAAAGGTGCTAAAGTTATGAGGCTGTGACATACGGACGGACGGACGGACGGACAGACGGACAACGGAGTCTCACCATAAAGGTTCCTTTTACCTTTCAGGTACTACGGAACCCTAAAAATATGATAAAACTACACCGAGTTCAGAAGAAGACTAAAATTAAATTTATATCATTGCGGGATAGAAAATTAGAAAAAAAATTAATTAAAATTTATTTCTATCATAGTTTAGAAGACTAAAATTCATTAATATTATCTCCATGCGTACCTGATGCTACTTCCTTCACTCCAACGATTTGATCCTGATACGCCCCTCCCTGCTTCACCTGCCCTGCCCTCCCTGAAGTGAATCCTCGCATTGCCAAGCATGTTTGAGAAAAATATTTTTTGAATTCACCTTTGAAGTCGATAGAGATTTTTCGAGAGCTTTTTATTTTTGACTAAATTTCAAACCAATAATGAATAACACCGTTCTTCACGTCTGTGTGCACTACGTACAATCTTGCTGTATTCGTGTGTGCGTAACTCGCCTTTCGAAAGGAAGTCAGTATGCAAGTGTGACCCAGCACTTACATTTTATACCAATATGTATACTAAAAAAATTGCAGTTTTAAATTGCCTCATTGCAACGCAAAAATGGTAATCACCGAATAGACATACAATAAAACATATTGGCGTCGTGCAGTCCACAGTATAGTTACATACCCTTCAATTTAATTTCACTATTGAAGTACGTTACAGTTTTATATATCAAAGTAACTTTGTGTTCTAGAGCGGTAATATAGTTTCTTTGTTACAATTTTATTAATAAAATATCAATGAGAATTTCTCTGCTTCAATAATTTCTGATACAATTCAACGCGCAATCCAGACTGGAGTACCTTTCTATAAAATTTATTTCTCCAGTTTTTGTAAAACAAATATATATTGGTAAAGTATCGGGTCAATATTGTATCGTCGGCGTTCGTCGGCCGGCGACGACACCATAATCATAAACCTATGAATAAATATTGAGCACGCGCCGCACGACCATCTCTAATGCATACTTTATATTGTTATTGCCTCCCAATAAAACTGCAAATACATTTACAATCATTTTACAACACTGGACAAGTGTTTGTATTCGTACCTACTTGGATTTTATATTTTATTTTTATACAAGGTAAGTTTTGGTATCTACAAAATATTGCACTCCCAGCAAAGAATGTTATCCATGTCACAACTCAAATGTTCTCTGCTACAGATATTTGGCACTCCGGTAAAATTTCAAATTTTAAACATATGTTTTGTTTCATAGATCCGTCAGCCTACTTCGATCACAGCTTTTATATACATTACCGGCTGCGCATTCGGTACTGTATACAACATGCCTTTCCTAGATTTCCCCACTCTTGTCGGTCCTCCTGAAAGAAATCCCTATACTCAGACACGCTGTGCAGGGCGGTTGGTGAGCGCGGTACCGAAACCATCGCACCAGTGACTCCATTGCTCGTCACCATCTGTTTTATATAAGGGCATAATATAATCTTAAATATAATATAATCTGAAAATTATAAAATATATAAAATTAATTAATTTATCATTATAATACAATCACTTGTACATTAAGTACGTATCTAATATAGTATATAGTAATAAGTATGAAATATAATATTATATAATGTGATAATTATGACATACTAAACCAATGACCTGTAAAGATTTTTTACCAATAAAGGATTGAATTGAATTGGTCAGCAATTGAAAGAAAGAAAGAAAGAAAAGACGTTTATTTCGAATGCTTCACCAATACAAAAACGACATACAAAAATATAAATAGTTTTATCATTCCGCATATACAGCTTGAGGTACGAGTAATTTATAAGATGCAGCAAACAAAAAGGTCTCTAACTCAACAAATGCCATCGCAGAACTGTGACGCTGATCTTCCGTCAGAGGCCGCGACACATGCGATGTAACTAAATCTAATCACTAATATAAAATAGATTGTCTCTGTATTTGTGACATAAAAATTTATAAGTTTTGGCTGCAAACACGGATAAAAAATGCGTTTTACTGTGTTATTAATGTATAACTACAAAAAATAAGTAAAATAATATACACACAATAAAATGCATACATAATATTGTAAAATAATAAATACTAGAAAAGTAAGTGTGAAAAATACTTAAATTTAAAGAATTTTACATTAAACTGGCACAAATTAATTTTAATTTTAGTTTTGAATTTGAGCTTGTAATAAATATAATTTAAGTTTTGTTTAAAAAGTTGACATCGTCTTGGAATTCCTTATTGGCGGTGCGAAGATTATTCCAGCACTTAGTCGCCAGATATCTAAAACTGCCTTTAAAAGCTGCTGTTTTATGCTTAGGTGTTTGAAGCCTGTATGCATTGGCACGGGTATTATAGTAAGTACCTTGAGGCAGCCATGTAAGTTTTTCATTCAAATATTTGGGAATTTGATTTGTTACAACATCAAAAACAACACTCGACACAAGCATTTTGAACTCGTTGAAGTACACGTTTAGATCTTTCCAATAAACGAGGTTTGAAAAAAGGCAGGCAATAATGTAATTTTGAAAGAATTAGGGATTCGCATATCGCTATTCTAGCGTTTCGACTAAGGTGATCTCGTAGTTTATAAAGCAAATGAAGTTTATATAAACATGTTTTAGCTAGCTCCGCAACATGCCCTTCAAAACGGGGTCCAGAATCAATTATGACACCAAGATTTCGCTCTTCACAGACGCGCTGCAATGGCTGGTTATTAATGTGTACTACAGGATTATCTCGCCCTACGCATTCTATCTTCTTTTTTGTACCTATAATCAAAAATTTGGATTTTGGCGGGTTTAGCACTAGTGAGTTTGAGTATAGGTGGCAGAGCTGATACCGGGCTCGACTGTGGGGGTACCACCATCTTACTCGCAAATCCTCCCGAAGTTATTTGGGGGAGAGTAAGAGAACAGCCCTCAGGCAAAACCAGGCGGCCCACGGATGGCGGTATAACCATCCCCAGTTGCTGGGCCATATATAAAATAGACTGGTGACGGGCAGCGGCGTCACTGGTGCAAGGGTTTCGGCACCTCGCTTACGAACCCGCCTGCCCAGCGTATATGAGTATGGTTATTTCTTCGAGGAGAACCGTCAAGAGTGGCGAAATCCTGGAAAGGCCTATGTCCAGCAGTGGACGAAACAGGCTGATGGATGGATGGATGAGTTTTTATCTGACCATTTATTGATTCTACCTAAGTACTCATCAAGCATCAATTGGGGATGGATATACCGCCATCAATCGGTCCTGGGCATGATAGGCCACCTGGTTATGCCTGGTTATGTCCTCTTACTCTCCCACAACGAACTTTTGGAGGGCTTACAATTAACACATACGAGCCTAGTATCACTAGCTCGATCAAGTTCCACGGTCAGGATCTGTTTTCTCTTTCCAGCAGCGATGGGATAGTGGCCACTGTGAGCTAAAGCAAAAACCAAAGGTTTAAATATTAAAGTAAGCTGCGAGCTGTACGAGTAAGCTGCCTTAATGAGACAGCTAATGGCGGACCGAAGCTCCAACATTAACATTTCAATAAAGCACTCACTGTGACATTTTCTTACCGAGAGTTTGCACGCTTCTTTGCGCAACGTAATTAAATTGAACTCTGCCTTAATTGAGACCCGGAGTTAACGTGTGTAATAAAATACAAGAGCTTATCTCTTGAAAGTTTCCTAAAAGGTTTTTGCTGTTTCTTATCAAAGAATACGGAGTTTTATATCAGGCTGTCGCTGGCTTACGAGTTTCTAACTCCGTACATATTTATTTTTGTAAGGGAGCGAAAGTTTTGTTATATGTTACTCGGGAATTCATAAACAGTTGTCTCGCACAACGCCAACTTTGTCAGGGCGGCGGCTCTAAGTAGAGGATAAATGCAATGCGATACATTGTTGCGTATTCAGTGGCAGAAGGCACTGGGACACGGAGTGTTGAAGGGGAGTATGTACCTTTATCTAAACTCTCATAATCCATAACAATGTTTGAAGAGAGCAGGCCATGTGAGTCGTGACCGCAGCCCGCGCACGTACACTCAGGGGCCGGATCAAGGGGACGCGATGACTCTCTGACCTAGTTGTATATTTTTGTTTCTTTTTTGTAGTTTCTTTCCCTTCTACGCCACTTTGTAGGGAGACAAACTTGTTGAAAATTTAAGGGTTAATTCATCGTTGAAATAAAACCCGAGAGAGTTAAATTACCTAGTAACGTCGTGATCAAAGTGAAAGGGGGTCAAGCGACGCATGAATTATTCACGTAGAGCAAGTCTAGGTTATAGAGCTCATTAGTTGGGAGACTTTGAGGTAGCTGCGTCCACTTGTCCGTGAATGATCTTGTTCTGGCCTCGTCCCCGGTGAGGCATCAAGGTGACGACAGCTGATGGCGGGAGCAGCATTAAAACGAGTGTGTGAAGGTCTACGCTATCGATGATGGATTAAGTTAATCCGTAATATGACTCCGGACCACCATCTGGACTGCGATCTATTGTTTTAGCGATTATCGCTGGCTACTATTATTATTAAGGCGAGGTTATCCATAGAAATCTGTCCTGCTTCAACGCTTTCATTATACACATGTTCATCTTGCTCAGCGGAAGCGAGCCGCTTAGAAAACTCGCGGTATCAAGGTGTTTTTATTTATTATTTTAGAATCAGAAGAATGTGTTTTTAATATAACGGCCGTTTTATATCACATTTTTCACGACAATTATTCTAGTATAAGTTTTATTGTCCAAAAACTTAATATAGCTCAAATGAAACAATATTCAGATAATAGTTTAGACCTATCTTTGCGATTTAATAGAATCGAGGGAAATGCAAGTAATCGTGTATCGAACGACCGAAATATTAAGATCGAAGAGTGAAATATGACATATATTTTTTACAAAATTTAATCGTCGCCATTTATTGGTTTAAAATGAATTTGAAAAGAGACGAAATCGGGATAACCCCCCTTTAAACATTATGAAGTTTACAGCAATAAGACGGCGCCACTCTAACGTTTACTTTGGCAATATGTCAGAGTATTTGATGGGATACATACATAAACACCCGTCTCCCAGAAGGGTGCGGAGACAACTATCTACCACACTTCTATTGTTTTTCCCATATCCAAAGCCCTTCTATTCCGGATGCTTTGTGACTGAGCTCTTCTTCAGAATGTCACCAGTTTGGTCGGTCGCGCTCTACGTTCATCTGTATTTCATTTGTCACCTTCCTTCATCCATCCTCTTTATGTACCTAAACTACCGAAGCATATACGAGTAGTATCGGTATTATTGTATGCGGCAGAAATACATGCTTCAAAAGATTCTGGTTCACAGAGCTTATTTAAGGCAAAGGTTGGCTCATCATTCTGTAGATTGAAAATCTGCAAAATGATGAGTATTTTATCCATCTTTCTGTCTGTATTATGAGGATTCTGAGGACTTTAACCATTCACCGGCCAGCTTCGTGAACACGGCCTTTAAAACTGATGCACGATACACAACTTCCACTTACATTTAACTAGAGATGGGTAACGAATCACGGTAGGTTACATTATAAACCCGGTTATCACTATCACCCCACCCAAATGGCTTGCAACCCGGCTGACAACTAGGTTATTTTTGTTGTTATTCCTATACGAAATTGGGTCCTGAATCCGAACCCGAACTCAGATTTTTTCTATCAGTTCTCAATTTTGGTTAAATCCGCTTTAAATATGGAAATTATACGTTCTTTTAAAATATTGCCCTTTATTACCATTTATTTTATAGATTTATTTTATATCTTTACAAGCCCTTTATCAATATTTATCATGGCGAAAATAACAGAATTTGTGGTTGATCCTTATTTTTCCAAATAAAAAATAATTCCGTAAGAACTTACTCTGTCCATACATTTTATGCTAAGTTTTTTATATGAAAAATCGGGTGTGATTGTTTTGTGCTCTTAAATTAAAAACTACGCTTGGTTTTATGAATATTTTTATCTTACTATTAAAAAGAACTATTAAGGAGATTTATTATTGAAAATTAAAGCCGGAAAACTATTGTTACAAGCGTGAACACCTACCAAAAGTAGTAAAAACACACGATTTTTCAAAATTGAACCTGTCTTAAATAAATATTACGAGCTGGTAGAGAAAATGTGGGATCAGATTTAAATTTAACACACAAATTACTCTAAGAAAATGAAAAAAAAAACATAAAATAACAAAGAGTTCGTTTTTTTACCTTGATATATAAAACAAATATATATTGGTAAAGTATCGGGTCAATATTGTATCGTCGGCGTTCGTCGGCCGGCGACGACACCATAATCATAAATTATTTTACATGCAGGTAGGTTGTACCGACGTTACTTTCAATTATGAAACTTATTTTATAACTTAATATTTTCACAATTTATAGAATATTAATCAAAAATTAGAAAATTCTATTTAATTACTTTAAATTTAATAATATTCAATATGATTTACTAACTGTCTTAGTGATCGACTCTCAGCTGGGCTTGCGTTTGTAGGGAACACGAGAAGAATAATTTATGAATTTCACAAAATGGGGCATTGAACTTTAAATACTGAGCACTTACCGGTTCTTCAGTATGAATTCAGCTATATAAATAAATGTCACCATACATAGTATGAACAAACAATCCCAAGATATTACCTTGTGGGTCACCTTTTTAAAGATTTTAACGTAGATTTAATTTTTGTAATTACTTTATTGACATCAAAAACAGGCATGATGTCTTTCTTTCAGATATGATTCTTACCAGTTATTTACTTTCCCTCTAATGCTGTACCTGCCAAGTATTTCTAACATTATCTTAAGATCTACATGTTCGAGTACTTTCGATAAATCCAAAGGACTGTAAATACGTTGTCCTTTCTGTTGGCTTTATATTTGCTAAACAAACCAAACTTAGAAGTGAGAATGAACCTGAAACTATCTGAGTGGGGAGCGGCCTGCTGCAGGCAACAACTGCACAGAACGAGGTGCCGAAATGTCGGAACTGCGCCGCAATTAAACTATCGACAAACAGAGCAGCGACTCAGCACTCCCGAAGTGAGAATGAACCTGAAACTATCTGAGTGGGGAGCGGCCTGCTGCAGGCAACAACTGCACAGAACGAGGTGCCGAAATGTCAGAACTGCGCCGCAATTAAACTATCGACAAACAGAGCAGCGACTCAGCACTCCCGAAGTGAGAATGAACCTGAAACTATCTGAGTGGGGAGCGGGCTGCTGCAGGCAACAACTGCACAGAACGAGGTGCCGAAATGTCGGAACTGCGCCGCAATTAAACTATAGAAGTGAGAATGAACCTGAAACTATCTGAGTGGGGAGCGGGCTGCTGCAGGCAACAACTGCACAGAACGAGGTGCCGAAATGTCGGAACAGCGCCGCAATTAAACTATCGACAAACAGAGCAGCGACTCAGCACTCCCGAAGTGAGAATGAACCTGAAACTATCTGAGTGGGGAGCGGGCTGCTGCAGGCAACAACTGCACAGAACGAGGTGCCGAAATGTCGGAACTGCGCCGCAATTAAACTATCTGAGTGGGGAGCGGGCTGCTGCAGGCAACAACTGCACAGAACGAGGTGCCGAAATGTCGGAACTGCGCCGCAATTAAACTATCGACAAACAGAGCAGCGACTCAGCACTCCCGAAGTGAGAATGAACCTGAAACTATCTGAGTGGGGAGCGGGCTGCTGCAGGCAACAACTGCACAGAACGAGGTGCCGAAATGTCGGAACTGCGCCGCAATTAAACTATCTGAGTGGGGAGCGGGCTGCTGCAGGCAACAACTGCACAGAACGAGGTGCCGAAATGTCGGAACTGCGCCGCAATTAAACTATCTGAGTGGGGAGCGGGCTGCTGCAGGCAACAACTGCACAGAACGAGGTGCCGAAATGTCGGAACTGCGCCGCAATTAAACTATCTGAGTGGGGAGCGGGCTGCTGCAGGCAACAACTGCACAGAACGAGGTGCCGAAATGTCGGAACTGCGCCGCAATTAAACTATCTGAGTGGGGAGCGGGCTGCTGCAGGCAACAACTGCACAGAACGAGGTGCCGAAATGTCGGAACTGCGCCGCAATTAAACTATCTGAGTGGGGAGCGGGCTGCTGCAGGCAACAACTGCACAGAACGAGGTGCCGAAATGTCGGAACTGCGCCGCAATTAAACTATCTGAGTGGGGAGCGGGCTGCTGCAGGCAACAACTGCACAGAACGAGGTGCCGAAATGTCGGAACTGCGCCGCAATTAAACTATCTGAGTGGGGAGCGGGCTGCTGCAGGCAACAACTGCACAGAACGAGGTGCCGAAATGTCGGAACTGCGCCGCAATTAAACTATCTGAGTGGGGAGCGGGCTGCTGCAGGCAACAACTGCACAGAACGAGGTGCCGAAATGTCGGAACTGCGCCGCAATTAAACTATCTGAGTGGGGAGCGGGCTGCTGCAGGCAACAACTGCACAGAACGAGGTGCCGAAATGTCGGAACTGCGCCGCAATTAAACTATCTGAGTGGGGAGCGGGCTGCTGCAGGCAACAAGTGCACAGAACGAGGTGCCGAAATGTCGGAACTGCGCCGCAATTAAACTATCTGAGTGGGGAGCGGGCTGCTGCAGGCAACAACTGCACAGAACGAGGTGCCGAAATGTCGGAACTGCGCCGCAATTAAACTATCTGAGTGGGGAGCGGGCTGCTGCAGGCAACAACTGCACAGAACGAGGTGCCGAAATGTCGGAACTGCGCCGCAATTAAACTATCTGAGTGGGGAGCGGGCTGCTGCAGGCAACAACTGCACAGAACGAGGTGCCGAAATGTCGGAACTGCGCCGCAATTAAACTATCTGAGTGGGGAGCGGGCTGCTGCAGGCAACAACTGCACAGAACGAGGTGCCGAAATGTCGGAACTGCGCCGCAATTAAACTATCTGAGTGGGGAGCGGGCTGCTGCAGGCAACAACTGCACAGAACGAGGTGCCGAAATGTCGGAACTGCGCCGCAATTAAACTATCTGAGTGGGGAGCGGGCTGCTGCAGGCAACAACTGCACAGAACGAGGTGCCGAAATGTCGGAACTGCGCCGCAATTAAACTATCTGAGTGGGGAGCGGGCTGCTGCAGGCAACAACTGCACAGAACGAGGTGCCGAAATGTCGGAACTGCGCCGCAATTAAACTATCTGAGTGGGGAGCGGGCTGCTGCAGGCAACAACTGCACAGAACGAGGTGCCGAAATGTCGGAACTGCGCCGCAATTAAACTATCTGAGTGGGGAGCGGGCTGCTGCAGGCAACAACTGCACAGAACGAGGTGCCGAAATGTCGGAACTGCGCCGCAATTAAACTATCTGAGTGGGGAGCGGGCTGCTGCAGGCAACAACTGCACAGAACGAGGTGCCGAAATGTCGGAACTGCGCCGCAATTAAACTATCTGAGTGGGGAGCGGGCTGCTGCAGGCAACAACTGCACAGAACGAGGTGCCGAAATATCGGAACTGCGCCGCAATTAAACTATCTGAGTGGGGAGCGGGCTGCTGCAGGCAACAACTGCACAGAACGAGGTGCCGAAATGTCGGAACTGCGCCGCAATTAAACTATCTGAGTGGGGAGCGGGCTGCTGCAGGCAACAACTGCACAGAACGAGGTGCCGAAATGTCGGAACTGCGCCGCAATTAAACTATCTGAGTGGGGAGCGGGCTGCTGCAGGCAACAACTGCACAGAACGAGGTGCCGAAATGTCGGAACTGCGCCGCAATTAAACTATCTGAGTGGGGAGCGGGCTGCTGCAGGCAACAACTGCACAGAACGAGGTGCCGAAATGTCGGAACTGCGCCGCAATTAAACTATCCACAAACAGAGCAGCGACTCAGCACTCCCGAAGTGAGAATGAACCTGAAACTATCTGAGTGGGGAGCGGGCTGCTGCAGGCAACAACTGCACAGAACGAGGTGCCGAAATGTCGGAACTGCGCCGCAATTAAACTATCTGAGTGGGGAGCGGGCTGCTGCAGGCAACAACTGCACAGAACGAGGTGCCGAAATGTCGGAACTGCGCCGCAATTAAACTATCTGAGTGGGGAGCGGGCTGCTGCAGGCAACAACTGCACAGAACGAGGTGCCGAAATGTCGGAACTGCGCCGCAATTAAACTATCTGAGTGGGGAGCGGGCTGCTGCAGGCAACAACTGCACAGAACGAGGTGCCGAAATGTCGGAACTGCGCCGCAATTAAACTATCTGAGTGGGGAGCGGGCTGCTGCAGGCAACAACTGCACAGAACGAGGTGCCGAAATGTCGGAACTGCGCCGCAATTAAACTATCTGAGTGGGGAGCGGGCTGCTGCAGGCAACAACTGCACAGAACGAGGTGCCGAAATGTCGGAACTGCGCCGCAATTAAACTATCGACAAACAGAGCAGCGACTCAGCACTCCCGAAGTGAGAATGAACCTGAAACTATCTGAGTGGGGAGCGGGCTGCTGCAGGCAACAACTGCACAGAACGAGGTGCCGAAATGTCGGAACTGCGCCGCAATTAAACTATCTGAGTGGGGAGCGGGCTGCTGCAGGCAACAACTGCACAGAACGAGGTGCCGAAATGTCGGAACTGCGCCGCAATTAAACTATCGACAAACAGAGCAGCGACTCAGCACTCCCGAAGTGAGAATGAACCTGAAACTATCTGAGTGGGGAGCGGGCTGCTGCAGGCAACAACTGCACAGAACGAGGTGCCGAAATGTCGGAACTGCGCCGCAATTAAACTATCTGAGTGGGGAGCGGGCTGCTGCAGGCAACAACTGCACAGAACGAGGTGCCGAAATGTCGGAACTGCGCCGCAATTAAACTATCTGAGTGGGGAGCGGGCTGCTGCAGGCAACAACTGCACAGAACGAGGTGCCGAAATGTCGGAACTGCGCCGCAATTAAACTATCTGAGTGGGGAGCGGGCTGCTGCAGGCAACAACTGCACAGAACGAGGTGCCGAAATGTCGGAACTGCGCCGCAATTAAACTATCGACAAACAGAGCAGCGACTCAGCACTCCCGAAGTGAGACTGAACCTGAAACTATCTGAGTGGGGAGCGGGCTGCTGCAGGCAACAACTGCACAGAACGAGGTGCCGAAATGTCGGAACTGCGCCGCAATTAAACTATCTGAGTGGGGAGCGGGCTGCTGCAGGCAACAACTGCACAGAACGAGGTGCCGAAATGTCGGAACTGCGCCGCAATTAAACTATCGACAAACAGAGCAGCGACTCAGCACTCCCGAAGTGAGAATGAACCTGAAACTATCTGAGTGGGGAGCGGGCTGCTGCAGGCAACAACTGCACAGAACGAGGTGCCGAAATGTCGGAACTGCGCCGCAATTAAACTATCTGAGTGGGGAGCGGGCTGCTGCAGGCAACAACTGCACAGAACGAGGTGCCGAAATGTCGGAACTGCGCCGCAATTAAACTATCTGAGTGGGGAGCGGGCTGCTGCAGGCAACAACTGCACAGAACGAGGTGCCGAAATGTCGGAACTGCGCCGCAATTAAACTATCGACAAACAGAGCAGCGACTCAGCACTCCCGAAGCCGAGCTCGAGGCCGAAATTTTTTAATTAAAAACTTGCTGCCGCTGCGTTTGTGTCGTCGTGGGTAACGTGGGTTACCTTGCCGAGTTCAACGAGGATTGATTACTTTTTGTGTTTACTTTGCACGAGCTTATCCGCTTTGGTAGTTGTTCTAAAGCAAATTGTAAATATCTAAGAACACACAAACAATACCATACATGTAATGTCGATGTCAAATCAACGTTTGTATCTTATTTTTCATAAGCCCGGAGGGTATCGATATATTGAAATAAAGCTATAAAGTCCGCTGTAATCGGTCTTCTGACGTGCTCTCTAATTTAGATAACCTATCTATGTAGCCAATAAGCTACCTACGAAGCCAGTAACCCCGATACTCAGCTAACAAGAGAAGAGTGCCGTCGATGAGATGAACCGTAGCGCTAGTGAATTAACTGAATACATGTATCTTTATGATTTACATTTTAATACCCTCCGTCGAAGAGTGTGGGCATCTCATTTGAATACCTCTGCGTGCCTTACATTTATTTTTTAAAGCCTTTATAAGTTGAGTGGAGCTTCTAAAGGTATTTTACTCGTAAAGGATTAAATATGAAATATTTTCAGCTTTTCTTTTCACTCATGCATGCGTTTGCTACGATCAGTTGATGGACAAAAACGCTTTTAATGCATCCAATACTAAAGGTATATTAAACGAGCAAATTTGTATATGTTTGTAGTTGAGTTCTAGGAAACAGCTTTAAGGATTTCAATGAAATTTACGGTATAAAGGATTTTGGGGGAAAAAAATCGTCTCGTCTACGTAAAAAGTCGTTTTCAAACAAATTACTTTGTTATTTTTTTTTTGCTGTTAAATCCCAGATGATTAATTTCTGCGTTTTTCCTTTTTTACGTACGTATTTATCCCCAAAGCACCGCGGAGCTCGGTCAGCCAGGTACTAACACTTGATAGTCTATTAATCAGGAGCCCATGGACCCGACTACGCCAACGCTATTAGCGTACTCGTATTGTCCACACTTTCAGTAAAGCAAAAGCAAATATCTCGTTCTTTAACTAAAAGCGTTGCTCTTTCAGCGCACAATGGCGATTGTCCAGGGCCGCACTGAGGGCGCAGATAAGAGCGCCCCCGGCTCCTACCCTCGTCACGCGGCTTTGTCTCCGCTCTTTGTCCGTTTGTTTGTATTTTTATCCGGCGCCTAATCCGGTCGCGGATTGTTAGAGCTCGATTTAAATCACGTGCCGGTGAGGAAAGTTTCAGGAAACGCGATAGTTGCGCTTCTCGAGACGCCCGAGTTTTATTGGATTTGGACGGAGAAGGTTTGCATATCTGAACAGTGTTGTTTGTAGTTGCAGTGCGAGAAAAACTCGGGGATTTAAATACAGTTTTATTGTTTTGCAAGACTATACCGGCTTAAAAGTTTATGCCTGTACATAGATACGAGTAACTAAGCACAAACAATTATCTTTTACGTCATAGGTCGTTGAGCCGACGAGGTAAATATCAATATTATATTAATATTCCTAAAAAAGTGCTATCGAAATTATTTTATTGTTCTCTGAATACGAACGGGTATTGATTTCGATTTACTTTATTGAATTTGAAAGGTTTGATGTAATACGGGATAATTTGAAAACCCTCGTCCCTAACTTTTGTCATCACTAATCAAAAGTATATTATGAGTACCTGTGTCCTTAATAGATTATGAATAATATCAATGGATAATTTTGAAAGTTCAGTTTTCAAGACTTTTACCTAAAAAGAAAAAAAATGAAAAAATCTATAAATAAATTAACGAAATATTTTGTTGAGCTAATATGTTTACTTAATGTGCCTGTGTATAATATACATACGGAACCAACCAATGATATAATATGAATTTTGCGTGTTTATTAGATAAGTGGGGAAATCCCAGGGAACTAGTCAAGACCAGATTCCTCGATCTTGGGCTTGGAATGTGTGGAATTTGATTGACCGGATCAGAACTCCGATTCAAAGTATCAATTTGGCTGTTTTGAGGGTACTGGGGGGTATCAATAATAAGACCCTATACAATATTTTTTGAAGCTTATTATTTTAATATGTTTTTATAATATAAAAGTTAAAAGGTTTTTAAAAATATATAATAGGTTTAGTTTTTGAAGTGGGCGTGGATTCCCAAATCCGAAACTATAGGAAATGGCGAAAAATGCCCAAAGGAAGAAAACCAAAACTGCATCCGGTTACAGAAATTATTAGAAAAAAGGGAACAGAAAGGACTCCTTTGAACATTTTTTGCTGTTCCATATAGTTTCGGATGTAGCCACTTAAAAAACTAATCCTGTATATTTTTTGTGTTATGGAATGATTGAACTTTTATGAAAATAATTTCTAAACTTGGTTTGTTGTGCACGACTACCTTATTTTTGTAGTTTTAGCAACTTTTATGTAATTATTTTTATAGAGCGCAACCGAGTAAAAAAACGATCTGCACAAATACAAAGTTACAATATACATAGAGAGTGTTACTACTCTCTGCTAATGGTAAAAATAAATGAATTGAACTTTTGATAATGTACTGATTGACTGATTTTGCTATTGGCGAGGAGCAATCCTATACATACGAGTATTTACTTAAAGTTAATAAAGGGAAGGTAGCAGGTGCTACCATTTAATCAATAAAAACACGTAGTTTTTGATTTTCGCAATTTGTGATGACGTTATGATTTTTTTGTATGGACATTTTAATTATTTTTTTCTGAATCTTATCATTTGGAGTATCAAATAAAAGGGCTTTGTTGAGTGATTGTAAAATTATACTACGCCATTAAATTTCAGACAATTGTTGCCAATAACAATTCAAAATATATCAAGTTTGGGCTTCTCCAGGTAGGAAACGACTGGAGGAATTATTCTGAAACAAGTTGCGGCGACGAGGTCCACCTCGTTCCAACCTCGTCGCCGGCCACCACAGTGCAGAGCACATGTCAGGAGTGGCTTCACCAAATACCAAACACTCTAGGGCCACGCCACTGAACTTTGAGGTGATTTCACGAGAGCTATAACCATTTATGAAATACTAGACTAGGGACCACTACTACTAATAACGTTGATACCAGCAGAGTCAGAAATTGTCCGTTCACTGAAATAAATCTTTGAAATAATTACAATAGTTGTTGTTTGCGTTGATTGTTGATTTATTCACTAACAACAATAATTTAGTGTCGGAGCCCTCAGTAGCCGCCTCGTTAGCCTTTACTGTTTGTCTAGCTTTATTGTTTTAGACATGTTTGGATTAGGTGCCCGGGGGCATTACTTTATCGGTAGGATTATACAACGAGCACGCTCTACATAATAATGACCTACAATACGCTGAGACAGTTTCCTTCTTCCGTCTGTAGCGTTAGTGACAAACATGTCCAACATGAACACCAATATTGTGGTTTCAACAAAAGCGATTTATTTAAAGTTCTCGTGACACTCTCCGCTATACATACACTTCATATTGGACAGTGTAATCTAAAGTTTTGCAATATCAACGGTGAAGAATAACAACTGCCAAACTGAAGCTAACTATCTTAAATGTCCGCAAAAAAGTAACAGCTTTGAATAAAATTGTCGGTAAAAGAGGAGAGCGTCGTTTTCTTTCGGAGATTGAAAGTTTGGGGCCACAATGAACGTGTCCAAAAATAGAGCGGCAACAAAAGCGCGCGGTACAAAGAACGAGGGTGGAATTAACGCGAGCAGATCAAAGGACGAGCTGTTTTGAGCGGAGCGCAGAATTGAGGCAAGGGAGGGAAGGGGGAAGGATGTTTACAACTAGAGTCCGGCCCTGACCGAACCGGCTACTGGTACATCATAACACTGACTGAACGTGTTAGTAATGCTTTGGAAGCGTAGCGTAGGCATCCGACTGGCCGAATTGATATTATTGATTCATTCAAAACAATTTATTGTGATTTGAGCGATTATTTGGCAGCACGTGGCTACACTGACCTGGTCCTGGTTTAGTAACAGTGTATTCTGTTTGTACTTTGATATGCTGCTATCCTTACATTTTTACGGACTATGTCACAGTCCACAAAGTCCAAATTACGTATTCAAGACAGACAATCGGCAATAAAACCCAGATCGAAGTTCTCTCATGAAGTTCATGTCGACGTCGCAGCGTAACGTCTTTATTGGCCATAACGTCCGTGAAAGTCGCCATTGCGTCCATGGACTCACGTCCGGATAGTGCCGACGGCGCTTCCATGTTATTTTCTGTAAGATAAATAATATCCGGTTTTTCAATTACTTTCACTAGAAAAGAATCATGCTCCGAGAAGTACATATCGTAAACGTTAGCGATGACGACCGCGACGTTAGCTCTGACAACACCGACCTTGGCGCTGACGAGACGGCCCCGACGTGTGCCGAACGTTTGATCCGAATGCAAATGGGATCCATTTGACCCTTGTAAGGTTACAGATTGCGTGTAAATGTAATTCAAATCGTATTTACATAAAGAGGTGTCCGTTCACGGGTTATACTCGTATTTTTGGGTTTGGGCTTAATCGTTAAGTGAGTCCAGGATGTGCGTGGGGTTGTGCAGTTACCTATATGTATATCTATGTACCTACCGTCAGTTGTAAATTTGTGATTCATTTGTATATTCAATAGGTTTGGAACCTGAGGGATCTGTATTATTGGACACTAAAGGAATTTTGATTGTTAATTAAACAAATTTTATTAAACTAAACTGTTTTTTGTAACCCTACTTTTGTAATTATTTCTCAGGCTTGAACTTAATAAGAATTTGCAGAAACTTAAGCTATAAAATGATACACAGAACTTGCAGATTTATTGCAAGACTTTATTTTCAGGTTTTTTTTTACCTACGAAGCAGAACTGACCTGCATTTTAGGCCTAAACAAATCTGCTCAAGCGCATAGCTAACAAGACATCTGCAATCTCGCCTCATTTAAAATTTAAAACGTTTTCCTGCAGGCTTATTAACATGGCTGGCTTTTTACAACCTTTAAAGACAGCACAATTGCAATATGGCGGACGGACATGAAACACTCAAATCCCATTTGTGTTTCATGTATGGCGTATATGTATAGACATGCTGCCATTTCATGACAATGAAAAACTAGCGCCCAGCGACAGGCAAAGGGATCTTTGTCACAACACCGGAAAATAAACGTACAAAATAGCTTAGATCTAGCTGCATGCCGCTGTAAACTTCACAGAATAGAATGTCACCAAATTATACAGGGATGTGAAGACCAGCAAGTCGTGGTTCAACTTTACCTAAACGCGGCTAAGAAAATATGCGCTTACGCATATTTTAGTGTGGTCTGGTAGGTAAGCCGCGCTGAATACGCTGTATACCGTTTAGCCTCTGGTTACCGTAGACGAGAAATTACATTTATAGCGCGGTTCAACTTTTACCACTCTGAGACATATGCATCACTCACACTCTTGAAGGTGTAGGTAGGCAGTGACCAACCACACACCTTCATTTTCTACGATCCTGACTACCGTAAGAATATATCAGTATTGATTCGTGGTCTAACTATATTTACGGCTACATTTTAAAAGTAACTCCTTTATGTTTAGTCAATAATTTATTTTTAACTTTATCCAAGTAAGAAATAGGGTTCTTTGTACCTCCTTGCGGAGCTGTATGAAAAGCGGGAATCCTATCAGATAAGCGTCCAGATCCTCCTGCAACAGTTCACTGAAATACGAGAACCCGAACGTAAAGGCTCCATTCACGAGAAGAATAACGGTATCAGAGTCTGTTTGAGAAACAACGAGGATGATACTTTTGTGAAGCAAAAGTAAAAGACAAAAGTACGTTACCGGATCCTAAGCACCCTTTGAAACTCCATTACCCGTCAAATTGCCCTTTGCCTAAAACAACATGTGCCTTCTACACACACTTGTCTATGTGTGAGTGTGTGCCAGAGGACTGGGCAGAGAATTACGGGACCACAAATGGAAGAAGTCATTAAAAATAAAAACTATTGTATTATTTCTCATGTACAAACATTTTGCTCTCTTAATAATGTTTAGAGGATTATATAATTTATTGACTTCGCTATAAATCATTTACGAGTAATCTACATATACAAACATAATAGAAATGGCACATACGTTTGTTATGAATGTGTATGTATACATACATGGTTAATTTGTCAAGTGGTAATACATAGATGCGGATGCGGAAATGGGAGTGATTCTTAAAATTCCATCCATCCATCAGCCCGTGTTCGTCCACTGCTAGATATAGGCCTTTCCCAAATTTCGCCACTCATGGCGGTCCTCCGTCCTCCTCATCCAGCCGCCACCCACAACGTCCTTTAGGTCATCGGTCCAGCGGGCACGAGGTCAGCCCTTTGCTGTACGTGGTCTCCATAAAAAAGCCTTTCGACCCCAACGGTCATCATGTCGGCGACAAATATAGCCTGCCCACTGCCACTTCAACTTATTGATTCTGCAGGCTATGTCAGTTACTTTCGATCTCTGATGGATCTCCTCGTTTAGGATTTTATCCATTAGAGATACCCCTAACATAGTCCGCTAAATCGGTAAATAAATATTAGTAAATCGGTGGATCAGGCCCTTTATTAAAATTACAAAATCTAATTTATATTAGCTTTTTTTTAATAACGACTAGTTTAATGAAACGCGTACCTAAAATTTTACTAGAGTAGGTAATTATGAAATCATACGGGAAGATGCTAGTAAATTATAAAAAGTTTTCATTTTCATTGTAATTTGTAAGTAGTAAACTTACATAAACGACCGACACACAGCTTGACGAAGCATGTTATTCAACTGTATCAAATCTAAACAGTAAGGTGTATAAACGAAGGTAAATATAACTTTTAATTCGGTTTGCGTTGTTGAAATAATTTCGTTACTCGGAGCAGTCTGGCGGCGCGTTCCGTTTGTAACTAAGTTTCAGCCGAGCAGCAGTATACCGTTTAACGCTGTTACTGCGATGTGCTGAAGTGAAGTGATTCGGAGTCGAGCGGTTTCACGTGAATTTCTGTTAAACACGGAGATTAGTAAATTAAGATCCGAGGTCTAGGGCCTCGATTATGGCACTTTGCGTTTAAAAGTATCGGCTGATCGTCAAAACGATGAATTATCGTGGGGACCCGAGACTCCACCCCTCGCTCTGATGCGAGAATTATCCCCCAAGTAACGTTAAATCGGATTATTCTGGGTTCGAGGTAATTCGTTCATTGGTTTGTGAAGGATTACGCTTTTTGTCCATGTTTTAGAAAAAAATATATTCAGGCGTATTTTAGCGAGCTGCCCAGATACTATTACAGGATGTTTAAGTACTTAATGTGTCGGTAATGAATATACAAAATAAGAAATCACTGGTAATATTAACGACCACTAACTAAACACGACGCGCATAAGGCGCACACAAGTTGTTGGGCGGCTAAAGAAGCTTCAAGCCACATAAAGAGACGCGTAGCTATTTAATAGACAGCAGCGGCTGTACTAGCACGGAAGTGGTCCGCTGCCCTATTTCTGTGCTAACATTAATTAAATACTACGTTATAAATATGACGGAAGTACCATTGTGAATGTAAATGTAATGCGTAGATAACTTCGATACAAACCTGCAGTTGTCCGACTGTAAAGTGTGGTCCGCAGGCACTTACCTGGAATAAAAAAGAAAATTTGTTACGCCAGTAGTAACTTTGATATAGAAACGTATACAAAGTACAGATTCCGTCAACGGAAGAACATCTTGTTATAAATACACACACACACACACACACACACACACACACACACACACACACACACACACACACACACACACACACACACACACACACACACACACACACACACGCACACATCTTGAAACAGGGTCAAATCCTGCCGGTAAAGAATTCACCAATATTACTATTTTGTGTTATATTTCACAAAGGTCTATCGTTAAACCTAGTAATATAATCACGAATATAAGATTGTCGTGGAGTGTTGGCTTTTACCAGACCGTAAGTAGAGATCCTCGGCTTCTTTGAATTTCTCAACGCAAGAATTTCGTGTGCGCATCATGTACAGTATTGAAGTAGGCTCTCAAAGCTCTGCCCAAGAACAATGACTTGAGTATTGTTGGATAAGTCTCTACAAATGACGTTGAGGTTTCTTAAATTATTTTCAATGCAAGTCGTAAAGTCCTTTTTTCTAAGCGTCTTAACCGCTGTCAAAGTAAACTTTACCACACTCGTGTTTAATTTTTTTGTATTTTCTTTGTTTTATTCTCGCACATAGTGGGGAGGCAAATGGAACTTAGCCCATGCATATGTCATAAAAACTACTATTTTAATACACCTGCTCAAAATATATTACGTGCCTGTTTAGCGTGCGTAAAATGACGTATTTCGCACTCGTACTTTCTGTTTTTACTACTGACGCCATCTAGGGGAAATCGGCCGCATCATTAAGCAAGCATGTAAACCTTTGTTTTACTGGATACGCTAAAAACTGTTTAAGATGAGTACTTTCAAACTTTTATATTTTATAATTGAATATATTATAGATGTTTTAAAAATTCAAAACGGTTTTAAACGTCATAATTTAAGTTGTTATTTAACTATCTTGGAAATTGTTATTAAAAGGTTTTGGAAAGAGTCATTGGTCTTTGTAGTACAGATTGCCGTCAACCAGACTGCGTGTTCTTCTGTCGACTTGTGTCTATTTTGATTTGCAACAAAATTGCTTTTATTTTATTATTTCATGTAATTTTTCGCAGGTGTATTAAAAAACGTCGTTTGATATACGTGCGAAAGTGTTGATATTTCAACACTTATATTCTAAGCAATCCCTGCGCCCCTCACGAAGACGTCGCAAATATCTTCTTGTAATACGAACTTTAATTTTAAATCGTTCACAGTTCGAGCCGCTCGATCATGACATAATCTACCGCGCAATATCAGAGATAGGCCATCTGTATCTTCTTTAAAAAGAAAGCTAAAAGAAAATTTTCTAATAGGGAGTTAATTTTATCTGAGTACCTTATAACTTTATTAGATGAAGTATTTATGTATTTTGTTTTTGTTTAGAATGAATACGTCAATTTGTTTTATAATATACAGTTTATTTTATGTTTATCTCTTCTCTATACATATAAAATACAACGTCTGTTCTTTCGCTTATAACTTGAGAACCAATCAATGGATTTTGATGCAGTTTTCACTGAAAAATAAAGCATTTCCTCGGGAAGGTTTAAAGTTATGTACCATCACGCTATGACAAAAGGGAGAAGCGCAATGCGAATTTTAGTGAGACATATGGAACGTTCGCGGCCGTAGCATAGTCGATCGTCGCGGGTTCAAACCCCGACTGGTAAAATTTGTCTCCACTTTTTATTTTTTATTCTTTTATTTTATTTTCAGAAAAAATATTATAAAAATATTTTGTAAAAAAATTTAAAGCTGAAATTATATTTCTTGACTGAGCAAAGACTTAATAACTAAAATGTTTTTATTTTTAAGTGCTTAGAAACCGCCATCTCTGGGAAGCTATCCTTGATAACCTTCTCAGTAAGCTGGCGTTGAAATTGTTTGTAAGCTGGCGTTGAAAGTGTTTTTATTTTAATACACTAGATTCAAAATATCGAATTTGACGCAGTCTGGTTCAAATCAACTCACGTTAAAGTTTGTCTACACTATTATATAAAGAAGAAGGATTTGTTTGTTTGTTTTTTTGCATATAATGGGTAATATCTAGAACTACTGAACCGACTATAAAAATTCTTTAAGCACTTAATAAGATTTTTAGTTAATCATGTGGTATGTACGCCTTGCGTAGTCGTACTATGTAGTCTCATCGTCGGGGTTTCAATCATCCACTGGTAAATGTTTTTTTTAGGAGACCTCTCAAGTTTAAGTTTAGTTGATCAGTATTTATATTCTAATGACGGGACTGGGAGGTGGGTACGGGATCTCCTCAACGAACAACAGCGGACCCTTTAAGTTTGGGCTTATTTGATTGGTATTTATTAGCACTTTGGTAAAACATGGTGATCATATTCGCGGGCAAAAACTAGTTATTAATATAATAATATAATATACTTGGAAACATGGGAGGCCGCTGGGGTGGGACGCAACATGCGTTAATATACTAGCACCCTCCCATGTTACCCAAAGCCGTAGAGCCGCTGGTTCGGCGGCAGGAGCCGTAGAAGATCTCAAAATTACATATTTGCGCCGTTTGGGGTCGAAACGATGGGCTCGTGGGGTCCCGAAGCGCGAAACCTATTTGAAATTTATAAGAAGTTTCCACACGCCTGGTCAGCGTCACGGGTGACCCATGGGCTGGCAGATTCCCGGGCCAGTGAATAAGCTTAGCAATGCAACGCGGGAATGTCGCCAGTATTCTGGGCACCTTGCCGCGAAGCAGCGATTTGGATGAGGTTTTTTATTTGTAAGAGTTTTTATTTATTTGTCTAGGTATAATTTTGTTTTCTTTTATATTTATTAGGATTATTTAGTTTCTTAAGTTAGTTTTTGAATATCTGCAATTTCACCTTGTATTTGTTTATCCCAAATAATTACATAATATAAATAAATACTTCATGTATATTTGTGTGTATTATTGCTAGAAGTATGAGCCTATGTAATAATTTTTTTTTTCTTATTCAGAAGTTGTGCACATATATTTGCCCACCGTTATCACAATAACCGAAAATGAAAAATGTCGGCCCTGATGAAAATCAAATAGCAATAATAATAATAAATTGCTTTATTTCAGGCAACAAGGCCCATAACAATAAATACCTTATACTAATAATACATATATTTTTATACTAAGAAACTAAGACTAACATCAGATCACTAATATCACACATTTAGCCATCGAATCTTGTAATAAAATAATTTCAGAATGATGTAATTAAATGTCACTAAAACTCTGCCTGTATCTGTTTGCTCTGGATTTTTTTCCAATACTCGGTGAGCATTCTCCTGTTCCCTTGATTAGCACAAAAAGTAATTAAAGAATTTGTGAAAGGGCATAGTAGCTACCACAGACATATAATTATTGTGAGTAGCTACATATTATCAATATGATTTATAAAATGGGGCCACCACCACCACTCTCATGCATTTGTTTTGAAATTTTAAAGGATAATAAAGGATCTCGGCGGCGCAGTGGTAGCGCACTTGCCGTGAAAGCGAAAGGTCGCAGGTTCAATTACCGGCCCTAAGCTTTTCTTTAAATACTGTCATTTCTTGAAATTTGTTTCAATTGGTCTTTTCCAGTTTCTAATGCACTCTAAATAATGTTTATTAATTATGATTTTAGTGTCCAAGAAAATCAATTGGTTATACTATTATTGTACAGAACATTTGCCACCGTTTGTACAGAAACCCAATATCAATATAATATTTGTCGCTAAGTTTCTTTTTTTAGATATTTAATTGTTTGAAACTTTTCACGCTTTCACATTACCACAATTTTCAAGTTATATACACAAAGCTGAAATATTTTTCAAACACAACATACTAAATTATGACTGAAATTGAGTTTAACTCGAGACGGTTTTGAATCAGTACATTGTGTTAAATACTCATGGTCAAATAATTTAAAATATTACTCTATTTTAAACATCTTTAATCCTTTAAAAATATTGTTACTGAGGCATTGAGATCATTACCAAATTTTCAATTGAATTTTTATTTAGTGAAATGGCGTTTTTTTTTTCTTAAGACTTCACAGTCATAGCATCACAGGCGCGCTTAGGTCATGCAACATGCGGCAACACGCGAGACTTGCACCGTCATGCAACGTTGCATCGCCGTCATTTGTCTACACGTTTATTTTAACATGACCTTTTACCTTCTAATATGTTATTTTAACACGCAAACTAATTATAAAGTTTAATCGTAAATTTTATAGCGTTACTTATTTTTTCTATTTCGGTACGGTTATTTGTTTGCACATGCAACCAGGGCGAGTTACACAAACAACGAGTGGAGCGATGTTAATAACCTATAACATGTTGCATGGTTTTAAAATAGGATAACGACCTTTTTTTCTTCTTTCTTTGGCACTGCAAATGAGCAACGAGTCGTACGAGGCGCAACAGAGGGCCTACGAGACGTAGCAGAGAGCCTAAGAGGCGTAGCGGGGAGATAAAGGCTGAGATTCAGAGTGCATTTCGAGTCCGAACTCAATCTTACAAACATCAAAAAGCGACTTGATCTCATACTAGAGTGACGTTTGTAAGATTGAGATCGGACTCGAAATGCACACTGAATCTCAGCCTACGAGGCGCAGCAGAGAGAGTGCTTAGCAGAGAGAGCCTACGAGGCGTAGCAGACAGCCTACGAGGCGTAGCAGAGAGCCTACGAGGCGTAGCAGAGAGCTTACGAGGCGTAGCATAGAGCCTATGAGACATAGCAGAAAACTTACTAAGCGTAGCAAGGAGTCTACGACTTGAAGCGTAGCAGAAATCACAAATTACATCTTTTGCATTATAATTATTGTAAAAAAGGTTTTACAGTCCAAGAAAATTAAAAAATCATGGAAATAGAATAGTTACCCGTTGTGAATGGACATCTTGGGTATCTTTAATCAAAACCACATAATCAAGTGACGGTACTGAACAGTATTCTTAAAAAAAAATAGCAAATAAAAGAAAAACTACTTGCCTAACAAAGTTTTCAAAATTAGAAGGAAATCTTTTTCTTATTTCCGCAGATACGAGTATGTTTCTTGTGGAAGGTTGTGCTGTGTGATCAGTAAATTATGTGGTTTAATTTGAAGGAAGCTTTCCGGGTATTTTATTTTATATAATGAATATAAATAAACATAATTTCATCAATCTTTTTTACATAAGGTTTTCTGGAAATATTTATATATATACTTATCATATCACTATTACAAGCGGTAAGAACTTTATTGTAACTTCTTACCTCAGTTTCTGTGACGTGCGAATATAGTAATATTGTATTGTTGCCAATATTGAAAATACAATTTTGGTTGGCATATTAATTGACACCATTTTAGAAGGCAACATTTAGCACAAATGTTGTGCTCGTTTTTCAGAGATGGAAATATTTGCAACTTGGACTTTTGGAATATCGCCAAAAAGCACCAATAAATTAGTTAATTTATGTCGAGCTCTGATAACTTTATGAAACAGTCAACTTTAATTAAACTCATTTAGCTAATGGTTACTTCTCTCTGCTGGTACATTACGTTTGATTCCATTCAGTTTAGTAACTAGTTATTTGATTAGAAAACTTGTTTTAACTCTATACAGACTGACTTATTACATACACCTGGCTGCGTCACCTCTAAATAATTATTATTAGAATTTTTATATAGTTAGTAGAAACTCGTAGATAGTAGTTATTTATAATATCTAAATAAATTGAATATTTTGCCTGAAATGGTTGCCCTTGAAGTGACATTGCTTAAGTGAATAACGTTTTGCATGACTGTTACTGTCCGCACTTGGTGGAAAATGCTACACGTTATTTTTACAGCACTCGTATGTACTTATTTACAGATACTTTTATATACTTCAAATATAATGTACCGTATTTCATTACTAGCGAATATTTGTAAAATTGGTCTGTGTGATCATAGATTTGACTAGGGAACGGCGCGGTGCAATTGTCATGGCAATGCTTAGTGATAAATCAGACCTTTTTGCTGCTTAAACACAGAATTTATTTATACTGATATTGAAACAGCTACTTACGATTTTTATTTAGTCAGATTTCGCCTGACTAGTTTCACTGTATTTGTACAATTTCTTCGGAAGCAAACATGGGTACGCGGCGGTTCCCCGTTTGACACCCGTTTTTCCTCGCGTAACCATGTTTGCCTCGGAAGAAACTGTACGAATACACTGAAACTAATCAGGCGAAATCTGACTATTAAAATCGTGAGTAGCCGTTTCAATAGCATTATGAATCTAAACCACGAATCTTTTAGTATTAACATTTATTTATAGAAAAAAATATTTTTATAAGTTTTGTTTAAGCTTTTTTTTATTGTTTTTTTTTTATAAACTTATCATTAAGTTTGCAGTGATAAAATAATATTATCTTGTCGTATCTTACTACAAGAGTTTTATTCAATTTAATAAATAACAATATTTCTTTTATAATATTTTATTTAAACAATATCTCTTCAAAATCAAAAACTAATAGCCAACCAAAGATTACATTCAGTACAACATTAGCTCAGCGCAAGCTACTACCACGGGGTATCAATGTATAGAACTAAAGGATGTACCTAACTCAGGTCATGAGCCGCTATTGCCTGAGAACGTAAACCGATCAGCTTCGACTCGTAAAAACAAATGACCCTGATTCGGCGCGAGCACTCCAGACTATTATATTTTATCGAGTCAACTCGATCTCGATTCGAACTCGACTTTATTATCTGAGACTTAACTCACTCTATCTACGATGAATTCAGTCACAAAAGAGAATTGAAACATAAAATTCGTAGAACGTGACAATAAAAGAAAGTACCTGGAAAAGTGTCGGTACTTTAGTTTTCGAATAAAATGTTTAAGAGATTCAATTATTAATTTATTGGTTGCATAAACTTTATGACAACTGATAAATAAAATACTCTGAATTATTTTATAAAATACTCGAGTTCGTAGAACAGAGAATTAAGCGATGGAAATACTCTACAACTTCGGTGACATGAAATACGACTACGTAAAAATTGTAAATCCTCTAATGCTTGATAAATAACTATATCGCCAGTGTCAAACGGGGAACCGCCGCGTAACCATGTTTGCCTCCGAAGAAACTATACGAATACAGTGAAACTAGTCAGGCGAAATCTGACTATTAAATAGTGAGTAGCCGTTTCAATATCAATGTGAAACTATATCACCTAAAAACACTTGTCTATCATCGTGTTTAACATAACGTAGGTACTCGTACAAGTTGCTACAACTGTTTTCTAAGATATTATAATCAACATAAAATAATACCACAGAGGAAACTTTTCCTCCGTGAATACAAATTCGTAGAGGAATCTGTGTACAAATTGTTATATTTTTTATTTCAATATCACATTTTTAGGGTCCCATGGTCAACAAGTCCTCCCGTCTGTCTGTCTGTCCGCGGGTTAACTCAGAGACTCTTAGAACTGGAAAGCTGTAATTTGACGTTCAATATACATATTAATACACGTGGGGATGATTTTTTTTTTGCCTACCCCCGTGGTGTAGAGTATAGTTGGATAAGTCATAATAGTAGTTTATGAAACTGGTACATAAAAAGGTTATTAAAAAACACGAGTGTTTTAATACCTAGTTATGTATAGTTTCATACACTACTTTATCTAAGCTTATGCCTCCTAACCTGTTTTCATAATCTTGGAAAATTTTTCGTTAGCCATTTTTGATTGTTCTTGTAAAATTTTTGTTCTAAAAGTGTTCGTAATTTCCGTCGTTATTTCCAGAATGTCAGGTGGAGTCAAATATCGCACCATCCCTGCTGTCAGTAATTTTAAGGAAAAATAATTCTTTTGACCTATAAAACACAGTAAGTAATAAATACATTTCCTCGAAAACTATGGCGCAACAAACAATTCATCCACTGACGGACCGAATCTAAGGCGCCGTAAGCCATAGACAATACCTGGCCGAAAATAAAGTTGACTGTAACCTCGTTACTGTTTTGTATTATGTATTGGAGAACATATTATATGATAACCTCATTGGTATTTGATATTAAATCTCAGACATGGCTGTTTGGGCTAAGTTCCCTTTGCCTTCCTAGTTAGTATCACATGTACTGTAATCCCAGAAAAAGTTTTTTATAGCATTATGTTGTTCGGAGACCTATACTACAATTTTATTTTTTTTTATTTTTTAGAGGCCTTCATGAAAAATATTTTTCATTATGCCAGTAGTTTTGAGTTCGTAATGAGGATTTTACGATATGAGGTTAGATAAAAAAACATTCCAGGTGTGTGAAAACCATTTTTTGATTCAGGGATCCATTTGCGAAGTGTTAAGCTTTAAAGTGGTAATTTTTAGGGTTCCTAAAAGGTAAAAGGAACCTTTAAGGTGAGACTCCGTTGTCCGTCCGTATGTCACAGCCTCACAACTTTAGCACCGTTAAAGATAATGACTTGAAATTTGCCACAAAAATAGCATTCACTTACCTACATAATAAGGTGTAAAAAAATATTTAAAAATTTTAAATCGTTTTAAATATTTCCAATACAAAAGAGAGAAAAATAAAAAAATATACATTAAAAATACAATATGGGTATCAAATTGTAGGTATTAAAGAGCTGATAATAAAAATACAAACTTTTATTATATTTACTGGCACTTATTCCGAGAAATCTTTGAAAATCGACAATTAATTTTAAATTCCCGCTTTTACGCAAGTTTTTTTATTATTGGCACCTGGGCAAAAATATTAACCGCTATGCAGCCTTCTTCATGGACAACGCCATCTAGAGGAACGCTAAGAATTAAGAAAAACAAACAACGAGAAAAACGCTCATTGAAGTTAAATTCTAATTATTCAATGGTTTTAAATATACCTATAAAATCAATATGAATTATTTATTTATATTATTATGATTGCAATTATAAAATATGGCAAACATTTCTACATTCTAAACATGAAATTATTCATTTTATTTTTCTTTGTAAATTGGCCGCTTAAAACCTTATGATCGCCAAACTTCTTAGTCTCTTATAAACATAGACACGGGATAGTTTTAAAAAGAAAACATATGAAATGGTACGTAATGGATTTTAATACGAATTTCTTGGATAGTTATTCAGATTTCCTGGACACTTTTAAATAGCCCACCAGGATGAAGATTTTCTGATAGGTCTTTACAGTATGTAATGGTAATATAAAATGTATTTTTGAGAAAAACAATATAAAATCATATTTTTAGTTGAAGAAACTAGCTGATTCTGTTTATGTCACTCCGGCCACATTGCCTTTTTCTCTTGACCGCCAGTCTTTATAGCTGCTTTGAAGTCCCTTTTGAAAATGGTGGGGAAATCTGTCATAACTGACTCCGCCTATAAAACAAAGAAAACTGAAAAAGTTAACTTTTCCTCTGTGAAGTAAACAAATTTGAAGAATGTAGAATTCAATTCTATCATTGATTTTCAGGGTTTGATTTCGAAATTCGTAAAGTGTAAACAATAAAATTAATAAAATCTCAATTCCAACTCACAAAGGAAAAACAGCAGATTAAAAAAGGACGTTATTTATCACAAAACATTCATTGTGAATATCAACAGCAACAATTCGTGACAAATTCCTGTATTGTGTGGAACCATTCAATTTCACCGTATTCATGTATAGTTGTAACTATACATGTAACTATGCATGTGTGGGTTTGTACAAGTGTGTGTGAGTACATATTAATATTATGTATTAAGCTTTATACAGCTGGGTATAAGAATAAGATATACACACGCAAATAAAAATACTCAATTTTAAATACCTTCTATAATCTTATTCGTTATCATTATAATCTTTTAACAAGTGGCTGGAGGTACGATCGTATAGCGCAAGCACAGTTATACTATGGCACAAGTGTTGTTATCGAGGATCAATATTGTACTGTTTAATATAGCCTCTCAGTTAACGCCCGGTAAAGTTCCCGGGCGAACCCTATTTTAGATCAACTTATGTACCTTAACAATAGATAAACCCAAATCAAATCAAATTTTATTTGCTAAACACAGATTTAGGTATGGTAGCTTAAAAGTCTTTTCCATCGGCATGCAAAATTAAATATAGTTAAAATTAAATTAATTCTTATTAATATTTAACAATTAGAATAAAAGTGTCATAGATAATATTAATAACATTATCACTGAATGGATTGGATGTCACCTCATCTCACAGAAGTCAAAACAATAATGAATTTAATTTGTATTGTACTATATTTTGTTAATATAGAAATAAAAAACTGTTCATCTAATAAAAAGATTTCAAAATGTTCTGTCCAAAAGCTTAAAATAATATGTTGGTTGGGCTTTATTGTACAAACACAATATAGAGCTAAGCGAAGCAGAGTGGAGCGAGTCCGTCTTTATAGGCTTTCAAAGTTACCTGCAAATAAAATTAAAACAGAGTTTCTTTGGTGGGTTTTGGGTTCTGGTAACGCCACACTCATAATGTGAGATATATATTATCTGAGATAGTTCTATTCGCAGATGACAAGTCACTTATTTTTAAAGTGAATGGACATAACGATATTCTTGATGATGCGAATTCAACTCTCTCTCTGATTCTTGATTGGTTCACGGCAAATAATTTAGTCCTAAATGCAAAAAAGACGAAATTTATAAAGTTTACTTTACCAAATGTAATTCAAGTAGATGTCAGTTTATTTTTGCAGGGGTCCAAGCTGGAGTAAGTTAACGAAACTAAGTTTTTAGGTATTACTTTAGACTCTCGTCTTCAGTGGGGTCCCCACATAGAAGCTCTCTGTGGTAGACTTAGTTCAGCCGCATACGCTGTTAGACGCATAAGGCAGATTACTGATGAAGATACTGCTAGATTAGTATATTTCAGTTATTTTCACAGCATTATGTCATATGGCATAATGTTGTGGGGTAGAGCCGCGGATATAGAAGCAGTCTTTGTCTTGCAAAAGAGAGCAATTCGGTCTATTTATAACATGAAGTACCGAGATTCATTAGGAGAAAAGTTTAAGGAAATTAATATATTTACGGTCACATGTGAATTTATTTATCAAGTTATTAGATATGTCAGAAAAAATATTGATAATTTCCCGAGGCTTGGTGTGCACCACTCTGTTGAAACCAGAAACAAACATAAACTAGCTTTTCCAAAATTAAGACTTGCCAAAGTAGGTACCTCTTTTGTAGGACATGGTATAAGATTTTACAATAAGCTTCCAGAGGAGGTCCTTAGTTTGCCTGAAAATAAGTTTAAACTATATATTAAGCAGGGACTACTTAAGAAAGCTTATTATTAAATCAATGATTATTTGGATGATAATGAAGCATGGTGTAATAAATAATAATAATCTTATTCAATATTGTAATTAATAATTATCATATTTTAATACTGTATGATTCCTCTAAAGGCTTAAAATTAATTAATATGTAAACTTACTTTGTTAAAGGTAATAGACAATATGAGACGGGTTGACTAAGATATAGTTTTTTTTCTCGTGACAAATTCCTGCAGTCTTATATTTTTTTATGCCTTTACTTGAGTAGGTATGTATATGATTTTGTATCATATGTTTTATTTTGAAAAAAGGAATGTTTGCTAAGTTTCTTGCCCTTCGTCTTAGCATTACTAATCGAATGGTGCGGATGGTTAGGCATTATGTATATATAATATTTTTATTCCTATATTTCTATATTTTATGCAAGTGTATAACTTTATTACATTTTAGTAGCCCAACCTTAATATTTTTTGTATGTATTTCCCGTTTTTATTTGTGAACTTATTTCTTCATTGCATTATGTATATATAATATTTTTATTCCTAGATTCCTCTTTTTTATTTATTTTTTATTTATTTATTTATTAAAAAAAATACGACTATCATTTATTTATGCAGGTGTATATTTTATTTCCCGTGTTATTATATATTTTTTATATTCTAAAGATATATTGTTAAAATTAACTTTGACTTGTAGAAAGTATACTTAATGTATCTATTTTGCCAAAATAAATATTTTGATTTGATTTGATTTGATAATCGCTTTGCTCAGTTTTGTTTTATCTAAGAACGGTTGAACCTCGCCTACAACGTAGTTTTTGGTCAGATTGCGAATGATTTCATCCCAACTTTTTACACTTACACAGTAGGAATTAATCAATTTGAACAGTTTCACCTAAACTCAACAAGCTTTAGAGACAAACTAAAAAGTTAGGTTCTCCCAATGAACATGTTTGTGTTTATCACAACTTCGAACATATCGCACGCACCAGGGCACCAGGAACTGCGAGTTGAATATGATGCGCGATGGCTGCGTATCATCTACCCGGATCATCCAGCTCGAATAGACTGGCGGCCGGAGCTGCGAAGGGTTATCCGGTCTTTGACGACGTGTTCTTGGTTTGTCTTCTAGCTGATACTCAATGGGCTCGATCTTTCTTTGTTTACTTTTAAAACTCGCTAAAAAGTTCATCTCTTGTTTATGTTTTCCTAAGTGTACAAAAGGAACCTTAATGGTAAGACTTGGTTGTCTGTATACGTCTATCTGTATCTTAATATGACAGAACTTCCACAACGTGCAAGAGTTCAAGAGTAGTTGCTTCAATCACATTAGTCACTCAATTTAAAGTAGGTACTTGGAATTTATTAAAAGTAGTGTTCCTTGAATGTTTACCAACGCGACACAAAATCATAAAGAATCAAAGCATAATTACAGGGGTAGGCACTCGAAGTGTTACCAACTTTAAGTTGCTATAGCAACCAAACTGTTTACAATATGGCACCCATTTTTTCACAGTCGCAAGTCTATTGTATTGTTCCTAAACATACATAAGCTCATTGTTTTTCGTCGCTGCTAAAAAAAGTTATCCAGATGGAATTCAAACGCCACAGTGTCATTACTTTGTATTTGGCTGGAAAATCGCAACAAACCATTGTTAATGCGCTACGACATTTACATCTGAATAAAATGTTTGTGTATCGGACCATCACGCGTTACAATGATACGGCTAGCATCAAGAATATATGTAGTGCATACAAAACAAAACAACAAAAGTTCTTCCGTAAAATCAGTAGAGTATGTGGTAATTCATTGTAGATCTTGTATCTCACACCTGTTCTAGTTCTAAAAGTGAATAAGAAGTAACGAGCCAGGTCACTTATGTGAGAATGGAGTCAACTGAATCATACATCATGTATTATATGTAACTGCACATGAGTTAGCCACTAACAGATAAGCTCTGCATTCATAAATAATATTAATAATTAGAATCAGAATCGATTGTTTCAATCCTTGACTAAACGGGCGAACGGTTAAGATACTCTTGCAATCCTATTTTGTTACTCCACAAGTCCCATGACAAAAACTACCCTTTGATATTACTCAAAATTTAAGAAATAAAATATTGTGTATAACTTTTTGCATAATAAAGTTGGTATTATGTGAAATGAAACCATATTCTTGAAATCAATAACTTGACCGCACCACCCGCCTGTGTTGGTACAAAACAAACCATATTTTATTTAATAGTCTTCTAACTAAACATAAGCTATCTAGATTCAACTGGAACTGACCTACATATTAACGGCTACAAATCGATAAAGCCTTTAACCGCGATCAGCAAACCCAGTTAATAAATCACCGCTATTTCCCATCATAATTACCTCTAATAATCACGTGTAGCTAGTGATGCGCGATCGGATAACCGTTACCGTTATTTATCACGTCGTAGTCGTTATGAGGTTATTTATATCGCGTGAGAGTCACGCCACGCCGCCGCCGTGCAACCACAGGGAGGCTCGTTCGTTACCGTATCTGTTATCTCAGCGGCCAACAACGCGACGATGCAAATGCGCGACTTTACAGTCGTGTTGACTCATAACCTGCACGCGAACCCTGCCTGCCTGACTGACTGCTACCTCTGATGATAGCTTGCTACGGTTTATGCACTGGTATTTAGAGTCACGGTACACCGAACAGGTCACCAGTTTAGAGCTCTGAGACCCGGTAGTCCCGCCTGATCTACCGGTCGAAATGAGAACTATAGGTATTTAGATATATTCATACTTGTTGTTGTAGGTTCTTGATGGAACATTTGAAACATTGTAAATAAAATGAGTACTCGATGACTGTTCCACTATTTTATAGTTGTTTGTGCAAAATTTTTTTAGCCCAAAAAAATTACATATTCAGTTTATTGAAAAAAGTGATTTATCTATGTATTTGAAGTTTTAACAAAACACAAACAAAACAAAAATTCTACCATATGTAGTTCCTTACAGACTATTTTTTTTTCAGATTTTACCAGGCAAGGACACAAAAACTTAGAGATTAAAAAAAAAGGAATATTTGCCCTAGGTTGTTTTATTCTTGCATTTCAAATGCATACATCCTCTTCATCACTTTTGAAATCACTTTTTGCAATAAACTGAACATGTCATTTTTGGGGCTAAAAAAAAACACAGTGGACTGGTTTCGTTTTATATCATCATCAGGCTTCAATATCAAATATTATATTCAAATCATTATCAAGGCTTCTAGAAATACCACATCAATGACTCAGCTCCAAGAGAACAAGTTACCTTCGTTCACTGCAAATCGCAAATTATTGATCATGTTACTACATGTTGCATTCCTACTGGTCTCAGGTGTGCCTTTAACCACAAACTCTGTAACCCGTGAACTGATAGAAGGCAGCTGTACTCTCCAGTACACCAACCAGCTGAAAGGTTTGAGTGTGATGCCGGCGCGGCGTCGGCGGTGGTTGGTTAGAATAATAGAAAATGCGGTTTGCACTGTTAAAAGTTTCCTGCAACACGACGTGATCTCGTCAAAGAAAATAACTTGATGAGTTTCCTCTGAAAAGCCTTACATTTCCTTCATCAGGCTCGCAAATTAATTTCGTTTTTCATGAATTTAATTTTACAGCATTCAACACATAAAGTTTGTAGAATGAAGTAGCGTTCTGGTAATCCTTGCAAAGTCGCTACGTTCTAAATAATTTACAGAAGCGTGCCGCTGGCATATAAAAGTTAAACTAAGGTTCTCTAGTTTATAAGCAATGTAAATGGTTTCTTTCTGTTTTTCACGAAGACAGCCCAGTTTCAAGTTGTTTATTATTACTTTTTGCACGTCGCGGGTCGGCAAAGGGCCGTCAACCAATATTTATATAACCACAGTATTATTATTATATTCCTTATATTTATATCGTCTCGCGAAGCTTCTCAGCTATTCTGTCAACTGGTATTTTTATTGAAAATATTTCATCTAATAAAATAGGCATCTAACTTTTCTGTTTCATGACAAAATTTCATAAAAACTAAATAGGCGATATTTATCGTGCGAGATTGCATTTCAAAAAGAAATTTCATAAAGTTAAATATGAGTAGCTCTAACAATGGCTGTTACAGGAACATTTTAATTAGGACCCTCATAAAATCAAATTTAATGTTCGAATTTTCCTGATTTTCTCCGGTACGCCCCCCCCCCCCTTCTCCCTCTGCCCCGTGGGCGAGGTGCGTGTCACGTGACAATTTGGCTGGCGTGACCTGTACACACAGATTTCTTAATACAATGGGTTTTCGTAAATAATAAGCTAAGTGCGAGGCGGGGTGTATTGAATGTTGATCGTTCAACTCGTTTACAGTTATAATAATAGAGGAACTAGAATAATACTACATTATACTCAGAGATTCTAAAAATGGTAGTTTCGGAATTAGTAATCCATTACATTTAAAATATTGAAATAAGATTTATCGTGCAGACACGATCTTCATACTACTTTATTATTAGTATACTACAACGTGAAATTTAAGTCATTTTGTTAACGAAAACTGGTGATAGTAGCTCGTCTATATGAACAACTTTCACTATGAAGCCAACCCTGAAATCGTGAAAAAGAAATCTGCTGTTTCATACATTTTGGTCGAGTATGTATTTAACTTTTCTATGGAACAGCTGATATTTTTTTCACGATAACAGGGTTGGCTTCATAGTAAAAGTTGTTCATATGGACGAGTACTATCACCAGTTTTCGTTATCAAAATTACTTAAATTTCACTTTGTATAGCAGATGAAATTATTTGGCCAAGTGTGAGTCAGACTCGCGCACGAAGGCTTCCGTACTACCCTAGCAAGGGTACGGAACCTTATAAACATATATTAAAAGCAAAGATATAGATGTCGTAGCAACATCAATGCTAAAATGAAAATGGTAGTGCAAGAGAAAACAATTCTTTTCCCGCTCAAAGGGGAACCCTATTTTTTATTATTTGCTGTTTTTCTTCAGATTTAGAGCATGTACAACATTGTACCCAAAGAAACTTGCATGTGTTACCATCTTTAAGACAGAGATGAAAGAAATAACGTACAAAACGCTATTTTTTCTAAGTTTGTTAAATAGGGCCCTCTTTGGGGTCCATGTTTAGGTTCCGTACCCAAAGGGTAACCAACGGGACCCTATTACTAAAACTCCGCTGTCCTTCCGTCCGTCCGTCTGTCACCAGGCTGTATCTCATGAACCGTGATAGTTAGAAAGTTGAAATTTTCACAAATGATGTATTTCTGTTGCCGCTATAACAACAAATACTAAAAAACAGAATAAAATAAATATAAAAGGGGCCTTCTATACAACAAACGTGATTTTTTTTCCGTTTTTATAGATATTGGTACAAAACTCTTCGTGCGCGAGTCCGACTCGCACTTGGTCGGTTTTATTTATTATTTGTCATGACACGTATAGTATTTAATAATTTCAATTGTCTACGTATTACGGTCAAAGCTTTAGATTCCTGTGACAGACGGACAGACGGACAGCGGAGGCTTAGTTATAGGGTTCCGTTTGGCACCTTTCGGGTACGGAACCCTAAAAATTATAGATGGATAGATTTTTTGTTACAATAAATTAACAAGAAAGAAAGAAAATGGTTTTTAGGGTTTCTCCTTTGTGTGAACACTGGAGAATCACAACGGTGTAGAGTCGCTCAGCGGTTCAAGGGGCGGCCATTTACGATTTCCCGAGTGACGTCACAGCGCGCATTAACTCTTCAATTATACGTACACTGTCATCTTATTACTTGGTCCGTCGGTTCATACGTGGTTTGTTATTTACAATGTTCAATGAACCTCATGAAATGTAAACTAGAAATAGTAAGTATCCATTGCGGACAAAGTGTTTTCTTTTTAGAGTTTCATATCCGTCCGTCTGTCTGTCTGTCCGTGGCTTAGCTCAGAGACTCTTAATACTAGAAAGATAATACATATTCATCACGACGACAAAAAGGCAAAAGAAAATATTGAAAAAACAATTTGGGTACCTCTCGTACACGTAAAGTAGGAATGATTTTGTTTTCTCTTTTATTCCATGGCGTGGAACAAAGTTAAGAAGGTTTTTTCAAAAAAATTGTTGGTATGTGAAATCATTTTTTGATTCAGGGATCCGTTTGCAAAATATTCTACTTTAAAAATTCAATTTTGATTAGAGTAAAGTGTCCCGCCCTGCCAGTTATACGCTTGTTTGTGGGCATGTGACGAAATTCACGGCAGTACTATATACAACAAACCTAATAAAACTATCACAGCTAAGTAGGCTTTACAAGTTAACGAGAAATAGTCGATTAAATGTGGAGCCATTTACAGACGTTATTAGACGTTAAACCGAGAAGTCAATTAATATTTTCATAGTATCAAGCAAAAAGCCCCCTCTAAATCCGCATATTGTGGTGGGCAACTACGGAACCCCACATCTCTTCCTTTATAAGGACCAAACTAAAATTGCCAACTATCCTCTCATTTCATAGTTGATAATTCGTGTAACATTCGCAAAACTTACCTCTGTGACGTCACAGCCCATCAACATCGACTGGTTATTCCGAATTTTAGCAGAATCTGCCAATCAGACGTGTACCTCAATTCCTGGTGATACAGTCGGTATTGAATCGGCCAGGGCAGAGGTTGTCCGAGCTGAGCCGTTAATAATTCAGTTGCAGTACGAACTAGCCTACAGCGACCGAGGTCCAGGGAACCAGCCGACAGACCAACCCCCGCCCGCTTTCACATTTGAGCATTGCTTGAATTTTAAATGTAGTGATATAATTGGATCATTTGTGGCTCAAGTAAAGCTTAGCGTGATTTCATGGGAACTATAAACAATAATGTCAGGGCTGAGTTCAGTTTGATCGCCCGCTCACGCCCGGCGATCATGACATCTCTTTTGCACGCGTTGAATTTGTATTTGCTATCCTGCTGTCAGTGATGAGCGGGCGATCAAACTGAACGCGGCCCAGAGCTTCTTAATCACTACGGTAGCATAAAATAAAACTACCACGGAAAAGATGATTGAATGTAAATTCAAATTGTCCAAGAAAATTACAGCTTGTTTCGAAATTAATACTGATTTAGGCTGTGAAATTTGTAATATGTACTCAATAATTAAATTGTAAACCACAATGTCAATCATAAATTAAATGCGATGTGGGGCGGCTCGTGTCGGTGGAGAAGCCACAAAAGGACTCTGTAATTCGAAATATACGCCCGAGGTACCTGCGCTATGCACCGGGGACGTACCGCCGATCACTGACGTCATCACACTGACGGGATCTACTCTCATCTATAATCCTGAAGCGCTGGCGGCGCCACTGTGCCTCAAACTGACACATCTCACTGTCTGTCCTTACATTCCTCAATCCGTATCGTCACTGGAAAGGAACGTATTTCCACTGGCAAATTCAGATGTTATTTCAGCAAACAAGAGTTTTAAATTCTTTTGAGTGACAGACGAATTTTGTTTGTGAGCCAACTTGAATCATATTTTGCTTATTAAAAACTAGACATTCCAGTTTTTCAAAACACAAGTCTGAAGTCTATATTATATAACACTGGTATACCTCCAGTAGGAATAAACATACACCCGTAGAAATATACCCAGTAAGAAGACATAAGAAGATAAACAATTCTCTGCGCAGTAGGATAAATTATAGAAGCACAAAGGAGTCTCCGTGTATACGTGTACAAGAGAGGGAGAGGGAGAGAGTTTTCGAAGAATTTTAATCAATGTTTCCTAACATTATCCACCTCGATACAATAATCTTAAAATGTAGTACTTTCGTTCAATTTGCTTTGAACGGTGGTAACTTAATATCTCTCCTTTCTCGTAGCTTTTTATTTAATTTTACAAGTTTAAAATCTTCGAGCATATAAATAACGAGACTAGACTTTAGTTCACGGCTCCGCCCATGCTGAAGGAGTAACAAAGTTGAACCTGTATCATATAAGGAACCTTACTGCAAAATTTCAAGCTTTATACCGGCTGTAAATAGACTGCTACCATTAAATGAAACCACATATTCTACCGATCCTAGTGAACCACTCTTCCAAAGAATCATACCCGCGGACATCCTTAGTATGAAAATAATTGAGTTCCAAACAAAAATGCGTGAACCCCAACGCACCGACATACGGGCGAGTTTAGAGAAAGCGTCGTCCGTGAAACATGAAGCTGTTCAACGGACGACGTTCACACATTTTTGTGTGTAACTCAATTATTTACCAAACTAAGGGGTTCCGCGGGTATGACTCTTGGGAAAAGTGGTTCAGTAGGGTCGATAGAATGTGTGGTTTCATTTAATGGTGGCAGTCTATTTACACCCGGTATATCAAGCCCATAGTTCCGGATAATTTGTGATGAGTGATTGAATGAGATTTTATCAGTTACACATTTGTTGTAAGTCAGTTCCGGGATCGTAAAACTAAATAAAGATTAGAGTCTCTCGGACTATTGTGCGAGCACATGAATGAGAGGTCCAACCCCGGGCTGTAAGGGACCGCGGCCGACGCGACGGTGAAACTTAGTAGAAGTAATATTGCTTGAAGTTCGTTAGCTGATCACCGAAGTTAGTAACAGATGATAATAATTAATGTACGCGCAAAATCTTGATTTTACTAGTTGGTTCAAGTTATACGTGAAGGTAGACTGCTGAGCTTCAAGGGGAGGGGGGGTTATCCCGATATTTTCTCTTTGCAAAATTAAATCGTGAAATATTAATAATTACAAAAAAAAAGTTATATACTTATCACTCTTTGAACTCAATATTTCGGGCGTTCGATAAAAGATCACCGGCACTCAGCGTCCAAGCAAGCAAGGGGCGAGAGCGCGTGACGTCACAGGAAGAGAGCGCGGTACGTTCGGGTACCTGACTTATTATAAAATGTATAATTCGTTGTTCGTTTGTTGCCCTCGCCCTTGTTGGGGCTAAAGGGCTCAGCGGGCTCCGGACAACTCGCGTAATACTGTCGGAAAGTTGAAATACCCTCCGAGAACTTAACGCAACAAATAGGTATTTCATAAGACCCGCGGCCTCTGTGTGCGCCGCCATTTGTCGGTTGGTACTTTTTATATTTGTCAGTTTTTTGAATGGTTTTTCGTGCATGGTTGAAATCAAATACACAAAAGTGATTATTATATCAGTCCGTATATCTGCAAAGTACCAAAAACTTTGCCGATCAAAAAGGAGAAAACCAATTCCAAGTCCTAAAAATACAAATAAAAATGGTTAATTAATCGACGGACTGGAGTAGACATTGGTACATCGACACGTGGTGAATTAATGATTAACCGGCAATTTTATTTAGAAAGTACCTATGTCTATTGTTGTGATTTAGTGTATAGACCAGATAAAAAAATACCCCGCCGTTGGATTTTCTGTTATTACAAATTTGGAACGGAACAAAAGTCGGGTCGGCGGTTGTCGTTGGAACCAGCGCCCCCTGCCCCCTGCCCCCTGCCCCCTGCCACAACAACCGCGTCAGCAACACACAACCCAACCAGAGAGGTACAAAAAGAGTCGCAAACATTTTCAAAGCCCCACAGAAATTGACTTGTGGCTGACATCTTACGCTTACAGATGTTGAGCATGAAGTGCGTCCGACCAGCAAGAGACTGAAAGCAGGTGAGGCGTTTATTAGGGAAAATTACAGCCTAAAATACTCCAAAACGTAGAAAAATAAAATTGTCTCGATAGAAAAAAAATTGAGAAGGTACCTCTGATTTTGACAGAGTTTGTTGTTGTTTTATGTATTTGGTAAATAATATCACGTTTATATAAACAAGAGCCCAACGAGCTATAGATACTTATTCGCCATTGCAAGAGTCTCAACTAGCGACTTTCAAAACATTATAACTATATTTCAAGAGTTATAAATTTTTCGTGATCGCAAGGATCTCGATTGTCGTGCAGCCACAGCTCAGAGCGCGCTACATATTACAAAAATAAACGTCAAATGAGAGCAAAATGAGGTACTCAATCTGTCTTAATACCCTTAATCAGTCTGTCCAGGAAGTCACGAAACGGATAAATAAACTGATACTACGCAACGTTCGTAACAATTTCCGTAAGGATATCGTGACGTCATGCCGGAACACGACGGGTCACTTGGCGCCATGTTCCGTCACGTCACGAGGGTGATGACAAACTCCGGCCGAAGTCTACCACCAGGAACTAAAAGGATTTACCGGTTAGGTCTTGGTCTTAAATAAAAAATCGTTGTAACTAGTCAGATGTCTCTCGGCCATTCCTATCACAACCTGACCCGATACTGAAAGAGATTATTAGAATAATATTGAGATTAATGAACAGCACACAGCAGCTGTGCTGTGTTCATGTAGAAGCATTGCCGCGCTCATGCAGACTCAGACACAAACACAAAAGTAATTTCGTCATCGTGACACGCGCTCGCCGCTCGCCGGATGTTAAAAGCCAAGCGCGTAAAACTTGGCCCCGTTTTATCGTCATCCATATTCAAAACGGTGGCGTACGCAGAAAAAATACATTTTGTTTTTACCCTCTTTACTTTTGATGTTTTTAACAAATATTTTTATAATTTTCGTGGCATAAATCTTTTAACGTTATGTTGGTACTCATATGTACGAGTACGTATGAGTAAATGGGAAATAAAGGTTTTTAATCGAAACGTCCTTTCAATTCCAAGTACCAGATGAAGTCCTGACAAGAGCCTTAATGTCCTAAGAGCTGTTAAAGTGCTGCCACCTTAGAAAAAAAAAACATTTGAGAATATATTTTTTAAAGTCTGTTCAATTAAATGTGTAGAAAAAGCAATAATCTGTTTTTAAACAGTATAGTTTTTACAGACAACTTCTTTGACGAGCTAAAATTTTAACTTTTACTAAAAAATATCGCTTTTAGCATGAGTTTAAATTTTTCTTTATAAAGACGTCTTTATGAAAACTTTGCTATTTAAAAATGGTTAATTAGTGGGTCTTTATTCATATCAAAATATCTCATTATGGTACCAGCACTAAACTGTGTTCATTCAGAAACCTAAAACGGGATTGAGCAGGTTCAACAGCACGGCAAATGAACACCAGATGGATCTGAGAAGTTACCCAATGGTTCCCAGGTACGTACAGTCAGGGACTGAGCCCTGACCATTTTGTTTTCAACTTGTATATTTATTTAATTGTTAATTGTATATTTCGTTTTAAAGACAAATGAATAATTCTTATTCTTAACTAGATGGCGTGGTCAACTAGAACGGTTTACAAGAACATCATGGACCACATCTAATATCTGCACACACAGGATAGAGTGGAACAAGATGGAGGTTTGCACAGCAATAGGATCAATGTAGAAGGCTTATCTTCATGAGCACTGTTATTGTTCAGTTTACGGACTTGGGTTTTCGGACAGAATTTAAGTACGTAATAATAATATACCCTGCTTCAAATCTCACTTTCCGACTTTGGGTTTTCTGAAGGAATCCCAGTAACAGAAAGTGCAGATAAGCACGCTAACTAAACATAACATTTGTTTTTTTTTCTGTGGAGTTTATAATCCCAAACTCCTTAACATTTCTCGTTCTGAGAACTTTTCCAAAGCAATAAATAAGCAATATGGCGTTTCCTGCAACTCATTGACTCGGCGTTATTTACTCGCCACAGTTTACGATCCTCGTTACCCGACCGCAGTCAATGCAAGCTCACAACACCCGCATATAAAATAAACTAAATACAATAAAAATGTAAAATTTCTGCGACCATTTTCATGCGTGTGTGTCGACTATAACACAGAGGGGATGCGTCTGTGTGCGTGCGTGCGGTGAGCACGGTGTTCTCTGGGCGGGCGGTTTATGCACGTGTGTGTCGACTATACCACAGAGGGGATGCGTCTGTGTGCGTGCGTGCGGTGAGCACGGTGTTCACTGGGCGGGCGGTTTATGCACGTGTGTGTCGACTATACCACAGAGGGGATGCGTCTGTGTGCGTGCGTGCGGTGAGCACGGTGTTCTCTGGGCGGGCGGTTTATGCACGTGTGTGTCGACTATACCACAGAGGGGATGCGTCTGTGTGCGTGCGTGCGGTGAGCACGGTGTTCTCTGGGCGGGCGGTTTATGCACGTGTGTGTCGACTATACCACAGAGGGGATGCGTCTGTGTGCGTGCGTGCAGTGAGCACGGTGTTCTCTGGGCGGGCGGTTTATGCACGTGTGTGTCGACTATACCACAGAGGGGATGCGTCTGTTGCGTGCGTGCGGTGAGCACGGTGTTCTCTGGGCGGGCGGTTTATGCACGTGTGTGTCGACTATACCACAGAGGGGATGCGTCTGTGTGCGTGCGTGCGGTGAGCACGGTGTTCTCTGGGCGGGCGGTTTATGCACGTGTGTGTCGACTATACCACAGAGGGGATGCGTCTGTTGCGTGCGTGCGGTGAGCACGGTGTTCTCTGGGCGGGCGGTTTATGCACGTGTGTGTCGACTATACCACAGAGGGGATGCGTCTGTGTACGTGCGTGCGGTGAGCACGGTGTTCTCTGGGCGGGCGGTTTATGCACGTGTGTGTTGACTATACCACAGAGGGGATGCGTCTGTGTGCGTGCGTGCGGTGAGCACGGTGTTCTCTGGGCGGGCGGTTTATGCACTCATAAACATCGCTCTTGGAAATAATAAAAATAACTGTAAAACACTGAGACCCCGCACACATACACACAACCATTTGTACTATATGATGGGAATGTACGTACCAGCTATTATGTTTATGGTCCCTCGCAGCGAATTTAAATTCTCATTCGTGGTTTATATCGGCGCGGCGCAGAACCGCGCTCTTATCGACGCTAATAAAATGATCCAAATTTATTTGTGCAAGGATTTTACTTGCATAATTATTAAAGGTTTAAATAAATATTTCTTTATCTTCTCTGTATCAAGTGATATTGTTTTTCTTCGTCCTCTTTGTTTCGTTTTTGGTGTTTGTTTAGGCTTATGCGACATAAATACGGGTATATTACGCATCCAGATCCGGTTTCTCCAATAAAAGGTTCTATTAACTTATGTCTGGCACATACGACTAGCGGCAAGTGGCTAGATGTGAGCACAATAGCTCCACAAGACAAAATAACACTTTGCCGGAGCAAGAAAAATATATATTCAGGAAACACTAAATTAATACTCGTAATAGAACTACCTATATTTTTAAATTTTAATTTACTTGCTTTACAATGAGCCACCATGCTAATATTAAGCGTGATTGCCTAGAAGATACATATTTACTCTTCTTTTTAAGGAATTTCTGTAATAACTATCCGGATATAGGGATGTCATTTCAGGGCTCGGTTTTTTTATATCAATAAACAAACAGTATTATATATAACACAAAATGTTCTTAAAATGTAGACCTACAGTTTCCATACTTGTTATAAAACATTCTAATTCAATTAAATAAAACAGTTTTGTCCATGTAATAAACTCTGTATTCATAAATACATAAGCTATACATTGTGAAATATCACAATTGTGAAAACATATAAATTATGTTATTATGTCCAAAGTAAGGACGGCGCCTAACAACGTGTCCATTTACACCAGTTAGGAGATATTTCGTTGTATATAGTAATATAAATAGGAAAATAAATAAGATAAACCAAAACTCAATTTACATTATTGAAAGTAACATTATTTCGATTTTAAAAGATTTTGATTAAAAAACCAAAACTTGAAAAATCAACACAATGGCAGTTACAAAAACAGTTGAAGGAAACAACACCCATACTTTTGTTCAAGCTAACTTAAGTTACTGCCTATTCATAAAATACTTAATGTTATTCAAGTGGTGCTCTGAAGCTCAAAAATTATGCCCAAAAGTAATTCCGTACTGCCTTACATCAAAGTATTTTTACAACGAAAGATAAACTTGAGATGGTATCATTTTATGTCTAGTTAAAGAGCTAGGATTAATTTGAGCGAAAAGTCATGCATTAATATGTTTCGGAACGAGGAGAAATTTAAAATGCGACAAAAGAAGCGATAACAAATCTTGACGGCACCCTGAACTCCGTTCTGAAACGACGCGACGAGCGAGGCGGGAGCGGGCAGTGGCCTACAAGCATCACGTTCTGGCGACAGAAGCGAGGTAGCAACTCAGTCGAAGTCAAGCAGCTCTTACCTTGTTAAGTCCATTACTTCTTTCTAGATTTATTTGAGGCGACTATGACTGCTGGTGACCTTGGGCGTGTACATCTCACGACTCGTCTCGCACTGATCCCCAGTGTTGCCAACTGCTACCTAAGAAAACGATCTAAACCAGCCCGGAAAACGCACTAGATTCCACTGAATAAAACGCACTAAATCGTTCAAAAAAAGTGTTCAGGTGTTCGGTCTGCCGTCTGTCGGATATTAAACAAGTCGGTCGGGTTGAAAGGAAGCTTAAGAGTAAAACAGTGTTTTAGAAATACACTAGATAACGCGCTAGGCACTTAAATTTAATTTTCAGCACTAAACTATAAAAAATGCTTTAGATCTGGTACGTTGGCAACATTGCTGATCTCTTCGTTGCTTGAGGGAGATTCAAACTGCGAACGCGCTCTAACATATCTAAATAATTAATTACAATGATTATAACTAAATTGTTTCAAAAACTACCAAGGGAACTCATTCGTTGTTCAATCATCTTGAATTTGATTTAAAATATTTGTTTGAAAGGGAACTCATCTTCAATTTGATTTATAATATTTTTTTCTTTGCATTAAGTCGAACGCGATTCAGTTCCACGCTGATTGTAATTATTTCCTTTCACGTTACTCTTACACTAATTCAATTGCCGCTATTGAATGTATTGAACAAAAAGGAATAAATGACATTCTACACCATTTCCACTAATCTATCGGTGTTCTATTTCTGTTGCTAACAAAGCTATTGTGCCCTCTGATTCGAAGTGCTTGTCCGTCGGGTGAATGAATGAGGTTTCACGGTGAATGCACCGCACTGGCCGGCACCGGCACACACTCACGAGCCGGTAGATCCGTGTCGGACCGGACCGGACCGGATGCGGCGCTGTTTGCCCAGACCGGAACGCGGTCGGCTTGATTAGTGCTCTATTTGTTTGTTCATGTAAACATAATATTGGGTTTCATTTAACCTCGGAGCTTCGTTTCGATAGAGTATTATACTTACTGGTGCTAAGCTATATGCCTCCGAATGTACATATAAGGTGATTTTTGTTTATATAGCCGAACTCATAATGGAGATTCGGTAAGTGGTCGGTATCAAGATTCGATAGCCCTTTTTGGGGAACTTGTAAATTATTTTCCTCCAGCTCCCTACAAACGCAAGCGCACCCCGAGTCGATACTTTGAAAAGTCGAAAGTTTCTTTATCCAATTATGCGAAATGAGTATTGATCCGTGATACTGATAACTTACAAAGCCTCCAGTGTGAATTTGGCTGCATAAATAAATTCGGAGAAAAAAGCACAATGCACTGACAGTGTGTAAATCTACACGAACCATTTCGAGCTACTTTATGGCTATATTTTTTGTACTACTAGACTAATATTATTCTAAGACATTTTTAATCTGTGATTAAATCATTTTCTTTTGACATTTATATTGTCTCTTTTAATTATTTAATTTTTGACATTGTTTAATTTTACGTTTCCTTGACAGTTTTTTTTTTAATTAACACATACTCCACCAAATATGATGAACATTCTCAAGCACACTACATTCAGTGCAGTTGGGAGAGTCAACCTTGTTTACTGGAATATATCTTGAACGCATTTACGAGATCTTGTCTCTCCATATGACAAGAGCCAAACCAAAGATAACACACTCCACCAAATATGATGAACATCCTCAAGCACACTACATTCAGTGCAGTTGGGAGAGTCAACCTTGTCTACTGGAATATATCTTGAACGCATTTACGAGATCTTGTCTCTCCATATGACAAGAGCCAAACCAAAGATAACATACTCCACCAAATATGATGAACATTCTCAAGCACACTACATTCAGTGCAGTTGGGAGAGTCAACCTTGTTTACTGGAATATATCTTGAACGCATTTACGAGATCTTGTCTCTCCATATGACAAGAGCCAAACCAAAGATAACACACTCCACCAAATATGATGAACATCCTCAAGCACACTACATTCAGTGCAGTTGGGAGAGTCAACCTTGTTTATTGGAATATATCTTGAACGCATTTACGAGATCTTGTCTCTCCATATGACAAGAGCCAAACCAGAGATAACACACTCCACCAAATATGATGAACATCCTCAAGCACACTACATTCAGTGCAGTTGGGAGAGTCAACCTTGTTTACTGGAATATATCTTGAACGCATTTACGAGATCTTGTCTCTCCATATGACAAGAGCCAAACCAAAGATAACACACTCCACCAAATATGATGAACATCCTCAAGCACACTACATTCAGTGCAGTTGGGAGAGTCAACCTTGTTTACTGGAATATATCTTGAACGCATTTACGAGATCTTGTCTCTCCATATGACAAGAGCCAAACCAAAGATAACACACTCCACCAAATATGATGAACATCCTCAAGCACACTACATTCAGTGCAGTTGGGAGAGTCAACCTTGTCTACTGGAATATATCTTGAACGCATTTACGAGATCTTGTCTCTCCATATGACAAGAGCCAAACCAAAGATAACATACTCCACCAAATATGATGAACATTCTCAAGCACACTACATTCAGTGCAGTTGGGAGAGTCAACCTTGTTTACTGGAATATATCTTGAACGCATTTACGAGATCTTGTCTCTCCATATGACAAGAGCCAAACCAAAGATAACACACTCCACCAAATATGATGAACATCCTCAAGCACACTACATTCAGTGCAGTTGGGAGAGTCAACCTTGTTTATTGGAATATATCTTGAACGCATTTACGAGATCTTGTCTCTCCATATGACAAGAGCCAAACCAGAGATAACACACTCCACCAAATATGATGAACATCCTCAAGCACACTACATTCAGTGCAGTTGGGAGAGTCAACCTTGTTTACTGGAATATATCTTGAACGCATTTACGAGATCTTGTCTCTCCATATGACAAGAGCCAAACCAAAGATAACACACTCCACCAAATATGATGAACATCCTCAAGCACACTACATTCAGTGCAGTTGGGAGAGTCAACCTTGTTTACTGGAATATATCTTGAACGCATTTACGAGATCTTGTCTCTCCATATGACAAGAGCCAAACCAAAGATAACATACTCCACCAAATATGATGAACATCCTCAAGCACACTACATTCAGTGCAGTTGGGAGAGTCAACCTTGTTTACTGGAATATATCTTGAACGCATTTACGAGATCTTGTCTCTCCATATGACAAGAGCCAAACCAAAGATAACACACTCCACCAAATATGATGAACATCCTCAAGCACACTACATTTAGTGCAGTTGGGAGAGTCAACCTTGTTTACTGGAATATATCTTGAACGCATTTACGAGATCTTGTCTCTCCATATGACAAGAGCCAAACCAAAGATAACGAAAAGGGTCATACAATACAATATTCTTTATTGCACATCAAAAGACAGAAGTTAAGAAAACATATTGGACTGTTTTATATTTATTTATTTACTTCCATCCATCCATCTATCAGCCTGTTTCGTCCACTGCTGGAAATAGGCTTTTCCAGGATTTCGCCACTCTTGGCGGATCTCCTGGAAGAAATGCCCATACTCCCACACGCTGGGCAGGCGGGTTGGTGAGCGCGGTGCCGAAACCCTTGCACCAGTGACGCTGCTGTCCGTCACCAGTCTGTTTTATATAAGGTCCGGCAATTGGGGATGGATATACCGCCATCCATCGGTCCCAGGCAATGGTGAGCCGCCTGGTTTTGCCTGAGAGCTGTTCTCTAACTCTCCCCCGAGGATTTGCGAGTAAGATGGTGGTACCTCCACAGTCGAGCCCGGCATCAGCTCTACCACCTAATAATTTATTTACTTAAAGATAATTAATTCATCAAAATATTCTTTCCAGGGTTTAAAAACTTCCTTTTATAAACTTTTATTCCTCTTATAGATATTATTGATTTGATCAAAGTTCAAGTTCTCTTCGGGGCTCGCAATATCCGTCTATTAAATAATAAATAGGCAAAAAAACGAAAAAAATGTTCAAGAAACATCTCAACTGAAGCGGGGCCCAGTAGGGCCCGAAATATATCTTGAGCAATGTTTTTCCTTTTTTTCCTATTTCTTATTTTTATTATGTTTATAAAATACATAAAAAATCATAATAAATAAAACGCAAACACCAACTGAAAAAAAAGTATTTTTGTACCCTTATCACAAAACACACTCGGTCCGTTCTCTGTATTAGCTTATTTTGTTCGGTCCAACTCGTATTTGCTTTATTCCCAGATGCGATGTCATTTTTGTTGGGGCTTAATTTATATTGAAAACCCCCTGGAGATTTATAACGGTCGCCTTGTTTTTTGAACTCCATTCGTGCTGGCTGACGGACAGGAGAGAAAAATGTGTTTTTATTAAACTGTAAGGAACGAAACCGACGCGACGCGACGCGACGCTGGAACGATACATGACGTCACGGAAACGTTCAGCAACTCAGTTATATGGTTCAGCACGCTTGATCCACTTATACATTTTTAGGGATCCGCAACTCGAAATTAAAAAATTAAACAATTATAAGATCACTTTGTTGCCCGTCTGTCTGTATGGCCATCTGTCAAGACTATTTTTCTCAGGCCCCTTAAGAGATATCAAGTTGAAACTACAGAAGTTTACAGCCCCACAATTCTTTAAAACTCAACGTGAAAAATACTCGTAGTTACCTTCACGTTATCGATTTCATACAAATTGGCTCAACATGAGAATCAATGGAGCACTTCTAGTTCACTGAGAAACTTGAAGTTCCATTCACAAAGGGGTCCTAAAGCACACGTTTATGGAAAAATCTGAACATTACCTGTATCTGTATATAACTACTCGTATTCAAACAGTTGTTAATCCACTTAACTAGACCCTTTGGGTACATAAAGTTCAAATAATCATGAGTTTATAAGTGTCGTGTTAAATTGGCCGACGATAACTGCACGTGAAATAAGTTCGTGTTTTAAGCCTCACAGGACTGAAGAAAAAACAATAGAAAATGGAACTTACACGGTATGGACGGATACTTCACGGCACGACAGGATAGCATAGAGTCCTGTTCCAATTTGACAGGTTAAATTTGGCACATATAAAACCTTTATTAATTAAGAAACAAATTGATCTGCCTTTGTTCCATGAAATTGTAATAAACAATAGAAATATAATTATAGGTGAGATTGATCACTATTATACAGGTATATCATTACGTGTCAGTTTTCGGGGTTGTCTTGTGCATTATAAACTAACCTACATCTCAACACGCCACCTGCATCCTGCGTTGTATATAATACTCGTATATTGTATACTTACTACCGCAGAATCAATCAATTGTACCTACTTGGTACAACATCGCTATAACAGGTTACATACATACGTAGATTACGTACATACGTACAAACTTATATTTCGAGCCCAAACCTGTCAATAAGACTACAACGGGCTAACAATGATGTCATATACACAATAATTAAACATATGAACGATAAAAAAAGTCCAGGAAGTGATAAAATCCGAGCTAAGGACGTAAAATTTATAAATTCATCCATTACCCCCGTTATTACCCACCTAATTAACACTTGCATTAAAACTTCATTGTATCCCGATAAACTTAAAGTAGGTACCATAAGACCTGTTTATAAAAAAGGAAGTCATACCGACATAAACAACTATAGGCCAATTACTATTTTATCTTGTATCGACAAAATAATTGAGAGGTATCTCGGAAATGAAATAAATAAATTTCTTGTAAAAAATAATGTTATTAATAAAAAGCAATTCGGTTTCCAAAAACAGCGAAATACATCTCAACTGCTGTCTCAATTTATCAATGAGGTCAGCAAATACATGAATGACCGACAGCATGTGCTAGCTGTATTTATTGATTTTAGTAAAGCTTTTGATACCCTTAATTATGACACACTTTATTCCAAGTTGACACAAAATGGTATACAGGGCCCCTTCCAAAATTTACTGAAAAACTATCACACAAACAGATTTACATCAGTCAATATAGGTGGAGTGCATAGCAACCGGTTTCCAACTGAAGAAGGCACCGCTCAAGGTTCAATTTTTGGCCCTACCGAATACCTGTTGTATGTAAATGACATGTGTAACATATTTTCCGAAGGGTCTGTTTACCAGTTTGCAGATGACACATGTTTGTTAGTGTCTCATCGGAATGTTGAAGAAGCTCAAAAAATAATGCAACGTAACTTTGATCTTCTATGTAAATGGGCTCACGATGTCGGACTTGTCATTAATTCACAAAAAACGAAAATTTTACACATTCACTCCCCATACTTACAAACCTTAATCATTCCAAACATCGTTGCCCATGAACATCAATGTTTGCATAAAAACCACTATGCATGTAACTGTGAGCATTTAGAACTTGTCAAACAGCATAAGTACCTAGGTCTCATTATAGTTTTTATTTATTTATTACACTTTATGTACATTTACACGAAAACATGAAGAAGGATATTAAAAATATTTCATAGAGTACAAAGGCGGCACTTATTGCTAACAGCAATATCTTCCAGGCAACCTTTGGGTGAAATAGTAGATAAGGAATAAAACATAAAAAAGGGAGCGTGCAAACGAAAAAAGAGAGAATGATAATAAAGTAAAATAAAATACGTGAGTAGATAACATAAGTGATTCCTACCGCTATAATAAACTGATACATAAACATACACAAAAGAAATTATATAGAATAAACTTACTTATATAAATACATAAATATACGCAGACATAATAAATCAATGATAGTTTTGGATAAGATATAACATGAATAGACATTGGATGAGTCAGGGGTGTAGTTCATTATAGTAGTGATCTTTTAGTTTAATTTTGAATGTGTTTAAAGTACGACAGTTTTTGACGGATTCAGGTAGACGATTCCATAGTCGAGCAGCATGCACAGAAAAGGAGTCGGAGTAAAAACCAGTTCTATGTGTGGGTACAGATAAATTTTTTTGGTTGACAGGACGTTGCAACCGGCCTCCATCAGAAAAGAAACTAAAACGTTCCCGTAGATAAAAGGGTGCAGAAGCACTGTTAAGAACAGTGAAGAGAAGAGAAAGGACATGAATATTTCTACGAAAACGAATAGGGAGCCATTTTAGCTGTGTGCGAAATTGAGAGACATGGTCATATTTACGAAGGCCGAAGATGAAACGTATGCACAAGTTCTGAAGGCGCTCAAGCTTGTTAACAAGCTCTTCAGTGAGATCTAGGAAGCAAGAGTCAGCATAATCAAGAATTGGAAGAAGGAAAGATTGTGCTAACATAATTTTGGTTTGTATGGGCAGGAAGTTTTGCAAGCGTCTGAGTGAGTGAAATGTTCCAAAGATCTTCCTACTAAGAGATTCGATATGAGGTGCCCATGACAGAGTTTTATCAAATTAAATACCCAAATTCTTAACTGTGTCAGTGAATGGAATGACAGTATTATCAAATATTATGTTGTTTGTGATACTAATATTGACTTTAGCAAGCATTCTTGAACTTCCGATTATTATAGCCTGAGATTTACTAGGATTAACAAGGAGTCCAAAAGCCTTCGCCCACTTGGATATTACTAGTAGATCCCTGTTCATTGCGCAAATGGCTTCATTTAAAGATTCTACAGGCGTGCCAGTATACATTTGCAAATCATCAGCGTAGAAGTGGTAGAGAGAAGATAATTGTTTGGAGAGAATGTTAATAAAAATTGAAAATAACAAAGGAGATAAGACGCCACCTTGCGGAACGCCAGCTGTTAGAGGGCACCAGCTAGAACAGGTATCACTCACCCTTATACACTGTTGGCGACCGCGAAGATAAGATTCAAACCAGGAAATAACAGCTGTAGAAATGTTTAAAGTGCGTAATGCCCCAAGAAGAAGATCAAAGTCAACTGAGTTGAAAGCATTAACTTAATTTTATAGATAACCGTTTAAACTGGGGTCCACATATTGAATATCTATGTAACAAGCTCCGAGGCATATTATCAAAATTTTGTATAATTAAATTCAAATTACCTTATAACATATTAAGACTGATGTATCTATCACTTGCTGACTCAATAATGAGCTACAGTATTAGTAGTTACGGTCGCACTTATAAAAGCTATATAGATAGTATCTATAGACTGCAATTAAGAATATTAAAAGTCATTGTGCCAAACCACATTAAAAACAAATATAATGATGACGAAAAAGGCTTATTTGACTATTGTAAAATCATAAATATATACAGTAAAATAAAAATGGCTATTATCTGTGAAGAATACGGTAACGAGGTTAAACTAATTAAGAAAATAAGGCCAAAAATCTTAAGAAACCTAATTTACCTACCCACTTATGAACTACCTACCTATAATAATTTATATGGAACGCGAACTTGGGAATACATGCTTCCTTTATTTCTAAACGAATTATCTATTAATACTCTAAATAGCATAAAAAATTGTAGCAGCAACAAAAAGCGAAGGAGTGCCATAAAGCTTTATTTTCTCGAACATCAGCAGCCTGTGGCTGCGGGTTGTTAAACTTGTATATAAGTCTATGTCTAGTTAGCATAAGTTAGCGATCTCGCCATACCGCGTATAAACCATGTGGTTTTAGTCGGATGGCTTTTATTTTAATCAAAATGTATATATATTTGTCTTTGTAAAATAAACAATAAAAAAAAAAAAGTATATGGTACACAGATATATAGTAAACAATGGTATATTGTATACTTACTACCGCAGAATCAATCAATTGTACCTACTTGGTACAACATCGCTATAACAGGTTACATACATACGTAGTATATGGTACACAGATACATAGTAAACAATGGTATATTGTATACTTACTACCGCAGAATCAATCAATTGTACCTACTTGGTACAACATCGCTATAACAGGTTACATACATACGTAGTATATGGTACACAGATACATAGTAAACAATGGTATATGGTTTGTTAGCTACCCATCACGATGCAAGGTACGAATTTCCGATAGGTACCTAAAATTAAATTTGTTTCCGGATGGATGTTCTCTGTTATATCAAATCAAATCAAATAATTTTATTATCTGGCATCTGTGGCCCATAGATAAATACCTTAGAAACTTAACATAATATAGTATATCGGTACAAAAGTTAGTACATAAAGCTTAATACTATGTTAGTATCACTTCACTCTGCACTATGTCTTTGTGCTTTTCTGTGGTACATGTCCGCAGAAGCGACGGAACACCACGCCCTGCGGCCAAAAGTTTTCTACCATAACGAGGTGCAGAAAGCAATCCGGTATATTCCATTCAGAATTAGCTGGCGTCTTTCCACATGAACACAAACAATAGGGGTAGTAAACCAAACACTCATAGAGCCCACCCATTTTTAAAGGAGCCGTTTTGGACTTACCTGTTTTGTTGCAAACCAACCAGTGTTGATACTTTCCACTGAACTAATCTCTTCGAAGTTTAAAAACAACTGCGTAGTATTTATTTTTTCTTAAATTATTAAAGGGAAGATAACATAAGGAAAGTATCAAAAACGTTTGAAACACCGCCTGCCACACGTGTTTCACAAGTGTTTATTGTTCCGTTCAGGCGAATTCACCCGCCACGACTTAATCCTATTGTTATTGCTAATGACGGTCTCAAGTGGAAAGACGCCAGCTAATTCTGAATGCACTATACTCGCAACATAAACGCCGAAAAGTTGACGTTGCGGCGCGGCTCCAGCAACTGCACCCCGTCTTTTGGTGTAGTGCAGGCGAGAGATGTACACCGGCGTGTTCGGCTTCACGGCACGCAGCTTCTGGTTATAATAGTAGATTGTTATTGAAGGGAGGTAAGTGATCAATTGCACCTGAGATATTTAGACGCACGAGCGAGCGAAGCGAGCAAGGGTGCATATAGTTTGAGGGTGCAATTGATCACTTACACCCGTGTGTAACACTCTACTTTTCATTACTAATGCGAGGAAATAAAAAAAAACTTACAAAATTATAACATAATGATGACCTTCACCCTTTCATTGTAATTATATTTATCCCAACCGGTTTCGGTTTTACACCATTATCAAGGGTCTATCTATGATAAAATAACTAATATGTATGTAACAGAATATCTTTTGCAGAATATAAAAATTAATTCGACGTGCAATCAATGAAAATTATAAAATAATGTTTGCAACAACGTTTTTAACAACATAATTTTACTGCCGCCTTTTTATTTTCATGTGACTTTTTCTTTTGTTTTGTGCAATCGTGTCTTACTGGTCAGTGTGATTGTTTAAAAATAAAACTAATTTAGTTGCTGTGTTAAGTCAGAAACGTCTTTTTAAGATTTCATTTAACATACATTTTTCCATAACAATATATAAATAAAATACAGAATAACAAAATAAAAAAGCAATGGGCAGAAAAGATATTTTACATTGTCATTCAGCAAGACAAGTGATTGGCTACATAGTTAATGACTGTAAGAAATACTCGTTTAATTTTTAAATTTACCCAATTAACCCATTTTTTTGTTAGTAAATCGTATTTACCTCCCGCATTTCGAGTTAAATACGACTTTCTTTCTGAGCATTAGTGATGACAATAAATAAATGCTACTTACCTGGAAAGGTATTTCACGTTTGTAAACCAATCAGATTACACTCGCAATTATTCAAGTAACCAATTTACTCATTTACCTTTATAAATTTTTTCAGATTCAGCGAATGAGTGACGTTAAGTATCGCACCGCCATTTTGTTTTATTCTTGGCTGTTATTTGACAGCGAGGGACGGACATGATGACAGCTCTGTTACATTTTGTTTACTTTGTTGTTTCCGTGCCGACACGTTTGAAAAGGCAACAATTCACGCGATAACAGGTTCTGATATTGTAATTTAACTTAACTGCCTTGTTTTTGAAATAAAAAATTAAAATTAAATAAATTCATACCCATTTACTTTCAATGAGCGATTTTCTGACACGCGGAAATCGAGAAAAAAAACTTAGTTCCAAATGTATCAATAGATGGCGCTGATAAGCCTTCGGATTTTTTTAATGCATTACCTTTTCAGAAGAAGTGCAAGCTCTATGATTACCTAGCTAATCTTTGGTCAATCAATCTGACTTTTTATCAGAATAAAGTTAAGTACTCATTGCATTGCATTTTATTTATTGTTCTGTTTGTACATACGCTTACGAGTGGTTTGTGTTACAATAACAAAAGATCCGAATATTGTAATAAGCAAATATATATAACGGTATAATACATTAAATATATAATGTATTATATATATTTGGTAATAAGTAATAAATGGCATGTAAAAAACTCATCAGTGTTGCCAATTTCTAATTCCCAATGTTGATCAGCGCCATCTAGTTCAATTTAAAGAAATATTACAAATGTCATGGAAAATTCCCCATTTGATATACATAATACTTACTATATAACTTATGGATATATGAATATAATTTGCAAAATCCAGACTCATGCAAAGCATAAACATGCAACAAGCAAGCAATACGAGCATAAGAGTAAAGCAATCTTTAATAACAAGCAAGAAAACTTATAAGAATAAAAAATTGTTTAACGGAATATTGCAAATTATATTCATATATCCATAAGTTTGTGATGGACTTAACGCCTATTTCCATCAATTAACTAACTATATATAGGTTTAGTTTTTCAAGAGAGTGGCAAATTGTGGTTGGGTCAATCCAAAACTATAGGGAATAGCGAAATATGCCCACAGCAGTCTCGGGGCCGATTTTCATGAAAATTGCATCATTACATGTTTACAAGATAAAAATAAAATCTTTAAACGAGAATCGAAACCGCTAATTTAAAAAGAAACACACTGTATATTATTGCACCATCATATTGCATCAACATCGGCCCTGGTACTCCTTTGAGCACTTTTCATTATTCCCTATAGTTTTGGATTTAGTCATCCACGCCCATTTGAAAAACTAAGCCTGTATAATAGATAAGTCACATTAGTTAATGTTCAAAATTTTTTCATTTCTAGCCGGATAAACTAAGAACAACCGTCAATGGCTCAAGACGTAGTAGGTCGATTGCACAACGAAAGAGATAAGCATATCTGAAAAAGCGCGCGTCTGAGCAGTGCGGTAAATCAAGAAGAGAGTGGATAATGCTGTTTTTCAATGAATAAAATTGTAATACACACAAGTAAAATTTAAGAAAAATCGCTGTACTATCGTTTAGATAATGCGTTTTTATGATTTAAAAAGTAATTATTGTTATTTTTACTTTATTAGTTTTGACAGACTACTTGTTTTTGAAATGAAAACATAGCCTTCACTTTGCAATTTTTTCTATCGAGCCAATTTTTCTTTATCAGGTTTTGGGCCTGTTACATCGCCTTGGAAAAGGATTTGTTTAAAACATGTATTTATTTCAGAACCATATCGATTATAGTTTTGGGAGTGCTACTTGTTCAAAAACTCCATTTTTACTACCTATGTCGTCTTAAATTGTAAATAAGCAAACAGAAAGATGAAGTAATAATTCAACAAAAATACAAGAATAGGTGCGACGTAAACAAGAAAGATTTTTGCGTACATCATGAATTCTGTTAAAAATAGGGGGACTTTTATCCGCTCCGCTTCGCTTTGCTCGAAACTGAAATTTATTAACAAGTACCTAAACTAGCACGCTCCTCCTCGCTCCGCTTCACTGCCCTCTTCATCGCGCCTATTTTGTTAAATAATTTCATGTTTCTGCTTGCTTTTACATTTTTAGCCATTATTTTGTGGTTATTCTTAAGTTCAGCTGGCTAAAAGTGAAATAAACGAACAATAGTTAGTGCCCAAATCTTAACTTAAGATAAGACGGCAAATCTTTAATACAGTTCTCAAAATGACAAAATACCCATGTAAGATACACTATCAAGCAAGTTGATTCGAGAACGAAATCCGTATTGTTGAATTCAGTGCAGCAGAGTTCAGTTAATAAAAAAATGGAATAGCTTCGTGGACCGTGCACTACGCTATGATTGGCCGAGTGAGAGTGTGCAAAGTGCTTCTATTGGTTGATTTATTGAGCTCTTAGCTTCGGGCGCTGCTTGTGAATTCAGCAGGCGCCGCTCCGAACTGGAAATGTCTAATTTGAAACACCTTAATAAATATAAAGAGGAGTTTAGAGGACCCTCAGCGATTACGCTATAAAAGGTGTGTGCACCGGAAATGGGCTCGGTTTTTTTACTCCTTCTTTTCTATTACGGGTAGGCTTTTATTTCCGGAGCTGGCAAACAACCGCCTTTCTTCTTCGCTGTGGAGTAGTATTTTTTATTTCCGTTCTTACTAAAGAAACATTTTGAATTCGACCTCAAAAGAAGTGGGCGTTTCACTCGAACCATTTGTTTGTTTTAGCCTTAACGTAACTCTTTAATGGGTTCCGCGGTTTCGATGTGCTTTTATTTTTGTGTGAAGGCAAGATCGCTTCATTTAGTATTTTATGGTTTTGCAGTAACAACAGAAAATGAAGTACGATGTCAAACCTTGATATATTTCTGCTATGTTTCGATCTAGTTATTGAAGGCACTTCCAGATCTAAGTAAAATATAAACAATACGAGCTGTTCAGGCGGATATTCTCAGTGAAGTTTGTTCAGTTGTGTGAAAGCGCGGCCATACGTCATTGTTCACCGCTCGCGGCTGTCACAGAAGCATGTCGCGAGCTAGGGATGTGCCACGGATCATTACTAACCACAACCACACATTATAGATAATCTGAATTGCAAACTACGTGGGACTAATTTGTTGTTGGGAATATTGATTGAATTACTTTGTCAACTACTCTGTGTACAATATAATACGGTAGCTGAATGAACGTGCTATGGTACAATTTAGATAGCCATCTTGTCTTATTGTGGTAATATCTCCGCATTATAGTATTTGTTTACGTGGCTATTTCGTATTTCTAATAAATAGTACAGACATAATTTGTAGACAAGACAGTAATAAATACATAATTGTGCAACAAATCAAAGAAAAAAAGATCTGTATAAAACACATCTTGTTTAAATTGTAAACAGCCACAGCACATTGTTTGGGTAAATTTATAAAATAAAGGAAAGAAGGTTAGTAGCGGTAATCTTTAAAATCACTAAACAATGAAAATAATGTATTATAATCATTCTGGTTTGATTATTTAACCGCGTGTTTTAGGTTATAACATTATCTCGTGTTAATTTTAATATGTTTATTTCATTATCTACATTTTTTATTAACTGAGGACGACCACCAACACACTTCAAATAAACGCATACCTTCTGCTTATTTTTAATCTACTAATGTGCGATTTTAAAAATATACTGTCTTAATAACAATATTAAACCTCCAACGATACCCTAGAGACAGTCTTCCCGCAAAGGGTCTCATACATAGGTAACACTAAAAGTTTCCGGAACTGGCCACTTACATAAACAATATTTAAAAATTTATTGCAACATTTGAAAATAGAACTCTTTGGCTGTAGAATGCAGTTTGTTTCATCTGACTGTCTTTTGTTTTTACCTTGTGGCGCCATTTAAAAAATTGTGTGTCTGCATCATCTTGGATTTAACTCGGGAAAATTTTCGTAGTATGATTTTCTACGATTTTAAGTGTAATTTGACAGCTCAACAGAGCATCGCTCGGATTGAAACAGCTTTTGGCAATGAAGCACCATGCAAGACGACTGTTTATAGCTGGTTTGCAGAATTCAAGCGTGGTCGTATCAATCTCAGTGACGAATCTCGCGATGGTCGGCCGTCCACCGCTGTGACCAACAAAAACATCGATGCTGTGCGCCGTATGATTGAAACAGACAGGCATGTGACCTACCATAAAATTCGCGCATCCTTAGAAATAGGCATGAGTCAAATACAATCAATCCTACACAAACATTTGGGTGTGAGAAAGCTGTGCTCGCGGTGGATCCCACACAACTTGACCGAGGCTCAAAAAACGGACCGCGTCACTTGGTGCAGTGCCATGCTTACCAGATTCAACGAAGGTGCGTCAAATTTGGTGTGGGACATAGTAACAGGTGACGAAACATGGATTTATTGCTACGATCCCAAAACAAAGCAGCAATCGAGCGTATGGGTCTTTCAAGGTGAGCCGAAACCAACCAAAGTGGCGCGCGTGAAAAGTGCATCTAAGCGGATGATTGCTTCTTTTTTTAATAAAACTGGACACGTGGCTACTGTTGCTTTAGAGAATCGTCGTACCGTGAATAGTGACTGGTACACGACCATTTGTTTGCCGGAAGTTATTGACGAACTCCGTAAAAATAACCGTAAACGCCGTATCATCCTGCACCACGACAATGCTAGTTCTCACACGGCCAGACAGACAAACGACTTTTTGAAGACGAAAAATGTAGAAGTCATGAGTCATCCTGCATACAGTCCCGACCTGGCACCTTTGTGACTTTTTTCTGTTCCCAAAAATTAAGAACCAATTACGCGGTCAACGATTTTCATCACCAGAAGAGGCTGTCGAGGAGTATGAAAAACACGTTTCAGAGGTCACCACAGGGGAGTGGCACAAAAGTTATCAAAACTGGTTTGATCGAATGAAAAAGTGCATAGACGCCAAGAGAGATTATTTTGAAAAACAATAAATTAATTTTGTACCTTTAATAGTATTTTTTCATATTCATTCCGGAAACTTATAGTGCGTCCCACGTACACCCATACTCAATAAACGAAGCTGACAGAAAATACGAACTCCTCTCTGACTGAACACTAATGTTTATTTTTATCTTAGAACGTGTCCCTTAGTTTAGAATTTCCCTTAAAATACATATCTACTAAAAATATTAAATGCACATAGAAATCTTCGCTAGTGTTTGTTCATAAAATTATAAAAGTCCCAAACATTGCATTGCACTTACTTATAAAACTAGAGAGAAATAGGAGTCATTCACAATTTAAAGCATTTCCAAAAAATCGGAACCCGAAACAAATCAAGGGTGTCATTTAGGTCAATGGTACTATAGTACTATGTGTCATGGGTGTACAGAAGGCGTCCAGAAATACGACCTAACGATCTTTGTCGAAGAGTTACTTAAATAGTGCTATAGTGTCGTATAGAGTACTGATCTACAAAAAGGAATTTATTTTATATTAATAAAGTTTCCATTGTGTTTTTTATGGAATCAGATAAGAATTAACGTAAATCATGACATTTTTCTGGAATTGTGTTAAATAGATTTAATACGATTATTTAAAAATCTAAGAATAGGCCACACCAAACAAGGCAGCAAGAAGGCCAATTTAACTGTGCTTAAAAACTAGTAATATAAATGAACACAATTATTTAATTGTAAACAAAAAACCAGATATTTCATTTCCGAGATCTCTCGGGTGTTTTTTTATTTTAACTAGCCTTGCCCGCGTCTCCGCCCGCGTTTATTCAATCTCTGCATTGTTCGGCTATACGGCTCACTACTATGATAATGTCGTAGGAAAACTACATCCAAATCCGTTCAGTAGTTCTCGAATTAGAACATACATACAGACAAACAGACACAAAAAATCTAAAATAGTAAATTTGTCTTTATACACTAATATTAAACAATTTCATTAAAAATTAAAAAAAAATATATATAAAATAGTTTTTAAATTAAAATTATTGTTTTTTTTTTGTTGGGGGTATTTTAGAGATCATAATATTTTAGAACCTTTAACAGCGCTATCTATGTGACAGTTATGCACGCTAACCTGGAAAATGGATCATTTGTATGAAACTGATTGCGTTAAGGGTATAACGTTTTTCCGCGGTAAGGCGAAAGGCTAGTTTATTAACAGCACTATGAAGCCGTAAATTTCAGTGGGAGGTAGTTTCGACTTGATATCTATAACGGGGCCCGAAAAAAAGGATATTGACTCTTGACAGACAGACGGACAACAAAGTGATCGTATAAGGGTCCTGTTTTTTAATTTTTAGGTACGGAACCCCAAAAACCAATCTATTTTCTCCCCAAAATAAATTTCAACATTTTTGTTTTTTTATTGTATTTCTTGTATTCCTTATACAGGCCATAGAAACATGCATTCTGTGAAAATTTCAACTTTCTACCTATTACGGTTGAAGCTGTAGACCCCTGTGACAGACGGACGGACAGACAGCGGAGGCTTAGTAATAGGGTCCCGTTTAGCACCCTTCGGCTACGGAACCCTAAAAGATAATAAAGAGAAGGGGTCCGTACACAGACGTTGCCATTTTTTTGTCAGGCGCTACCATTTTAGCGCCTTGTTTTTTATAGCCTTGATGCTTTGGCATGTATTATGTTATTTACCATTTCGTACCAACGGAACTCTTTGTGCGCGAGTCTGACTCGCACTTGGGCAAATTCTTTCTAAGTGAATAAGTTAGCGGACAAGCACTACAACACTAGCTGCTGCGTCTTGCCCCGACTCCGCTAGTTGGAGATTGATGGCGCGGTACATTTGGCAATCACGCCGTCGACGGGAATAGATTGCGGGATTATTTTAGTTAATTGAGCTGTCTGTTTGTGTGCGTTGACATCCACGTGGGTTACCGTGTGGCGGATGGCGGCTCCGGAACGGGCACAGTGTCGCGGGTTTACCGACTTTAATGAAACTAACTCGTTTGAATTTGATTTTCTGGCCATTTCAGAACAAAACACTTTTTTAACAAATTCGTATCATATCCTCATACCCAGATTTACTTCGTTTTGCTTTTCTTTACACAAGCAACTATACAATGTTATTTTGTTATCTCCTTGCGATAACAAGGTTTAAAAATAGAAATTTATTTATATCATACTTAGTATTCACAGATATAACTTTAACGGTGTGTGTTTACAAGTCGAACTTTACCGTTTTTATGAATGTTAGCGATACTTTTGACACCCCAATTATTTGTCGCTTAGATGAAAACTTTTCGTTTTCGCTTCCACTTTTACTTTACGAAGAATTGAGTCACAAAAAGCAGCACAACTCGAAATAAATCTTCGGAAGGCCTTGACGCTGAAGTTTTTAGGAAAATACGCGATCAAAAAATAATAATCCGAAACTTCCCAATGAAACATTCGACAAGATGGCGGAGACAATATCGGACAATATGGCGGCGGCGAGTGACAGCTAGCTAACGAGAGTATTGTGCGTCCCTGCCCCCACCGACCCACGGGGCACGCACCCTCCCCCGCTGACGCCCTGCCTACGGACAAATGAGTCGAATTACGCCAAAGCGCTCTCTCAGCGCGCTTTAACATAACACGCTCCGAAATATATAGCTCTGACCTTACACTTAGATAAATCTCTTTCTAACGTTTTCTTTATGACGTGGGATCAGGCTCTGCTTGATGAGGAGTAAGTGTTGTAAAAATTCAACTGTGTACAATAATTACTGCTATACAATAACCCTTTTTATTCTTATTATCAGTAAATAATATTTTGTGCACCTGCGACATAATGAGAGCAATGGAATACGATTCGTAACGCAATAGGCTGCACGATTGTCCCAATATGTTATTATGAATATAGTATATAAGTTACTCTGAAAATATCTGCCACGGCTGCAATGGGAGATAGTATTGTGTATGTAGATTATAATAGTGAAGAAATTTTGTACCCCGGAATAGTTATTTAAGTTTGAGAAAATAAAGTAAATAAATCAATGTTTACTTTATTCGGCATAAAGTGATACGCAAACTACGAGCAATGTGTCGTTTCATCAATGAAAATAATTTCTATCTCTTTCCAACTGTTTTGTGTTATTACAGGAGCGTTTCATGCAAGTAAATCGATTCTAACATAAACGTACATTTTTTTGTATGAAAAAAATCATGATATTAGATCAATAAAATATCGTTACTATTGTAATCTATATTCACAATACACTCTCCCATTACAGCCGTGGCAGATATTTTTAGAGCACCCTATATACACATAGTTGGAAGAAATACTTTATCTGCGACCATCTTTTCAAATTACCATTTTATGAAAAATGGATGGATGGACGGATGAGAAAAAGAAAGTGCAGGGTTCCTTTTTTTATATTTTTCTTCCTTATTGTCGGTAATTATGGACTAAGCCCTATTGAAGGTGTTTTGCGGGAGTTTTCGAGGGTGCATGGCAAAGATACTATTTGCCTAGCCCAAAACAAAAGAAGAAATATTGGTCGCTGATTGGTTACCTTAGCGGTGTTATTATAAAGTGGGCCAATCACAATGCAGAAACGCTGTGTTATAATAAGATACATTATAACATCGGTGTTTGCGATATTGACAACAACGAGGTTAATGTACCGTTTTGGATGTTGTAATTACTTTACTGTAGTCTGGGAGTAGATAAACGATGTAGCAATCCAGATCGTGGCCCGGATCCTCCTGACACTTTGACATCCAAAAGGAAAACAACAAGCGGTCAAGTTGCAGAGAAAAGTAGAGAGTATGAGGGTTGAGATCCGACGGTCAGCGGGCGTAGTATACCTGCCATCATCACTATGTACTCCATCCATCAGTTATTTATCTGTTACTCACAGATGATAAACTCGAACCTAACAATTCAACCACGTAACCATTCTGAGCAAATATCGATCTCCACAGGCAGCACAATGTTACATCCAAACTTATCTCCTCCGTGTAAAATCGCTGATCGTCGAAGAGGCCTCGGTCGATGACGTCATCACACGCTACACGTAGCGTATCATGACGTCAGTTTGCGCTCAAGGCAAAGCCGCTAAACTAATGGCGCTCGTAAAAGATCCAGTGCCTCTAAATAAACCCGGTCTCGATTAAACACATTTTTAATTATAGGTGAAAGCCGGAAGCGCTGGCGTCGAGTTATTCAGCTCTGGTATTTTTTAATTTAGTCTTTAATAATGTTGTTGTATCTTCTACCTATAAAATAAGCGTTAGTACAATTCTTATTATCTTTTATGATTGTACGCACAGGTGCTCCTAGCTATTATTTAGATTTTAGTTGCCAGTTTTACCGGAAGATTTTTCCTTTTTAAGGATAAGCTCGTACCAGTTTAAACGTTACCGTTTGTTTGTATCATTAAAACAATAATAATGGAATGTTTTTTTACTTCACTGAATATATTCAAAGTTATACCAGAGCAATGAAAAGTTACATTTTTAGATACCTAGCTCAATGTGAAATATTTAGAGAAAATAAATTAATTTCTTATGAACTAGTCAAATGGATCTAGAGCCACAATCTGGACTGCGTTCTCTTGTCTTAGCGACTTAATTAGCATAAATTAAATAAGAACCGTACACCGGACGTCTGTCTTATTACAAAAGTAGCGATTATCACAGTAAGCCTCGTTGGGCCGTGTGTAAAGTTGGAGCACTACCCGCGGCCCAGATAAATACCGAGCCGTTAGTCCGAACTGTGCACTAAATTACTTTATTACTGAGCATTGGAGTTTTGCGTTTTGCTAACTTAGCAACCTTACTCCGCCCATTTACACCACACCTGCAAATAAATAGGGTTCTCACGGTTCGAAAAAACCTTCATGTTGTGACGTTTTCAATAAGATAGCTTCCGATCGCAGATATAAATTCTTTTTCAATGAAAGTGCTCGAAAGGACCTTTTTTATATGCTTCAAAACTGTTTTCAAAATCAACTTTACGACATTAGGGTTTTTTATTTATATATCATACGTTTCTTTCATTTTGTCTATTAATACAATAAAATATTTATAATTTTATACGATAATGTATTACTTTATCGATTTACTTATAAATTGTAGATGTTGACCAAAGAGTTGCGAGTACGTACATGTTGATATTTATGTACTAGTTTATGTATTTAGATACATACGCATTTCCTGCATTTACAGGAAGCAGATTATGAACCTCGCGTGACATATTTGATTATTCACTCGTAATCACTAAGCCTTTACTGTGATCAGATTCCAAACTGACCCGGCTTTACGGTTTGTTCCTTAGTATGTATCGAGTCACTTGAATCGAATATCATCTTTCAGATCTAAATGGCCACAGCCAAAAGCAAAACTAAAGCCGCTCTATAGGAAACATCACATTTTGACAGTTCGCCGCGTTGTCCCAGATCACGTCGAGTTCGATCCGTGTCGCACTGTACCATAGCATTCAGTATTACAGACCCAACGTTATCCGTAGCCCAGTGTACCCGTAGATCATTGTAGTCTTTGGATATTTCACAGACTACATCAATATTATCAGCATCAGTTACTTTGCAAATAGTTCCAGTTCTGTATTCTGGGAATGTTGTAGCACCGTCGGTACCGAATCGAGTGCTCGCTAAATGAATTAGCGGCTGAGTGTTCTATTGAGAGTTAACTGTGTGTGTATTGTATAAAATATGTTACATGATTTGAGTACACCATTCTGGTTTTTACTCAAAAGAACCTTGATAGCTGCCTTACATATTACACAGATGCTTTTAAAGACTAACAACTTCGGGTTAAGAAAACCAGTTTTCCTCCTCATTCGTTTGCAGTTTTGAACCCTTTAGGTTTGATATTATTTTTGGAATAAAAATCGAGCAGGACGTCACTGCAAGCAAAAACAATAAGGAATCATAGAATTACGTATAAGATTTAAGTTCACTGCTAGCGTTTATTTTTCTAAGTCTGATTCTGTGCTGTTTAATTTAATTTTTATAGAATACGCTGCACGATACATCGATGAAATAAACCCATTGAAGGCACGATAGCACAAACCCGTAGCACGGACTCGAGCCACGATCTTGACAATTTTATAATAGTATGATTTAGCGATAAAGAGAAATTAACAGATTTATCAATTTTTTATTAAAGGTTTTTAGGGACTTGTGTGAATTTAAAATAGGTTTTTTTAACTGATCATCAAAAAACACTGAAATGCACACCAAAAATACTAAGTTCCAACCTAAGTAAACTTTTCGTGTAAAATCAACAAATTTAGTGTGAATGTATTATTTGTCATTAAAATCAGTCGTGAAGGTAATGTGAGCAAGCATGTCGCACTAGTCGTCGGTCGGCGCCTACCCACACTATCGACCACCTTCCTGCAGTACCCACTAGCTCCCAAACTCAATTAAACTGGATGAGTAGCGGCGCTTCCTGGAGCCGGCGTTATTGTGATAGTGAAATACTGCCTCCGTCCCCATCTACAACTACACCGGTAAACGGGGATTATGAATTTAGTGTGAATGTATTATTTGTCATTAAAATCAGTCGTGAAGGTAATGTGAGCAAGCATGTCGCACTAGTCGTCGGTCGGCGCCTACCCACACTATCGACCACCTTCCTGCAGTACCCACTAGCTCCCAAACTCAATTAAACTGGATGAGTAGCGGCGCTTCCTGGAGCCGGCGTTATTGTGATAGTGAAATACTGCCTCCGTCCCCATCTACAACTACACCGGTAAACGGGGATTATGAATTTAGTGTGAATGTATTATTTGTCATTAAAATCAGTCGTGAAGGTAATGTGAGCAAGCATGTCGCACTAGTCGTCGGTCGGCGCCTACCCACACTATCGACCACCTTCCTGCAGTACCCACTAGCTCCCAAACTCAATTAAACTGGATGAGTAGCGGCGCTTCCTGGAGCCGGCGTTATTGTGATAGTGAAATACTGCCTCCGTCCCCATCTACAACTACACCGGTAAACGGGGATTATGAATTTAGTGTGAATGTATTATTTGTCATTAAAATCAGTCGTGAAGGTAATGTGAGCAAGCATGTCGCACTAGTCGTCGGTCGGCGCCTACCCACACTATCGACCACCTTCCTGCAGTACCCACTAGCCCCCAAACTCAATTAAACCGGATGAGTAGCGGCGCTTCCTGGAGCCGGCGTTATTGTGATAGTGAAATACTGCCTCCGTCCCCATCTACAACTACACCGGTAAACGGGGATTATGAATTTAGTGTGAATGTATTATTTGTCATTAAAATCAGTCGTGAAGGTAATGTGAGCAAGCATGTCGCACTAGTCGTCGGTCGGCGCCTACCCACACTATCGACCACCTTCCTGCAGTACCCACTAGCCCCCAAACTCAATTAAACCGGATGAGTAGCGGCGCTTCCTTGAGCCGGCGTTATTGTGATAGTGAAATACTGCCTCCGTCCCCATCTACAACTACACCGGTAAACGGGGATTATGAATTTAGTGTGAATGTATTATTTGTCATTAAAATCAGTCGTGAAGGTAATGTGAGCAAGCATGTCGCACTAGTCGTCGGTCGGCGCCTACCCACACTATCGACCACCTTCCTGCAGTACCCACTAGCCCCCAAACTCAATTAAACTGGATGAGTAGCGGCGCTTCCTGGAGCCGGCGTTATTGTGATAGTGAAATACTGCCTCCGTCCCCATCTACAACTACACCGGTAAACGGGGATTATGAATTTAGTGTGAATGTATTATTTGTCATTAAAATCAGTCGTGAAGGTAATGTGAGCAAGCATGTCGCACTAGTCGTCGGTCGGCGCCTACCCACACTATCGACCACCTTCCTGCAGTACCCACTAGCCCCCAAACTCAATTAAACTGGATGAGTAGCGGCGCTTCCTTGAGCCGGCGTTATTGTGATAGTGAAATACTGCCTCCGTCCCCATCTACAACTACACCGGTAAACGGGGATTATGAATTTAGTGTGAATGTATTATTTGTCATTAAAATCAGTCGTGAAGGTAATGTGAGCAAGCATGTCGCACTAGTCGTCGGTCGGCGCCTACCCACACTATCGACCACCTTCCTGCAGTACCCACTAGCCCCCAAACTCAATTAAACTGGATGAGTAGCGGCGCTTCCTTGAGCCGGCGTTATTGTGATAGTGAAATACTGCCTCCGTCCCCATCTACAACTACACCGGTAAACGGGGATTATGAATTTAGTGTGAATGTATTATTTGTCATTAAAATCAGTCGTGAAGGTAATGTGAGCAAGCATGTCGCACTAGTCGTCGGTCGGCGCCTACCCACACTATCGACCACCTTCCTGCAGTACCCACTAGCCCCCAAACTCAATTAAACTGGATGAGTAGCGGCGCTTCCTGGAGCCGGCGTTATTGTGATAGTGAAATACTGCCTCCGTCCCCATCTACAACTACACCGGTAAACGGGGATTATGAATTTAGTTGGCTTAATGACTGTTACACTTCAGGTAAATGGCTTTCTAGGGGCCTACTCGTTAGTACCTACACAAATATAAGTTAAATGTAGAGTGCTGTCTTATCGAGCACTGGCGCTACGTGAACATATTCTACGCCGCTGTTTGCTACGGCGTAGCACGCCCTACCACGCCATCGTTTACCCGCTACGAACCTGTGGTATTTTTTAAAGGTTCCTCGCCCAAAGGATAATGATCTGCTGTCTCTTCGTCTGTCTAACTTGCAGACGGAATGAGTTACAGATCTCAAATTTGGATGTTTTATGAAGAATGTTTACCCAAAATGGAATATTGAATTAAAATCAAATAGTTTTTTTTCATGATACTTACATGAAAAAGAAGACAATTTTTTTCTACTCTTATGTGGGTTTTCATAGAAATATTATTAGAGTAATGTTTTTTATCTCCAAAAATAAAAGAAATGGGCGGCCATCAAAGTGTCAGTATTAGACCATTAGTCTATTTCAATACTAAACTAGACAGGAATTTGGTATTTTATGTATATTATATGCCTTATACTGTGTTTAAACAACAAATACTGGAAACGCCCATTTTAAATTTAGTTTTAGGATTACATACCTGAATACTCGACCAACTTAATTTTGCAGTTTTGTTTTATACATTTTCTAGGTCTTTTTATTCAAATAATTGAGGTCTATTAAATTATTCGTACGCATATGAAACCCTCAAGACGCGAGTCCTGCTCACAAATGACCGGATTTTTGTATTTTGTTTAACGGCTTTGGATGCATTTTGTAGACATTAAAATAGTCAAAACTGCTGTCGAAGTCTGTCCTGCTGACTCCTGCCAGTTAGCGGTAAATGAGAAACTACGAGTATTCATAAGGGGGACAATATTGAGTATATACGGAGGGTAAGGTTCTACCCAACCTTGCAGTTTAGTCTGCTAGAAAGAAACTTGGCACGATCTGAAGTACCTACATACATATAGGTCACATTTAAGAAGTACCGGCCAGCCTGCTTTTTGTACTACTTTTCATAGTTATCTTAAATGTTACCTATAGATAATTATGTACTTGAATCGTGCCAAATTTCATCCCAACAGAATCACGTGCAAGGTTGGATCCTCACCTTAATTCACTCCTGTTCTATTGGACAACGTACTGGATAGAAGAGTATTACGACGGCAATTTAATCCACAATATTCTATCACTTTTATTGATCAAAACACCCTGAATGCAACATTTTTTCAATAAAACAAAAATCGGTGCAATGATCTCTTCTCGCCTTTTTTCAGACTCTCAAAGTGCGGTAAAGGCATCCAGCGTTGCTGACAGTCAAAACGTTTTGAACCTTAACATCGATGTACGGTCAACAAAAGAGGTTGGTAAACAGGTATAGCGCAAACACTTTGATCCTAACACCTACTGACGACTGATTGATGAGATGAAGAAGACGTAAGCAAATGTGCATGTGTGTATGTATTGCAGTGGTGAATATTTTAAAAAGGGAAGCTGGACAAAAAAATAGCATTTCTCAAAAAAGCAATCAAGGAAAACGTGAAATTTTTTGTACTTTGCAACTCTCTGTCAGCCAAATGTATTTGTCGTATTGAGATTTATGGAAATGTTTGAAATCGAAGAGCACGGGATAAAGAGATGTTGTATGGATGCCATTTCCTAAACAAGCCGATGGGAATCGTATTATATGGATCCTTCGTCACTGCATGTATTGACAAGTGCCCATAGCATGATGACTTGCGACTTCGTTTATCGCGATTTTAACGCGCACATCTTGTAAAGTAAGCGATATAATTCCCACCTCAGTCATCAAACAAAGGCCTGTTGCGCCGCAAGATGTGCAACTCGCGCGCGATAAGAACATGCAACGGGCGCTAGTGTTTCTCATCTTATCTCACTCCACCATGTCCACTCACCTGTGGGCCTTAGAACTAAAGTGTTGGCGCTGGGTTGGGTTGCCTATCTATTTTGTTGACTGTACTTCGCTTCATGACGCGCACAAGTTGCGCAACAAAAGTGTCACTCCAGGGAGCCTCCGCCGTCACTGAGAGTGTGTGAGTGTGACAAACATACACGCACACACGCGACGACACTATCGCTTTATCTGAACATCGGAACAGAGGATCGGAAGTGATCGACGGCGAGTCAAGTGTGCCCTCTCAGTACACGCATCAGCATCAGTACGTAGTGGCTACATAGACACTGCACGTTTATTACACTCCGAAGTAAAAGTTATATATAAAGTTCACATTGTTGTAACCACATGTAAACGACAATTGGTTGCTTTGTTAAAAACTGTGATAACTTTGATAAGCATCGTGATAACCCTGTGCAACAAACAAGTACATTTCTTTCACTAAATGCCGACAATTTCAAATATAAATATAAGTTTTATAAGAACTTAGGTATTTTCAGTTTAAATGTACCTATCAGTTATAATTTATTATTCATTAAAACAAACCAAATAGATAAATATTAGAGTTCGCTAACATTTGTATCTAAAATTGAACTGTTGTATCCGGTTGTTTGTCTGTGCACTAGACAAGATTATGAAGAATCGTTCAAGTGACGCAGGTAAAATGAAGGTTTACTGGTAGCGCTCTGTAGCGCGCGGTGGCGGGGGCGGGGGCGGCGGGGGAGGTGGCAGAGCGTCTCGCGATCAAATATTAGCCTCGAATAAAATAAAATAGAGATAAAGTGTGAACGATCACGGCGCGGGGCTCCGTCCACGTCACACACGTGACACACGTCTCACACGTCACGTCGGATAGTATTAAGCTTCTTTGAATACAAGAATACGACTTCAGCTTTGTCTGATATTGAGATAAACACTGAACCTTTTTCTTACCACTTACCGAGTCCCAGTATAAAATTGACTATAAAAGCGAAAGTCAGCTTGTAGACCCGCAGCTTTGTGTGCCGTCTTAAGCACGTAGACCAAACAGAACATTAAATGTGCCCCGACGGGATTTGAAGTATTTTGAGTACTCGCACCATTAGACCACACAGACGGACTTGTCTTGTAGATGTGAGGTTGTTTCTCCGAGATATCTCCAGTAACCGGCAGCCTGCATTGGGAGCCCCACCCCAATACATACGATATGAGATCAGCTCACAGAAAGCTCCACTTTGCTGGGAAATTTTAAAAGGAATCCGCTTTTAGAACATGTTCTGTTTCCGAAACAGTGAATTTATAAGAGGAATCGGATGCAAACGTTCAGCTCCGGGACGTGGACACTTACCATTCCGTCGTCGCAGTCAGAGCCTCGACCTCGGCGGGTGGACGCGGACACTTACCATTCCGTCGTCGCTGTCAGAGCCTCGACCTCGGCGGGTGGACGCGGACACTTACCATTCCGTCCTCGCTGTCAGAGCCTCGACCTCGGCGGGTGGACGCGGACACTTACCATTCCGTCCTCGCTGTCAGAGCCTCGACCTCGGCGGGTGGACGCGGACACTTACCATTCCGTCCTCGCTGTCAGAGCCTCGACCTCGGCGGGTGGACGCGGACACTTACCATTCCGTCGTCGCAGTCAGAGCCTCGACCTCGGCGGGTGGACGCGGACACTTACCATTCCGTCGTCGTTGTCAGAGCCTCGACCTCAGCGGGTGGACGCGGACACTTACCATTCCGTCCTCGCTGTCAGAGCCTCGACCTCGGCGGGTGGACGCGGACACTTACCATTCCGTCCTCGCTGTCAGAGCCTCGACCTCGGCGGGTGGACGCGGACACTTACCATTCCGTCGTCGCTGTCAGAGCCTCGACCTCGGCGGGTGGACGCGGACACTTACCATTCCGTCGTCGCAGTCAGAGCCTCGACCTCGGCGGGTGGACGCGGACACTTACCATTCCGTCCTCGCTGTCAGAGCCTCGACCTCGGCGGGTGGATGCGGACACTTACCATTCCGTCGTCGCAGTCAGAGCCTCGACCTCGGCGGGTGGACGCGGACACTTACCATTCCGTCGTCGCTGTCAGAGCCTCGACCTCGGCGGGTGGACGCGGACACTTACCATTCCGTCCTCGCTGTCAGAGCCTCGACCTCGGCGGACGGAATGGTAAGTGTCCGCGTCCACCCGCCGAGGTCGAGGCTCTGACAGCGACGACGGAATGGTAAGTGTCCGCGTCCACCCGCCAAGGTCGAGGCTCTGACAGCGAGGACGGAATGGTAAGTGTCCGCGTCCACCCGCCGAGGTCGAGGCTCTGACAGCGAGGACGGAATGGTAAGTGTCCGCGTCCACCCGCTGAGGTCGAGGCTCTGACAGCGATGACGGAATGGTAAGTGTCCACGTCCACCCGCTGAGGTCGAGGCTCTGACTGCGACGACGGAATGGTAAGTGTCCGCGTCCACCCGCCGAGGTCGAGGCTCTGACAGCGATGACGGAATGGTAAGTGTCCGCGTCCACCCGCTGAGGTCGAGGCTCTGACTGCGACGACGGAATGGTAAGTGTCCGCGTCCACCCGCCGAGGTCGAGGCTCTGACAGCGACGACGGAATGGTAAGTGTCCGCGTCCACCCGCCAAGGTCGAGGCTCTGACAGCGACGACGGAATGGTAAGTGTCCGCGTCCACCCGCCGTCCTCGCTGTCAGAGCCTCGACCTCGGCGGGTGGACGCGGACACTTACCATTCCGTCCTCGCTGTCAGAGCCTCGACCTCGGCGGGTGGACGCGGACACTTACCATTCCGTCCTCGCTGTCAGAGCCTCAACCTCGGCGGGTGGACGCGGACACTTACCATTCCATCCTCGCTGTCAGAGCCTCGACCTCGGCGGGTGGACGCGGACACTTACCATTCCGTCCTCGCTGTCAGAGCCTCGACCTCGGCGGGTGGACGCGGACACTTACCATTCCGTCGTCGCTGTCAGAGCCTCGACCTCGGCGGGTGGACGCGGACACTTACCATTCCGTCGTCGCAGTCAGAGCCTCGACCTCGGCGGGTGGACGCGGACACTTACCATTCCGTCGTCGCTGTCAGAGCCTCGACCTCGGCGGGTGGACGCGGACACTTACCATTCCGTCCTCGCTGTCAGAGCCTCGACCTCGGCGGGTGGACGCGGACACTTACCATTCTGTCGTTTCCGGTGATTAGACGAAAAGTTTCCTTGCCATACTCGGTTTTTTTTTTCAAGCAAGATAAACATATAACATTGATTTTACAACGATTATTTGTAAAATTTATAAAAAAATTAAAGACTTTACGCAATATTAATATAATTATTAAATAAATGTATGTTTGTATGTGGCAACAATAAACGAAATGCAATTTGTCCATATCGGTCACGGAATTCCACGTCGAGGTCGGAGCTGCAGCGCCGACGCGACACACGACTACTCTCCACAGACGTCTACTGACGTCTTCTCTCGTTCAGGAATTTGAATTCCAAGCTATACGTGTTTTGACTGAACTACTGCACGTGCTTAGTGAGTCGGCGAGCTTCAAACTGGCGACCCGATCCAAATTACAGCGAAGCTATTCGGAGATATCTGCGTCCTGCTCCAACTCTTTCATTTTACATGCACTTGTATATTCTGCTCAGTAGAAGCGGGTCGCGTAGAAAACTGTGTTTTAATCAGTTTCCAGCAACGAGCTATACCGGGTGTAATCGTTAAGTGTGACCAGCCGATTATTCCATAACTATTCCATCCATCCATCCATCAGCCTGTTTCGTCCACTACTGGACATAGGTCTTTCAAGGATTTCGCCACTCTTGGCGGTCCTCCTGTAAGAAATGCCCATACTCACACACGCTGGGCAGGCGGGTCGGCGAGCGCGGTGCCGAAACCCTTGCACCAGTGACGTCGCTACCCATCACTAGTCTGTTTTTTATAAGGCTTGGCAATTGGGGATGGATAAACCGCCATCCATCGGTCCCAGGCAATGGTGGGCCGCCTGGTTTTGCCTGAGAGCTGTTCTCTTACTCTCCCCCGAATAACTTCTGGAGAATTTGCGAGTAAGAAAGTGGTACCTCCACAGTCGAGCCCGGCATCAGCTCTACCACCTTACTATTACAGACATCAAAAAATGTTAAACTGATATCGAAAGTACGTTACCTAATTAGTAAAATGACATCAATAACTTTTTGAAAATCAAACGAGAAGTATTCAAAATTTTGACTTTAAACACTCCCATACATTTAATTTTGTATGAGATTAACAAGGACGTCACTTCGAACATCTACTTTGAATACAACATTTTGCACTTACTAAGGAATAAATATACCATTATTCAATTAAAAATAGTTTTATTACTTTGTTTGGTTAATAAACAGTTTCCTTTAATGTCAGTACTAAGCTAAAATAAGCATTTAAAATAAGGAAACTAAAACCTTTCTACTAATCTCATACTAAATGTTTAATGTCAAAATTTTTAATACTTTTCGTTTGATTTTCAAAAAGTTATCGATGTCATTTTACTGATTAGGTAACGTACTTTCGTTATCAGTTTAATTTTTTTTATATCTGTAATAGTTACGGAATAATCGCCTGGTCACACTTAACGATTACAGCCTATAGATACTTTTCAGTGTTTATTTAAACTATGATTTCAATTAAAACAAATCAAGCACTAAATCCCGTCACATGGCATATTTTTCCTCACAAAACAATCATACAATAAATGAAATTGTTTTCAGAATTATTCCATAGCAGCCAAGTAAAATAAATTGCTTGAAAATTCCCATAATATTATAATTTGAAGAAAGGCATGAAGAAGTAAGACCTGGAAAATTAACAAACAAGCATTTTTCCAAAAAAGACGAATTGTGGGTCGAACGTAACGTAGCGCCTCCAGGGCCATCCGGACACGACGCGACGTCAGACGGCTCGATCAGTTGAGTACATTATTTAATTAACCCTCAAATACACCTTGTAGGATAATTAAACTATACAGATAATGTCTCCATTATTTTTAAATATCTTCTATATTTTTGTTTTTGCACGCGATAATATAATAGTTACATGTTCATAACACTGAGGTGAAAGTTGGGCTCACATTTTAATTTTTTATGCATGAATACAATACTTCTGAGGTCGCACGCAAGAAGTAGAACTTAGTACTACGAGAGGTAAGTTTTATACTCCTAATTCCAAAGAAGTTGATATCCTTTAGTTCTAAAGAAAAGTAGCTGTGAGACAAAGACGGACCCACGAGTTACTTTGTGAAGGAAGTTGTGACTGTCGGCAAACGAGGATCTTATAACATTTTTATGAACGTTTTGTTTTCAAAACTCTTTCACTTAACGATTACAACAAAGATACCCAAAATGGCCAAAAAGCAATCTGTATAGAAGAGTGTATGACTTAAGTAATGAAAGTGTCAGGACCTCTACAGATGGTCACAAACATCTTATTTAATTAGAAGCTTGGACGCGAATGTGTGTACTCAATGTAACTGCAACGTAGAAGTATACGACGTCGGCGTCGGTCGGTTCAGTAGCACACGGCGCTCGCCCGCATCGCGTCGCCCGCGCAAACAGTCCGTGCGACGACAAACAGAGGAGACACCGCCGGGGGGCAGGGGAGACTACACAGAGTTTACTGCTGCGGCCCTACGCCCGCGCCCCTCGCCTTGTGTGTACCTTCCAGTACAGGTACTACTACTCGGGACTGATTTGTTTAAAAGCATTACTTATGTACGAGTATATGTTACCAGCCAAACCCAACTCTAGGACAAAATAGTTTTGCCTAGGCCATACTGATTCTGGGTTGTCATAAAAAGAACACGAAGGATAGATATGGCGAGTCGCGGAACGTAGGGGAGCGTTCTAAAACTCGCCATACTTAACTTTTTAACGTAACCTACCATCTTGCTTCTTTATTGAAGGATTTCTCAATAACTAGTTTGGCCTAGGTAAAACAATTATCCTATCCTACTTCCTACTATCCTACTAATATTATAAATGCGAAAGTTTGTGCGTGTGTGTGTGTGTGTGGGTGGGTGTGTGGGTGTGTGTGTTTGCTACTCTTTCAATGAGTTGGATGCAATTTAGAATGGTTAAACTTATACCCCAACTTAACACACAGGTTACTTCTTATCCCGGAAAAAAGCATGTCGTTAAACCGAATAACACGCGAACGAAGCTGCGGGCAAAATCTAGTTAGAAATAAAACCAAATGAGTATTATCTGTTAACCGTTTATCCAATATTATTATGTAAAAAGCTTTTCTTTAAACCTACCAAACTTGGTAATCGAAAGGACTGGACAACCCCGACATATCGCATCAATCTTGACCTACTTATATGTTTTAATGTCTACACTACACATACTGGTTAGTATGTTTAAAAGCTGTGCAAACTCTTCGGTGACCGCAAACAAAGTGTGATGGATGGATGCCGGTGGCAGGTGGAGCTCGGAGTCAGACGCGTCGCTGACTGCTGACTGAGCGAGCGGACGTTACAATGCGATTTGACTGCAGGAGCCTGGTCGCCATTTCAACATGACCAATTTCTATTCGCTTGGTTTATTTCAGAGTTGCCGACGAGCATCGGAGCACAGCATAATCTTGTGTAAAAGGTTACGAGACTACAGAACTGATGACGCTGTTGTGAAGTTTCTAAAGTTGGGTGGGTTGGTTGGAGGTAGGCCTTCACCTCATACAATCACTTTGTTCAACAGTAATAATCGCTCAAGTGTGTCTCTTACACGTACAAGTCCAGAGTTTCGTAGTTTTATAATGTTATACCAGAAATTATAAAATTGAAATAATAAATTTCTTTTGTTTCTTTCACATTTATCAATCGAATCACACAGGCTGTTGCTCTTTTATTTCGGATGCTTTTGTTTTATACTCATAATCTTCTTTCTTCAAACTTAATTTATTTTCAATATACTACGAGTACTACGATGTTTTTCCTAATATTTTAAAATCACTTCGTCTAGGAAAGAGAGGGCTTTTTCAAAAGATCCCCTTACTCAATAAAATGATACAAAGAAAAAATTCAAATTCAAAGTCCTTAGGAAATGTTACATGGATGAATTATTTTACGGCTTTGAATATTCTCTATTTAAAACATTATTCGAGATTTTCAGATTTACTCACAATGGAAGTAATAGTAATAAAATACTGAAATTGATAAATTAATTGTTATACAAACTCGTTAATGTCAGTATTGTCAGACAGATATACTCACAAACTCACAATGAGTTGATTGTACAACGTTTCAGTGAGATTAATCCCTGAGTAAGTGCAGATTATGATTGTAGCAGATTATCACGAAATTAATTTCAGATTTGAGCGTTTTGATTAACGCCCTACATTTTGTACTGAAAGTGATCGCGTCGAGGCAAATATTTCCATTAACGAGTGGAAGGGTATCACTTCCGTTATGGATTTACTATAAAGATCGTATAAAATTGTAATTTTCAGAGATTTGACTTATAATGATTCTTTGATACACTTGGTTCTTACTAGCAACACTATCTATTGATACCATAATACAAAATATATATTTTTTTTCAATACGAGCAGTTTTGTTTCCCGGCCAAGGTAAGTACTTTTTCAAAAAGCATTGAATGAAGTTTCTATTTTCTCCAAAATAAATGACGACAATCCTTTGGGCAATTTTTTCTATCTCTTATAGTTTGGACTCCCCCACACTGCCCCACTTTTGCCCAAAGTGCTACCTGTATATACAGGTTTAAAATTAAACCCTGTAGCTTTATTGAACTCTATGAATCAGAATCACTAATGAAACACAAACAAAACCGTAAAAGAAAGGTTTTTTTCAGTATATTTTCTCAGCTATTTTTTGTTTTTAAAATTTATTTAAAATTAACTGACATAATGCAAATAGGCTATGTACACATGAGTTTTTTCTCTGTTACCGGAGTATTAGTGCTGCTTTGGCGGTTGAGAACTTTTGTATTATGAATTATGGCAAGAGTTACAAAACATGTAGGTACACATATACATACATATATTTGCGTTGGTCTGCCAGGTGATTAGCAGACACCACAAATCTCTATCTGCTACGATCCTGACATACATCTTTTCCTTCTCACCGAACGTGACTAGTCTTTGCCGGCGCGGCGGCTCCTGCTGCGTATATTTAATCTTTGCCCCGTTTTCGCCTTGAGCGTTATTTTATAAACACCCCTTTATAACCCATGTGTTTACCAGGTTGACTACGATGATAATAGTAAAAACATAATATACTTAGATGTTGTTGAATTACTCCTGACGCTTACAACTCTCCAATATTAAATCATAAGGGTAAAATAAAATAAAAACAGCCTTTATTTTCACAAATTCACTTCGCAGTTTTTGGATATGTTGGTTGAGCCCTGGCTGCCACATCAACTGCTATATCAACACTTTCAGATTCCAAAACTAAAAAAACACGTTGTCATAAATCTCCGAGTAGATGTCAGAGGTGTTCCCGAGTGTGAACTGTGAAATGCAAGTAACAGTCCACACCCGGTACACCCGCGTTTCACCGACAGTGAGATAGTGAGCCCTATAGGCTTGACGTGCTTGTCGAAGCACGCAAACCGACCACAAATCATTGGGCACTGCGAAGATTAAGCCCACGCCCCTGGGTTAGCGGGCAAGCGCTCTACAACAAAACCTAAAACTTAATCTAACCTAAAACCAATAAAAATGAAATAAATTAGATCAAAATAGCATGACTACCTAATGGAACATCAAAAAGGCCTCTGTACATGTGACCGCAAGAAGCGCTTGGCATCAAAAATGCATCGCGCAATGCTATATAAAACATCGGGTTGCATCGGCGACTTCAAATATGCAGCCCCTTCCCTCCCGCCGCCTGGCTCGCCCCACCCCGCCCCGCGGACACCCTCACTCACTGGCACACTAGAATCTAGAAGCCTCCTGCCTGTGCCTTCATATTGTTTCTAATCTACTTAAGTGTAGCTTTTGAGATCTCATTTTACGGTTGAAGAACGTAATTGTCTGATCTCAGTGCCGACAATGTACGGATCAGAAAAACATTATGTTACAGATGTGAATCTCTTTATCTTAAATTAAATTTATATCACTGCGGTATAGAAAATCAGAAAAGTAAATCTGGACGTGAGGAGCTCTGAACCGGGATTCGAACCCGCCAAGTGTTTAAAAATATAGAAATTTATTTCTATCATAGTCTCTTTATCTTAACTTCACAAAGTAAACATAAAAATCGCAAATGTAAACATAATTTTTATTTATATTATTTATTCATCAGATAGTTTACAATGAATTTCGGTCTGCGAACCGCTAACGAGCCTTTATTGTGTGTGTCTGCTCGCCCTTCACTACAATCGGAGGATCGACCATCGAAAATGTTATACATTGTGGGAATGTAGCAAGCAATACTGATCATTGATTACTATTGTTTGCTAAATTCCCATTCCCAAAATGCAAAACATGATCAATCCAAAATACTGTTTTATTTAAGGTAGGTATTCTTTTTCAGTTTTTTATATATTTATTTTAGTAATTAGTTTTATTCATAGATAAATTGTTATTTAAGTTTAAGATAATATAAAAATACTACATGTACATACTTATAAGAGCAAGTATTCGTAAATAAAGCAAAATGAAATTGCAAACATAAAGATCGAATGAATAAAAATTGGCTTTGAAAAAGTAAATAAAAAGAACTATACTTTGCTCCCTTCTCTACATTCTCGAATACTTCTAGATATATAAGACACAGTGACCCGTTAAATGGGTTCAGTTCACGATCTTGCTCGCTATCTATTGTTTCAGCAATAATAAGAATGGAACAGATGAAAACGACAATATTTGTATAAGAGCAACGTTTAGAAAGCTTTATATATTTATAAAGAGACTGGTCTAGTTTGAGCGCTGAGGTACGAACGGCGGCGTGCATCACTTTTTCATAAAATCGATGTAAGTACGAGTGAAGCTCTGTTACACTTTCCACTCTACGACAGACTACTTCTAAATGCCACAATCAGACAAACACATTACGCAGATCCTATCTATAGGATAAACATTCGATATACTTTACCAGCACTGTTAATTTTTGCGGGAATTTTAAATGAACCATTTACATGTATCATCTTATACGTAAAGAACTATCACAACGCAATGGTTAGAAAACGTGAACTGTTACGAGTAAATAAATTCATGAAAAACATATCTCTCAGTCTCTCAAAAAGCCACGAATTGTTAGTGCTTTTCTTTATCTATTTAATGGCACTCACAAAGGGATAACAAGTGTTTCTAGTTACTGGAGACAAGATTTTTACACTCGTAGAACGTAAACAGCAGTCTCATTGTCTTCTTAGACTGTAGGTACTTGTTAAATCGCCCCGAAACTTCAATCGAGTAGATCCGAGTGCTACAAATAAATACGAGGTACTAATTTCAATAAATTAACTTTAGTTATATATAAAACTGGTCAAGTGCGAATATGACATGTGCCATGACGGTTCCGTACATACTATTTAAAACAAAACGTATTCCCCGAGCTGTTGTAACTATCAAACTAACCCAGAGGGTCTATTTAGGTCTTTAATTATTTCTTGAATACAAAATATATTTCAAATTGTGTCCTAAGCGTGTGCTATAAGACCTAATTGAGAATGGACCTTCAAGTTTCTAAGTCAACTGGAAGTATTCTATAGATTTTTATGGTCAGCCAATTTTATAAAATTTACTATGTAAAGGTCAATAACTTTTTTTACGTTCAAAATATTGCATTTTCCATGGCCTTTTTAGGGATTAAAAGCAAAATTCATGACTATGAAAAATCCTTTTATCTTAATGCTACGAGTAATATAATATACCAAAAAGAACTGATATTGCATTTTTTTTATTTTATTTATTTACGTAGTTTTCAGGTGAAAGCGTTTAGTTACTTTGTTACCTCCGTGGTCTAGTGGTGCGAGCCTTGGGCTCTCAACCCGGAGGTCGTGGGTTCAATTCCCGCGGGGAACACATATATTGGAAAGTCACTTTGTGAATTGTTCTCAGTTTGGTTAGGACATTGCAGGCTTGAATCACCTGATTGTCCGAAAAGTAAGATGATTTCGTGCTTCGGAAGGCACGTTAAGCCGTTGGTCCCGGCCACTTTCTAGTAGAGTGGTCGTTACATAAACCACGTCAGAAAACGTAAGGCGGTTTAAAATCCTGACACAGCAGCCAACACGATAAGAAGAAGAAGAAGAAGTTACTTTGTTAGGGTTCCGCGCCCAAAGGGCAAGACGGAACCCTATAAATGTCGCTCTGCTGTCTGTCCATCTCTATGTCACGGGTCTCTATCTCGCAACCGGAATGAGGTACAAATCTGAAATTTAAATATGTTATGGAGAATATTGTCCCAAGATGGAATATTGAATAAAAAAATATTAAATTGATATTCAGGGGAAGTCCCATACATGTAAAAGGAGATGAAAAAGAATTTTTTTTCCCACTTTTTCGGGTGTCATTGTCTAGAAATCATTAAGTAGAAATCATTAAGTTTTTTTTGAATCTCCAAAGATGAAGAAATGGGGGGCCATCAAAGTTGTCAATATTAGACCATTTTTATCTGTCTCAAAAACTAAACAAGTTAGGAATATGGAATTTTTGGAATGTTATGTGCCTTATACCCCATTTAAATTTATTATTTAATAAGGAAAGGTTTAGGGTTATGGAATTTAAACCATTTATATTAAATCATATTTATCTAATTTATTTCAATCATTCAACAGAATGTAGTGGAATGTAAAATACGCTACCTATAATTTTGAAAGCTAGTCCGTCAGTATCTTCTTTTATACGTAAACTAGCTTTTGCCCGCGGTTTCGCCCGCGTGTTATTCGGTTTAACGACATGCTTTTTTCCGGGATTAAAAGTAACCTATGTATTAAATTGGGGTATAAGCTATATCCATTCTAAATTTCATCCAAATCCGTTCAGCCGTTTCAGCGTGAAAGAGTAACAAACATACACACACACACACACGCACAAACTTTCGCATTTATAAAATTAGTAAGAAGTAGGAAAAGACCACTTCCTTTCTATGAGTAATATTGAATTATATACTAATTTGTTTAAATATATATTATTTAGTGTTTATAAAATAACACCTGTAAAATCTCCTTATTGCCGTTGATGGGATATAATTAAAACACCCTTTGATAGACGAGATCGGCAGTGTTTTGTTTATTATGTCTAAACGTCTTAGATTTTGCATAGCATATTTCAATATCGCGATGTAGAAGCAAGTAACGCCATCTACATTACATTAGTGACAATTCTCAACATTCTGCCCTCCATGACCAGAATGGGCATTCACACAAAACAAAGAAAAGAACAATTTTTCAAGTAAGCCAAATAATCCTTAAACTAATGTACTTAAAATAATGACAATAACTGTAAAAGATTGGTAAACAGGTAAACATTAATCCTTACATCAAAAACGACTTGATATTTAATTCTGTTACATGTTTATAAACACCTTATCCGTAATGATTATACAAATAACAATAAACTTAACTGAAAACAGTATATAAAACTAAAACTCACTCAGTCACTGGTAGAATGCACAATTTGGTAACAGGTCTTTTAATAACATTGCCTTTGCATCTCAAACTTACAACACGAGTGATATTATCAGTACCGGGGTGTTTATCTGTAACTTTGCCATAAAGCCATCTAGCTGGCGGAAGGTCATCTTCCTTGACTAACACTATGTCCCCAATTTTAGGCTCAGGAGTTTGATATTCCCACTTATGGCGTTGCAAAAACTGTGTCAAATACTCCCGAGACCACCTACGCCAGAAATCTTGGACCATGCGCTGTGTCAATTGCCACCTCTTGAGACTACTAATATTAGAATTTTCATAATTGACATCAGGCACAAGCAATAGCGGCTCTCCTACTAAAAAGTGCCCTGGTGTTAGAGGACAAAGATCATCGGGATTGTTGCTGATCTGTGATACTGGTCTAGAATTAAGACAAGCCTCAATTTGAGCCAGTACCGTAGAAATTTCCTCAAACGTGAGAGTAGAGTTACCTATGACACGCTTGAGGTGATGCTTAGTCGACTTGATTCCAGCCTCCCATAACCCTCCAAAGTTTGGAGCATGGGGAGGAATAAAGTGCCAAGTCGTACCGTTTGTTGCAAGACAATCCGCAATTTCAACAGCAATGCCGGAATTTTCTTCAACAAATAATGTTTTTAACTCTCTAGCAGCACCTACAAAATTCGTGCCATTATCACTCCAGATGTCTGCGCCATAACCGCGTCTGGCCACGAAGCGTTTAAAAGCATTAAGAAACCCTTGAGCTGTTAAATCACTTACAGCTTCAAGATGAACAGCTCTCGTGGCCATGCAGACAAACAGACAGATGTACCCTTTGCTGGAGTGATGACCTCGTCCTTTGGAGGTACGAATACTTATAGGTCCTGCGTAATCTACACCGCTTTGATGAAATGGTCGACAAGGTGTGGACCTTGCTGTTGGCAGTTGCCCCATTAATTGGGTAGAACAGCGAGCCGCGTGACGGACGCACTTTATACACTTCCGAACAAATAACTTTGCAAGACGTTTTGCATCAACCACCCAATACTTCGAACGCAAATAATTAAGCATTATTTGAGGACCTCCGTGCAAAGTCTTTTCATGAGCCTCAGATATTATGAGATCTGTTAAGTGAGACTTTCGAGGAATAAGTATAGGATGCTTCATGTTTTCATGAATCTCAGCATTCTTAAGTCTTCCTCCCACTCTCATAATATTATTTCTATCTATGAACGGGTTGAAAGACAAAATATTGCTTTTCTTATGTACAAGACCGTTCTTAGATAAACTTTCCAACTCATTACAAAAATGCTGTCTTTGACATTGTTTAATGTACGTGTTTAGAGTCTCGTTTAACTCTCCCGTTGTAAGCCAGGCAGGAAATTTATCATTTTTCTTTTGACAACGCTAAATAAATCTCCTGCATAATGTCAAAACCCTAATAAGTTTTCTTAGCGATGAAAACTTTGTCCACATTTCATCTGTATCTACACATGTGGCCATGCAGCGTACCTTCTTCTTTCTCTCTCCAATTCTTGTGTCTTTTATTTCTGGTCTACTATACTTTATGGTTGTCGCTTTTAGCCATATAGGACCTTCTCTCCACAATTGCGATTCTAATAGATCTAAAGGCATAAGTCCTCTGGACGCCGCATCAGCAGGATTGTCTTTAGATCGCACATGTGACCACTGCTGAGCATCCAAAATCATCAAAATTTCAGAAACCCGGTTTGCCACGAAAGTTTCCCACCTACTAGGGTGGCTGCTTAACCAGTAAAGCACCACCGTAGAGTCTGTCCAAGCGTAAATATTGTTTTTTGGAATGCCCAAAACATCAGCTACCTCTTTCAATAACTTGGCAAGCAAAACTGCTCCACACAATTCTAAGCGTGCGATCGAGACTTGCTTAATAGGGGATACCTTCGTTTTAGATGTAATCAAAGTACAATGTACTATACCATTGGCATCAATGGTGCGAAGGTACACTACAGCTGAAAATGCATCGTTTGACGCATCAGAAAATCCTTGCAATTCCATGCAAGCATCATCTTCTCTACATCTCATCCACCGAGGAATGCGAAATCCAATGAGTTTTGGAAGATTACTTCGGAAGTTCACCCATTCTTCCAACAATGGAGATGGCATCTGCGTGTCCCAATCCACACCCGAGATCCATATTTTTTGTATAAATATTTTAGCCATGATAATTGTCGGTGCCAACCAACCCAAGGGGTCAAATAATCTGGAAATGTCAGAAATTGCTTTCCTTTTTGTGACAGGACTACTCAAAGGAGGGAGCTGAACAGAATATTCAAACTCATCTGTCTTCCTATTCCATGTTAATCCCAGAATTTTCATTACTTCATCACATTTCAATTCTAACTGTTCCGTTAATTCTTTTCCTTCAGTGATCTCTTCTAGTAATTCCTCACTACTGCTTGACCACTTTTGGAGTTCAAAACCACCTTTTTTGAGCAGCTCTGTCATTTGTGCGTATATTTCAACACCCTCATCGATATTTTGACATCCTGTCATCAAATCGTCAATATAGAAGTCCTTCAAGACTTTTTCAGCAGCAATTGGGAAATTATCTCCTTCATCATATGAAATTTGATGCAACGTTCTGACTGCGAGGTATGGAGCTGAAGCTGTTCCGAAAGTAACTCTCAGAAGTCTTAAGTGCTGTAACTCAGACTCTGGATTGTCTCGCCATAAAATACGTTGAAAATTTACATCTTCATCCGACACCTTTATTTGCCGGTACATCTTGATGATGTCAGCAACAAGACTTATCGGATGAAGACGCCACCTCATTATAATATGCCTCAAGTCTGATTGTAGGGTTGGACCTACCATCAAATCATTGTTTAGAGACACGCCATTGGTGCCAGAACACGATGCATCAAAACACAGTCTCACTTTTGTTGTGCTTTTATCCTCACGCACAACGACTACTTGTGGTAAGTAGACTGGCTTGTTATCCTCAACCAGTTCTTCTTTGGGCACAATCTCCATATGTCCAAGGTCTAAATATTCTTGTATGACCTCGCAACACTGGGTCTTAAGAACTGGATTTTTTAAGTCTTTTTTCTGACAAAATAAAACGCCTAGATGCAATTTTAAAGGAGTTACCATACTTGCAATCTGGGTCGTTTGTTCGGAAAGGCAACTTAACAATGTACCTTCCGAATTCATCCCTTTTTGTGGTTTTTGTGTACAGGTCTTCGCATTTTTTCTCTTCCTCAGTTAAAAACTTGTTTTTAATTACTTGAGAATGTTCCGACTCCAGCTCCCAAAACTTCTTTAAAACCTCGTTTTCATCTACGCGAGTATGCATGCTAACAATCGTGCTAGTGTGGCAAATGCTGGTATCATTCAAACATTTGTCACTGATTTGGCCGGATAATATCCACCCTAGTTTAGTGTTTTGGGCCACAGGAGACCCTGGAGGACCTTTGATCAAGCCCTCTTCCAATATTTGAGCATAAACTTCTGCTCCGAGGAGCAGATCAATTTTATTTGGCTCTCTAAACGTAGGGTCTGCCAAGCATACTTGAGACAACTCAGGCCACCAATGCAGTTCAACCTTCTTTTCAGGAAGCAATGAGGTAATTTTACCTAGAACATGAGCCTTGACTTGCACAATAAATGTGGGATTATGAAGTGATTGAAGCTTCAAAATAACCAAATAATTCGAATTTAACGACGAATTATGATCACTTCCTAACCCTGAAATGCGACTCTTGTTCATGAGTTTCTTTAGTCCGAGTTGTTGCACTGCAGACTCCGTAATAAACGAAGCCTGAGATCCTTGATCAAGTAAGGATTTGAGTGTTACACTTGTGCCTGTTTTCGATTCAACCTTCACTAAGGCTGTGGCCAACAAAACTTGACTGTGCGTATTCAAAAAACAGGCAACAACATGAGAAGACTCGTCTGGTGTTGTTGCTACTTTTGCAATAATATTCTTATCTACCTGATGACCTATGGGGCCACTAGGCTCAACGGATTTTTCAACATTTTTTAAGTGTAAAAGAGAATGATGTCTTTTTTTACATATTCGGCATCTGGTTGACTGACGACATGCATACACTGAATGGTTTGAACCAAGGCAATTGTAACACAAACTGTTGTTTCGGACAAAACTACGTCGTGTTTCACATTCTTCTTTTGCAAATTTTTTACAGTTGCACAGTTTGTGATTTTCAGTACAAAAAGGACAACAAATTGTACTATCTGTAGTAACATGCAGCGATTTTGCGGTGAGATTGCGATTGAAATTTGGTTGCGGCTTATTAGTTTTACTGTCTAAAAATTCCAACGCTCTGAATCGTTGCTCCAAAAATTCCTTAAACTCCGTAAACTTTGGCAGTTCTTCGGTTAAAGTGCAACTTTTAGACTCCCAAAGCTTCCTGGTCTCATTGTCTAGTTTGAGACTTGTAACATAAATGACAATAATGTCCCAGTTACTTATGTCAATGCCTAAATTCTGTAATGAGTTTAGACATTCATTGGTTGTGTCCAACAGCTCTTTTATACCACTTGCTGATTCATTTATCAAGTTCCTTTGACCCATCAGCCGTTTTAGCGTGCAATTTGCTAGATATTTTTTGTTGTTATAACGAGCTTCTAATTGAGCCCAACAAATGTTGTAATTGCTAGCTGTTATCGGAATATGGCGCAAAAGTTGCTCGGCTTCTCCTGATAGGTGACTTTTTAAATAATGCAACTTTTGCACTTCATCTAAAGAAGTGCTGCTGTGGATAAGAGACACAAACAGATCCCTAAAAGTTGTCCACTCTGCGTACTTTCCCGAAAAAGTCGGTATGGATATTTTTGGTAACTTTACTGACAAATCGTTGGACTTTCCCACACTAGACATTACAGGACTAAAGTCAGGTGGAAGTTTTGTTAACTTTTCTCTTAATTCTGACTGATAATCCATGTATAACTCCTGAACTTCATCATACAATCCCGTTTTAAAATAATTAGAATTCTGATATCCTTCTGGGTCAGATATTGATGATATAAATGTACGGTGATTGGTGCAAAACGTAGACCATTGCTCTTTCAAATTTTCTAATCTCGTCTCAATGTAAGCACGAGTTAATCGTTCCCTCGGAGATTTTTTAAAATTTGCTTTGGCCTTGGTAATGCTAGACATAATATCATCTTGCATTAATTTAAATTTATCCATTTTTATGTATTACAGAACCCACATGTACAAAATATCAAACACTCAACTGAAACTACTTAAAACTTATATAAACAGTAAATTTTCTAAAGTAAAAATAAATTTATAATTTATCTTAAGTTTACTTCAAAAATAAAATACTACAAGTATTTTTTAATTTTTATCCAAGACCCAAATTTTTACTTTGCAAATTTCAAAATGTTTAGAAATATTACAACACCAAAAATTTCATTTTTAAAATTTACCAAGTGTATTCCAAGAATGTTATTTGAAAAATTTACTAAGTGTTTGACAAATGTTGAAAATTTTACAAGTCCAAGAATTTTATTTGAACATTTTTCTAAGTGTTTCAGACTAAGTAAAGAATCGGGCATAGGTTCCCCGTCTTATCACTTTACTTAAAATTATTCTAAGTCTCTAAACATGCATTAAAATTAATCTAAGTTAATTACTCCATACAAATAAAGTTCAATTTTGCTTGAAATCTTGATCCGCTAATAGTATCACAACAGTACTCACTTGCTACACGTCACTTCACCTTGATTCTCGATGGAGGGTTCCTTTTCACCCTCTTCACACACCAACTCCCCTTGGGATGACTCCTTCCCTGGCTGCAACCCTTCTCGGATGCCGCCTGCAGCAGTCCAGCTATGCACCCTTGTGTGCACTCCGCTTTCCGCCGTTGAATACAAAGTGCATCCCACTTTATCGAGTTGAGGTCTTCAGAACCAGTATCCAGTTCGAAGGACCATGTAAAATCTCCTTATTGCCGTTGATGGGATATAATTAAAACACCCTTTGATAGACGAGATCGGCAGTGTTTTGTTTATTATGTCTAAACGTCTTAGATTTTGCATAGCATATTTCAATATCGCGATGTAGAAGCAAGTAACGCCATCTACATTACATTAGTGACAATTCTCAACAACACCCAAGCGGGAAACGGGGCAACGATTAAAAAAATGCTTTATAACGAACAGATTTGAATGCGGTTTTCTTTATTATCAATGTAGTTACCCAGGTCAACACATAGACTATAAATGATGTGCATAAAATAACACCCAAGCCGAAAACGGGGCAGAGATTAACTGAACGCGGGCGAAGGTGCGGGCAAAGGCTATGTAAGAATAAATGTTCTTGTAAGTCAAATAAAATTAATAGATAAAATCAAAATGTAATGAAGTTGGTTGCGAACTTTTCATTAATATTACAGATTTTATTTACCTTAACCACAATTTATACTATTTGGGTGAAAGAAACCTCTTATTCAGGTAAGCTTGCCATTATGCATGTTATTTTCAAATGTGACATTTTAGTTTATGTTTCTGTGTGTATACAATAAAGCATATAATAATAAATATGTTTTAATTCACGGGATAAACCGCAGGGACATACAGGTACTAGTTGTGGAAGTACGTAAATCAAACATTCAACCTGACGGACCACAATATGATGAGCCCCTGAAATGTAAATCAAATACCGCCGTGCTCATATTCGTATTGATACGTTTAATATGAGACCTTTTTCTGTTTGTTTCTGTTACATAGGTTCTCTCAACAGGGATCAACGGTCTTTGGAACAAATTTCCAGTTGGGATGATTATTTCAGACCCTCGGTTTCCACCTTCATTGCAACTGAATGACACCGACTAAATGTCGGATACCCCACTCTTCTTTTCCCAGCTGGATACCAAGAAATAGCCTGCTTTGGAGATACCCCAAAAATCAAAATATCCCCATTTTCTAAAACAGTGTTCTTCGCCATGTCGAAACCCCAGAGTATCTGCTACGTGTGACAGAGACAACAACTCCTAGTTATCCGTCATAAGCAGTTTCACTTTCGCCAAACGAATATCAAACAATCTGTATTAAAAATAATTCATCTGTCAATTTTGAAATGTGCCACTTTGTCATCTGTCATAAAACCTCTATCAAAGTCTCACTACTACCGTTGATCTAGCTAATGTATTCAGTAAGAAGAATGGATATATTGCGAAATTTTTCTTTCAGTAGATCCATTCTCATTGAAACTGGATCTACTGAGAAAAAAAACTGCTCACTAGATCCATAAATCTAGTGAAAATGATCGTCTAAATCTCAGTGTACCTACCCTAGTAGTAGATTTATATTGTTTTGTTCAGGATGATCGGTAGCAGGGAGAACAATTTATTTGGCACGTCGATGAAGCACCTTCTACAATATCACGGAGCTAATTAGAGCACCTCCACCGGTGCTCAGTCCCTGCGGCCGGCCCTGGACCCTGAGTACACAAAATTGCATTATTTTTTGCGGCAGCTGCCTTAATTACGGCTCCAACCCGAGCTTGTGATAAAAGGCGACACACTTTTTATGAAGAATTTTAGTATTAAAGACACAAAAAGTAGACATGAAAGAGGATGCTTCATCCATAAATATACAAACAGAGGGGATCTCTAATCGCTAAACCTTTTAGCCGGCTGGGTTAGCTCTATAATGTGATTTCATTTTGTTTATTAAATATGCTTTACTTTCTCTTTTTCTTTTTTTACTTTTTAAAATAAATGTTGCTCTACTCTGGATAGAATAATGTTACTCTGCTCTAATATAATAAATGAGAATCCTGTTAAACGACTACCCTCGCGAGTATTTACATAATTGTTCACTCGATAACGAATACAAGTACATTTAAAAAACATACGAGTATTTCTTACACTTTGGTACATTTTTACATATTTAACAAAGAAAAAACACACAAAACGGACATTGCATTTACATCAGGCAAAATTTACGTGAAAAAAAACTAAATTTCTATATAGTAAATTTAGTTTAATTACGTTCTATTAATCCGACTATAACATTTTCCAATAATGAAAGGAGGTTTGTACTTTATTGACATTAAAACCTTATCACGGTCTGTTTGTTTTCACGAAATTAATACAGTTTGCTATTTAGTTTGCTTGTTTTTAGTTTATTTTGTTGATATTATTGTTGGTTTTGGTTAGTTAGAACCCCGTATTGAAGAAACCAAGCGCTGGCAACTAGCAAATAGCTGAAGGTATTGTTAACAGTTACGGCTACTGGGTACCCGTCGGTTTAGTCTAATATTTATTGATAGTTCCTGCCGACCTATATACCTACTTCATTAAATGTCACTTCTTTGACGTAAGAAATTTGAGGATTAAAGGTTTGAAATTGAATTTTCGGCACTCTTCAATTAGGACAGACTTGTATTTAGGGGTTCACAAGAGATGTGGCCAGAAAATAACTCGTTCATCGGGAGGCATTCCTTTCGCACAAATAATTCAAAACTGTGTAATGTTCAGAACGAGGGTAAAGCTTTGGCTCGTTCCAGATAATTATAGAGTTCATTGTTCTCAGAAACTTGTAATGTTGCTGGAGAAAGTACTCAATTGTGTGTTTAATTATACCGCTTAATTTCATATAAAATATAATATTACTTGCAGGTAATTCAGACTCAGAAAAGGTTACTTCGTAGAACTTATATATGTCGGCTCTGCTTTGCTGCTCTTTCACTACTTTATTAATATTAGATATATTATTAAATATTATAAAGCGCTACCTGTAAATGCAACTCTTTTTTTCAATCATCAGGCCAATACTAGAGGTAGCACAAACAAACCATAAGAGTAATATGAATAACGTCCGAGCTGTTAATTCTATCAAAAATAGCACCATCAAGTTAACCCCTCGCAGGGAACGGGACCTGCGATTATACGAGCAAATTGATTAAACATGCAAAGCCAAACAACTCAAATTCTGTTTCCTATTAATAACTAACGAGACAATGGCTCTTTGTACAAGGTAAGGCTGCCTGGTCGGTCCCAGTCCCAACTGTGTGTTGGCGTGTCCCAATCGTGCCCCCACTGTGTCCCGACTGTAGCTATGTACGGTACGAGTGTTTAATATTACAGAGCGGCGGGTATCCTGTAACATGGAACGTCGTGGACTCGCACACTCGACAGACGAGATTTTTACTTTCGTTACTTACATGACTACCGTCATCAACGCATGACAGCTAGAGGATGCGTAGTCACAAAATACTATTGATCTGCGGATTCCTACGAAGAGATTTTACAAACACCCTTACAGTATCGACCGAGATTTAAAAGGCAAAGTTGACTATAAAAGCGTCAGTGATCGTAGCGAGTGACTTGAGCGAAAATGATCCTGTTATCTTCACGTCACAAAATTATTCAATAAATTAAACACAAATTCTTGTACGTTTTATTCCACAAATATTTATTTTTATTATAACTTGGGCTACCGGTTTCGTATGGGCCAACAAATTATTAATCTTAATAAAGATTTTATGTATAAATAGAAAACATCTCATTTATACATTAAATCGTTATTAAGGTTAATGAAATTTGTTGGCCCGATTAAAAATAAATATTTGTGGACCAAAAAGTACAAGAATTTGTGAATAACTTATTGAAGAGACATTCCACCAAGAACCATCAATCGAATCCATCCGATATTTCACAAACTTATGATTATGGTCGAAGTGTTTTAGACGATTCCAATGAGATATTACCGAGTTTTTTTTTCTTGAATAGAACACAATAGGCTCGTCAGTAAATTAATATATTTTGTTCTAGGGATGAAATCGAGGGATCCATTTGGTCCGGCACTTCACGGAGGGTTTGTCCGGACTTCTGATTAAATATAAACTGTTGGTATAGTTCAGAACAATGGGATTTGTTCAGTATCGACTGTCTATTTATTTATCAGTATATTGTTATTGTGTTGTTCACACGATGTATGTTATAACAATTATATTACATCAGGTTCGAATCTTAGTTCAGAGCTCCTTACGTCCAGATTTACTTTTCTGATTTTCTATACCGCAATGACATAATAGTACATTATGATACAAGTGAGCTGCGTTGGATATTACAGTCGAGGCGGGATTGCAGGCCGAGCCGAAGCCGAGAGTGTAATGTCTAATGCTCACGAGTTTCATGCAACGTTTTTCAACACACTTGCGAGAAAAAATAATAAAATTTATTTTTTTCCACATAATTGAAACCACAGCTGACTGAACTGAACTGACAATTTTCTTTGAAAAATGGCGGCGGAGATTTTGTTTTTTGCGCAGATGGAAATAGAGGCACTGACGCATTCGCCAAACAGCCAAATATTAAATATTAACAAAATGAATATTTTTGTATTTACAACTAAAATTTTAGTTAATTTCTTAATAAAAATAAATAATTTGATAAAATTAAATGATTATTTATTATATTTTAACTAAGACAGTCTATTTATTTGCAAAAACTTTACTATTTCTCAAGACATCAAAACTCTTTGCTAAGATTTAAAAAAAACTGTAATGTAAAAAACACTCGTGCCATAATGTAAAGTAAAAAGCACGCGTGTTTAATATGCTGCTTTATGACCCTAAGAACGCTGCAATAAGGGCCACTTTTAAGCAAGTGTGTTGAAAATTTAATTTGTTATCTTCTTGCGATGGATAAATCACCAAATATTTAAAATATAAAACTTTATTTCTATCATAGTTTTAAAAATTATATAGCAGCAATCTGCTTTGATCAGTTAGATGGATTTCGCAATGCGAATATTATTAACTAGCTTTTGTCCGCGACTTCGTCCGCGTGGATTTCGGATATAAATTCAAATCAGATTTCCCATAGATTTATATAACAACAATAATAGTCTTTGCCGTTTGCGTTTATTAAATCTTTGCGCCGTTTTCGGCTTGAGCGTTATTTTATGAACATCCCTTGTAGTCTATGTATTGACCAGGGTAACAACAATGATAATAAAGAAAACCGCATCCAAATCCGTTCAGTGGTTCTCGAGTTATAAAAGCATTTATTCAATCTTTGCTCCGTTTCTGGCTTGGACGTTATTTTATGAACACCCCTTATAGCCTATGTGTTGACCAGGGTCACTACGATGATAATTAAAAAAACCGCATCCAAATCTGTTAAGCGGTTCTCGAGTTAAAACGGAACATACAGACAGGCAAAAATTCTAAAAATTGTTGTTTCGGCCTCAGTACAGTACCAATAACATATTTCATTTAAAATTTCGCGAAAATATTCAATATACAGACACGACTTTTTTACTACTTTATTATTAGTATATGTGTATATATATATAGAGATATCTTAGATGCAAAAAAAAGTCATATATAAATCCAGTTTCACTAACGTTGAATGAGAATGGTGTATTAATGGAAACCAGTCGGGAGTAAATTGTAAAATAAAACCAGTGAAACAAGTACAAGTGATTTAAACTGTAAGGTGTGACTCCTTGGTGGAACTTCATTTTAATAACACTAATAAAAGTCTTCGTGTACAAGTTCCACTATACACCTACATTTATATTAATTAAATAGCGATTAGTTTCGAGACAATATAGTGGAACTTGTACACGACAATATAGTGGAACTTGTACACGACAATATAGTGGAACTTGTACACGACAATATAGTGGAACTTGTACACGACAATATAGTGGAACTTGTACACGACAATATAGTGGAACTTGTACACGACAATATAGTGGAACTTGTACACGACAATATAGTGGAACTTGTACACGACAATATAGTGGAACTTGTACACGACAATATAGTGGAACTTGTACACGACAATATAGTGGAACTTGTACACGACAATATAGTGGAACTTGTACACGACAATATAGTGGAACTTGTACACGACAATATAGTGGAACTTGTACACGACAATATAGTGGAACTTGTACACGACAATATAGTGGAACTTGTACACGACAATATAGTGGAACTTGTACACGACAATATAGTGGAACTTGTACACGGACACTTTTATTACTATTAAGTGTAAGTACATTTAATCATTTGCTAGACATGACAATAAGATCAATAGTATCTTTTTTCTGCCTATTTGTTTGAAATTTACTAAATGAAGGTGTTCTGTGGGAGTATTCGAAGCTGCATGGCAGAAATACCTTTGCCTATGCCAAAGCATAAGAATAACACAGTGCCGAATCGCGGTGGTATAATATAAATAATAACTTCGGTTTCCAACATCGGACAAACAATGTAGGTGCTTATAAAACGGTTTTTGATGTTCTAATTACCTTATTGTAGTATAGAAGTAGATAAAATATAGGTTGGGGAAAAACTCTTTTCGCAAATAGTATTGTATGAACTTATAATAAAATCTCTTTGGCTATACCATTTGTGTCTGGCTGGTTTTGGTATTATTAAAAGGTTTAAATTTTAAAAAAGATAATTCCAAATTCATATTAGGTAAAATGTGTGATTTCCATTTGTTTTTCTTACTGTTAAGATGAGTGAATCTCATGAAGAAATTCGATACATTTTAAAATTTTACTACAAAACAGGTAAATGTGCAACGCAAGCCGCGAAAAAAAATTGTGATGTTTTTGGACCTAGTGCAGTGTCTATGAGAGTAGCACAAATTTGGTTTAAGCGTTTTCAATCCGGAAATTTTGATGTCAAAGATGCATCTCGCTCTGGGCGCCCTGTTACGGATAAAATGGATGCCATTTTTGAAAAAGTGGAGCAAGATCGGCATATCAGTAGTTACGATGTAGCTAAAGAACTGAGGATTGACCACAAAACAGTTTAGGCGCATTTGAAAAAAGCTGGGTACACAAAAAGCTCGATATTTGGGTGCCTCATGAGCTCACTGAAAGAAACTCAATGAACCGTGTACTCATTTGTGATTCTTTATTACGACGTAATGAAACCGAACCATTTTTGAAAAACCTGATAACTGGTGATGAAAACTGGATCACGTACGACAAGAACGTGCGAAAAAGGTCGTGGTCAAAGGCTGGTCAGGCTTCACAGACTCTGGCGAAACCCGGGTTATCTCGCAACAAGGTAATTCTGTGTGTATGGTGGGATTGGAAGGGCATTATTCATTATGAGCTGTTACCGCCAGGCATGACCATCGATTCTGAACTCTACTGCGAACAACTGATGATATTAAAGCAATAAGTTGAGAGAAAGCGGCCGGAATTAGTCAACAGAAGGGGTGTGGTTTTTCATCATGATGACGCTAGACCTCACACATCTTTAGGCACTCAGCAAAAATTAAGAGAGTTTGGCTGGGACGTATTAATGCATCCGCCGTATAGTCCTGACCTTGCACCTTCAGATTTCCACTTGTTTCGGTCTCTTCAGAATTCTATAACATCACGAGAGGACTGCCAAAACCACTAGTCGCGGTTTTTTGATCAGAAGCTCCAGAATTTCTATAGCAATGGAATTATGTCCCTACCTACAAGATAGGAGAAAGTTATCGAACAAAATGGCACCTACATACTTTAGTTAAATGTAAATAAACTTCATTAAAAAATGTTTTTAATTTTCATATAAAATGCGAAGAAACTTTTTCCCCAACCTATTATATTAAAAACAATGACAAAAAGGTACAAATAAATAATGTAAGCGGAGAATTATAAACCTTTAGTATGTTCGAAGCTTGCATGCTCATGGAACTAACCATATTAATGACGTCATAGCCAGTTTTCGACTTGTACCGATGTCATGAGAGATAACAATAAAATAACCCCTTTTAGATTACAGATATAATCCTAATAAAGTTTGTTTAGTGGTTCAGCACAGAGACAATTTCCGAGGCGCGTGTTAAAACTCCATTTAAGCCAGAACGGAAGCGGAATAAAATAAACAAAAATGGCGCTTCCCCCGGAAGGAAACAATAGTTACTGAAATGTTATTGGGATTTAAAAGTAGCTTTGCTGTTGTTTTACAATTAGAAAACGAAAGAGACGAGTGTGTTTGCGGGTTATGTTTATATCGGCGCATCGTCCGGCACATCCCCGTACATCCAATACAGTGAGCTCGGCGCTACACGTTCAAACTGGAATGGATTCTGTTTGTACTTTGTATTTTTATTTTTACATTTACAAAACCTCGTATTGAATTCAAACCTTTCGGATACTATTTCTATTTCCACCTTTCGTTTGCCTACCTTCACAAGGTCTTTTGTAACAAATCCACTGTGACAAATCCACTGCAACGTCATTAAACAGTGACGTCACTAAACGTTAGTGAAAACTAGAACGTAAAAATCCGGTCCGTTATCGCCACTACGGATCTCTGAGGTGCATAAAAACACGATTTCGTTAGTGAGAGCCAGGTACAGTCGCGGACACGTAGACATATCCAATTGGACTTCATTGAGACTGTTATAAGGATTAGAATGGTATGTAATAGTTTAAACTGCTGCCGATGTCCGTGCACAGGAATACCTTCATAATAACCAGGGTGGAGTAGTGACATTAATGATATAAATATTCCCATCCCGCCCCCCTTCCTCCCCCTTCCTCATCCACGCCACTGATCGCGTTAAATGTAGCACCTTCATCTGAGTGTGTGAGTGTATGTGTTGTTGACCTACCTCAAACTGTTATGGGCTTTACCGTGATGTCTATCATTATCGGGTTCTATAAAAGAATAGTATTTTTTATAATAATTAAAGGATTCATTTTAATAATATCTAACATGCCGTCCATAATTTTCAAACCCATATTAATTTTAATTGAAGGGTATGTGTACCAATATCCGAGTCAATCAACCCAGAAAATAAAAAGTTTCACAAAAATTTTAACCCCCCATTTCACCCTCTCAGGGGTAGAATTTCGAAAAATCCTTTTTTAATGGACACTACACAAAGAACACCCCCCAAATTTTATGTATCTAGGATTAGCGGTTTAGCCTGTGGCTTGATATATCTGTCAGTCAGGACTTTGAATTTATATAGATTATCACTAAAATTATGTATAGCGGTCACTCCACTACATTCCGCGACCCCTTGTGATTCCTAACCTTCTAATCTAAGCTACTGACTTGCTCCGGCGCTAACGGATTTCTGGCATTTGAGAAAAACTAGTAAGGTCTAGGCAAAACTAGTGAGGCCTAGGTAAAACTAGTGAGGCCTAGAGAAAACTAGTCAGGCCTAGGCAAAACTAGTTTGTCCTTATATCGAGTTTGGCCAGTGAATATTTCACAGATTTATCCTTAAAACTTTTTGGCACGATAAATCTTAAAATCATGCTCTAGCAAGTTGAGACAACACCCCCTTAGATTTGAGGCAGTAACTAAGGCGACACAGTGTGTGTATAGGTAGTTTCATGAACCTATTTACTGGCCGTTATAAACGTATTTGGCAATTGGAAATGGAATTTCAAGAATCATGCCAGGGTCGAGACATTTGAACGCTTTAACTTACAATCCAATTCTCGTGTTCAAACAGAGTTGCGTCCGACCGGCCTCGAGCTATGTACATAAACACAAACAGAATTTACACTGTGGCTACAGCGAGGATCCTACAGTTCTCCACCACTGCACTACAGGAGCGAGCCATTCTGTGTCGTAGCTTAGGTCAGCGTGGACCAAGAAAAGCGATCAACTCGCTACGACGTAGGCCGCGTAGCTACAACGCACATAGCTAAGGTCAGCGTGGATCGCGTAGCGCGACGACTCTCTACGACGCAACCAGTCTACGACGCATGTAGCTAAGGTTAGCGAGGACCGCACCGCGTAGTGCAATCGACTCGCTATGACGTACGCCACGTAGCTATGATGCACGTTATTAAAGTCAACGTGGACCACACCGCAATCAACTTGCTACAGTGCGTTAGACCCGTAGCTACGACGCACGTAGCTAAGGTCAGCGTGGATCGCGTAGCCCAAATGACTTGCTACATCGTTGCCGCGTGGCTTGGTCATGCATGAGCAGATTTTTATTTATTGGCGGCTACTTGTTTCTTTAGGAAACTGTTTGAGTATGATCAGTAGAGTATGTTAATTAATTAATGTTAGCGATCCATTAACACTCGGTACACATTAATTTACAAAAATAAGTCAATTATAAATATTTGTTTTAAAAGGTAGTAAAAGTGTAGGGAGTAAAATACATTTTTTATCATAACTTATTCATCTAAGGCATATTTAAAAATTATTCATTATCACTAATAAAAGGAATAACGATTGTTTCCAAACAATTTGGTCCCGCCATAAGTAAAAGTCCTACAATAATAAGTGAAAATAATTCTAGGGTATATTGTGTATCGTTGATTGAAAAAATATGTTTTTCTTCGGTCAAGTAATTTTTTTAGTTTCCAGTAAAAAGTGGTTCAATCGGATGACTGAATTTCTATATAGAAGTGAAAAAAAAAATTGTGCAAAAAACTCTTTTCGGTGGAATGCGGTTTTTAAGCGATACTCAATCACCTCTTAGACTTTTTATCTTTGAATTGTAGGTCTTTATATATTCAAATTATAAGTGCTGATTTAGTAGTTTATTTTAAACCTTCTGCACGGAGCCCGACTTCCCCACCATATATTCGCGAACGTTACGAGTTCATTTTCTCTAAAGACAAGCAAGTTAGATCTCACACAGTCTCGCTTCTAAAAACCCCATGCCATTACACCACTGATTTTGGAAATTCTTTTACCGTTCAATCAATTAGGTTTTGGAACTCACTTCCGCATACAATAAGGGATAGTCCTTCAAATGGCGTGTTTAAAAAAAATGATTAAAGATAATATATATATTTCTTCCTCTTAATTTGTCCTTCTTTAGGTAGTTATTATATAGTATGTGTAGTATATTTCTGTATTTATCTTATAAGTATTGTTATGTATGTATTCGTAGGTTAGGTTAATTAGTATTTAATTAATATGTTAATTTATTTTTATACAGTTATTTATTATGTGCACATATGTTTACCCTATCTAATAAAATATTCACTTTCAGGCTTGGTTTGCTGGAAGAAATCTCATTTTTGAGAGAAGCTCGCCACTGTAAATTATATTTAAAACAAACTTTGTATTTAATTGATCTGTGTACAATAAAGAATTAAGAATTATAAAATGTATAAAGTTGACACGTTTAGAGGCTGTTTCACACATTGCTGATAATCGCTGTCCATAACATAAGAACAAAAATGAAAAATGTTTTAGTGACTCCTAATTCAACAAGCACTTTAACAGAAAGTGGTGAAATAGGTCTTGGTCTCTCCGAGTGCATTATATATTATTTCCGAGTAAAATTAGATATATACCGACCAATAAAAGAACAACATATCGGGATCACTAGTACCGTTTATTTGTATGAGAGCCTCAACGGGGTGGCAGTCAGTATTTACTTGTGTCGTTAGAAGGCTACAGGCTGTAGCCGACGGGGCAGCCCCGAGATCCTGTAAATCGGGATCAAACCATTACTACTTACTACTATTGGGCCATACCATTATTATTTACTGCGACCTGCAAACCGCGATTTGTTCACAAATCCTAGCCTTCCGACCGCAACATTAATAACATTAGCTCAACATACATTCGCAAACAATATAAAGTTCTTTACGGTATTTACGAGGGTTTACTAGGAAGATCGACTACATGAGCCATCTTCGAGGGCTCCAGCACTACAAGTCGAAGTAGTCACCACGATCGAGAGCGGTCGGAACCGATCCCTATCACTATCATTGAATATAAGTGGACGGATAAATTAATGTTCCTACTGAACAATACCCCAGTCCGTACAATATCGTAACTAAACGATTAGCTCCAACAGCGCGACTCCAAGTGAAACGAACAAAACGTTCAGATTAGAATTTCACAAAAAGGAGGGAATTGTTTAAGGCGCAGCTCTAATTGAAACAACAGACCGAGTCGCCTCGGTTATTGAATAATTCCGAAGGTATTTTGATTGGTTTAATAACTTTGTAACTTCTAAACTTTTGTTCGAGCGAGCCGCGTCAGCGTCGACGTCAGCGCTGAAATTCTGCTTTTAGTTAAATTGAATCAGGTCAAGTCTTCTGTTCTTGTACCTTTGTAATGTTAATTTACACCGCCCCGTCTGTATTTAGTATATAACCATTATTCAAAAATGTTGTTATCTACAAATTGCCTTCAAAATACCCTAAAACGGCGTGACCGGTAGGAAAAGGGACCAATCGTATACAAGCGTGTTTAATTATAAAATGCCAATTTACCTATAGTTTACCCAAATTCTACTAAGTGCTGTTTATCAAAATTATTTATCACAACACACTAATATTATAAATGCGAAAGTTTATGTTTGTGTGTGTGTGTGTGTATATGTTTGTTACTCTTTCACGCTGAAACGGATGGACCGATTTGGATGAAATTTAGAATGGATATCGCTTATACCTTAACTTAACACATAGGCTACTGTTTATCACGAAAAAAAGTATGTCGTTAAACCGTATAACACGCAGGCGGAGCCGCGGGAAAAAGCTAGTTTCACATATGATAGAGTATCTCTGAATCACCCGCCTGACCAGCTGTTCAAGCCTAGACCGGAGTGTCTCCGGTGGTGCATCGCCTTGAGGCGCCTCCATCCGGTGCCAACAGCAACCTGGTGCGGTCATCGGTTCACCTGGCTGGAGGTCCCGGTAGCACTGCCCTCACTCAAGACCCAGTCTATTTTGTTAAACATTTTCAAGAACTGGACCGGTATAACTACTCCCTTCGTTTTATTTAGATGTGAGTAGTCAGTCCGAAAAGTGATAAACAGTGTGAGATGTGTGTGAGGCGAGAGATCAAAGGCGAGTCACGAAGTGTTTACGTTTGTCCTCTCCGTTATGACGTCACATCCGGCCACGTCGCGGTTCAATGTTGCGGCGTTCGTGAATCTTAATGAAACATTGCCTAAGGGTCCCGTAGTAATAATTAAATTCTCCAATTAACATATTTTCATCAGATAAAATATTTACTTTCAAAATAAAGGCGATTCCACGTATTACTCACGAACAAAGGGGCATTGTAAACACGAAAAATATTTTTGCAGAATAAAATCAATTTGATGAAATTTGGAACAGCGTCTCATTATAATCAGTTTATAATATACAGCAGCAGTATATATTTATTATAATTTGGAATAATTTAGCAGATAGAGTCGTCTAGAGTGACGCTATAAAGGGTAGGTCACACAGTCCGGGCTCAATTAGCCCAAGTGTATTTGGCAGGAAGCCGCCGGGCACAATGGCCTCTGTCGTGGCCGGAACGTATTCCGTACAATCACGCCCACATGGAACCTCACCCGAGAAATAAAAACCAACGATATGGCTGTACCCCCGCCCCGCGCCCCTCCCGCCATACCCTCTCGGTGCGATAGCCGGGCTAATTCTCTTCTATTTAGTCGTTCTTAATTTCTTTCATAACGGCGAAAGGCTCGTGAGCAACAGCCTTGGCCGATAACGATGTACCATTGTGTACTGGACTTAGAAGCTAATGCTTCGCACTCTGGACTTTGAGGGCGGTTTTATTTGTCTGGTTCATACACAGCTACGGGGCTTGTGCAGACATTGATAGATAATTGAGGGTGTGCTTCGCCAGTAACGTGACGCATTCAGCATCTACGACAATGAGCTCTGGCGACCGGCAGTGAGCGCGCTGCGTACTCCGGTTTGGTACAAACCTATTGAACCTAATTATGCTACGGTATGGTATACCTATGTAGCTAGCGTGTGATTGAAGCTCAAAGTGAATTTAGTGGAAGTGACGCGCTCATTATTATTAAAATATGTAAATCAGTTAGTCTATTAGGTAATAATTATTTTATTTTACACATCTAAAAGTTAAAAATGACGGTTCAAAGTTGTTTTTACTGTCCAAAACTAGCATGCTCAATTTTACCAACATCTTTAAAGTGACGACGCGATAAAGGTGAGTCTGTCGCCGTTCTGCGAGCACGAATACCGACGACTATCTGTGGAAAGTTAACTGGCTCACTAGCTTAGCAAGAAATGCAGACCGAACACGTTTTATAATTTCACTAGTCTGCTATCTGACATGTCGGCGGGCGGGTAAGGGAAACACTCGTATAAAATAATTAAAATATAATAAGTTAATGAATAACATTATGTATATTGATGCAGACAGACTATCACAAACCAAGGTCCTTGAAATATCGGTATCGAGGGAAAGAATGAACGTAAATATTTATTATGTATATAAAATTAGACACCCTAAAAATGTACTATCTCAAGTGGTATGATAGTTTATTATTATTACCCTCTATCTTGGTCATTTATCCACACTGGCGGCCCTCGCTTGTGCTCGCTCGGGCCTGCCCACGTTGTGAACAATTGCAGAGGTAGGAGGAAGCGGGGAAAGGGGACAGGTAGGGGGGGGGGGGGGGCAAAAATACATCGTATCATGTCGCTAACCACACGATAGAAGTATCCATAAGCTTGGCTAACAACAACACCTGTAATTTTCCTCTCGTTTTTAAGGTTCCGTAGTCCGACAAGGAACCTTTATAGTTTCGCCATGTCCGTCTGTCCGCGGCTTAGCTCAAAGACTATTAGTACTGGAAAGAAGTTGTAATTAGGCAAGGGTAATGGGAATGCATACATATTAATCACGCCAACAAAAAGGGAAAAAAATATGTTTTTTGAGGGTACACTTAAATTGGGGAGTCATTTTTTTCTCCTCTATCTCAAAGTGTGAGATATCGTTGACTAGGTCGTTCCAAAACATTGTGGGTGTGTTAGAACTATTTTTTGATTTAGAGATTCGTTGGCGAAATATTAAGCTTTAAAGTGCTAATTTTTGTAAGAGTCAAAGTGCCCCCCCCCCCCCCTCCTCTGCCGGCTTTACTACCGTACTACTCTATGGAATTAAAAAAGGTATTTCAAATTCCTTAAATAGAGAACACTCGTGTATTATTTACATAAGGTATGTATGTCCGAGTCCACAGAGAGTCTGTCGGAGCGGCGGACAAGCCGGTGGCTCCACCTGCCTGTTTACATTTAATTTCAGTGACTAAACAGATCGCCTGGGAAGTGGCGCCTCCATCAACAACCGACACCCTAATTTTATAAACAACTTAAGTAAATAATGATGCTAATTCGGCGCCGTTCACACACAAACAGTTCTCTACATTCCGAAGAAGGGCCTGTAAGAGAGGTATACAAGCAAAGTCAGCAATATCGACTTGAAAAAGTTGTATATCAAATACAAGAAAAAATTATGAATAGTTTGCTGGCTGTTTTGAACCATTGCAAAGTAAGAAATATCCCTCGTGAAATAAGCAGCAAAAAACACAGCAAACTTTGGATTCTCCAACAAGGACTTCAAAGCTTTATTATTTAATTTATTATTAATTATTTTAGACTATCTTACTTAGTAGACAGACAAAATAACAGAAATGAAAATAAAAATCGATTTACTCTAATTTTAAAAAGTGGAGGTTTTTGACATCTCTTAATTATACTTCTCTGTTTCTTCGATAAATTAACGCTACATTTTAAAACAATTACAACTCTACTCTACTACCTCCGTGGTCTAGTGGTGAGAGCCTTGGTCGTGGGTTCAATTCCCGCAGGGAACTCACAAAGTGGAAAGTCACTTTGTGAATTGTTCTCAGTTTGGTTAGGACATTGCAGGCTTGAATCACCTGATTGTCCGATAAGTAAGATGATTTCGTGCTTCGGTAACACGCTAAGCCGTTGGTCCCGGCCACTTTCTAGTAGAGTGGTATATACATAAACCACGTCAGAGGCCATAAGGCGGTTTAAAAACTCTGACACCAGGGCTTGTCGGGCCGATAGGCTTTGCAGCCCACACGATAAGAAGAAGAAGAACTCTACGTCTATGAATTATGCATCTGTGCTAATTAACGAATTCATAAAAGGTGCCCAAAAGCACATTTCCTTGAAAATAAAAATTTAAAATGTACATAGAGCGCATAATGTATAAATAAGGGTCGTTAGCCACGGAGCTCTGCGCCGGCCTCGCCGGGCTCATGTGACGTCACTCGCGAGCTTCACGCTACACCTATCTGTTACGCACTAACTTCACGTTATACCTATACACACCAATACCAGTTGCTAGCCCTCAACATTATGATAAGTTATCGCTACTCGAAGGGCGCAATGGTCATTATACTTTTAACTTTCAGTTCAATAAAGTGAAGAAGAAGCTACTAAAAATATAGATAAGGTGACATTTATTTATACAGCCAAATTTAAACTGAAGACTCAGTAAGTAGTTCAAGAAGTATTAAGGTTCGATGGCCTTTTTGGGACATATTTTTTTATAAAATTACTACAAACGCTATCCCAGCTCCGAGTCGGTACTTTGAAAAGTAAACATTTTCCTTTCAAATTACGCAAAAAGAATATTGATCTGTGATACTAATAACCTACCAAACCTCTAGTGTGAATTTGACTGCATAAATAAATGTCATCTTATATACATAATGAAGTCTGTTTGTGTTTCTGTTTCAATTCAATTTATTTCATTTAAATGGTTAGTATTACAAAGTGGAAAAAAACTTAACCTAAGGTTAGTACAATACAGTAAAGAACGATAATTTATAGTAACCATTTTAACACCTGTAAAAACTAACAATAAACACAATATAGGTGGAATTATATCGGCTCCCAGACTAGAGTCCTCCGTATCATGGGATGCACTTAAGTTATTTTCGCCACAAGGCGCCTAGTGTCTGAAATTATTATACAAAAACAGAAACCAAATTATGAAAAATACATACCTATATAAAACAATAAATATACTATAGTTGAATAACATAATGTGAATGCAAGTGTGATATTTTTCTATTCACCTTTTATTGGCATTTCTATATATAATTTAAGTAGGTAATTGGTTTAAATATGTACATGATGGATAGTTATAAGTATGAGGAGTAGTAGGCACATGACTAGCAAGCTATGATATAACACATAATAGACTTTCGATGTCATTATATGAATGCGATAAAAGCCAAGAATGAAGCTTTTCTAACAGTTTCTTTTTTGAATCTGTATGATCTGTAAGAGATAATTTCTTACTGATTTGATTAAAGATAAAGGGACCTAAAAATAATTTAAATCGTTGAGCGAATGTTGAGTTTCGTTTTGGTACTTTAAGTTTGTGTTGCAGTCTGACCGAACGGTCACAAATTCTTTGAGATGTGGTTAATATAGAATTGTCAATGTTAATGAGATTCTTAGTTATCAACGAAATAAAGAGTCTTATCACACTTAGGATCCCTGTTTCACGATGTAAAAGATCTGTGCTATAGCGGAACGGTTTTTTAAGCATTATCTTGATGTCCATTCGTTGGGCTCGCTCTAGTTGCAGTATAATAGTTTTAGGTTTGTTTCGGATCAATAGACAGCCTTTAGGTGCAGTTTTCACAGATATATAAGAAGATTCAAGTGTTTTATCATTACGATGGAACAAAAGAGAGCTGGGTAGAGAAAAGTAGGCAAATCAGTACAGTTACAGTTTCAAAATGGCCTCCTCGGCCAAAGAATGGTCTAACAAGCGATAGGTTGTTGTTCCATTATAATTAATCGCTTCGACTTATTTGCTGTAGCGCTATCTCTGTCTTTCTTCTTGGTTTTTTGTGTCTGTCTCTTTTCCCCGAGGACTCGAAGTCACTTATCACAGGAGACAATGAGAAGACATATTCCAACAGTAGCTGGTGCCGCCCATGGATGTAGTAACTGTGGATATGCATTTAATGCAATCTGAGGAAGCCAATGGCACTTGTGAACACAATAACGTGACGTCATTTAATTACATAAAATTATCTAAAACCTGAAGTTTACAGTGCTAACACCACCATACATAACATCAATTTTTAGTTTCCACTTTTGTACGACAATTGTATGTTTTTGTACAAAACATTGAGCATTGATCCCGGCGCGCTCGCCAAACTTCCATATCACAGAAACTACAATTAATTTAACGAAATACAAAATTACTTCCATAAAACTAATTTTGTATCGGTTCTAGTGTTTCGTGCTGTACGTAAAACAGACACGAGTGAACCCAGCTGTTCGCGGTGACTCATATTACATGAGAGCTGGTGGTTGTCATTTTGGAGTAGCTATAGTCTTGCCCCGATAGTTGTTTGAATGAAAAACGCAGATGCTGAGATATAGCGTTCTTTTTAAGAGCTGCATTCCAATTTTTTCAGTTTTCTATTGATGTCCTTACAAGATCCTGCATATATAAAAGAGAAATATGTTTTTTTTTGCATATTGCGGAACCCTTGGCTTGTTAGTCCAGCTCCAATTGTCCGGTTTTCTTACAATTATCAAAAGAGCTACCGCAGACCGTCCCTTCTAAGCAGCAGCCAATTGGACCGAAAATGCATTTCTGTATGTAATTAACTAAGCGTTACTTCACAGCGATGATAGTTATAGGCCTGGCTATTATTACTCTAATACGAAAACCAGCAGCTCTGAAACCAACAGCTGCAGCAGCGTGGTGCTCGCCACACTTACACAGGGCACAGTTAAAGCTGTGCAAAACTTATACAAATTTCAATACAATTAACAATAAACCAAAATAATATTTTTTATTACACAACAAAAGAAAAACATATTACATAAATCTTAATTCCTCGGCAAACAATATGAAATATTTTTAAGAAATAGTAGTTTAATTTATTACAATACATATAGTAAAATGGACCGTAGACTTTGTACATCACTCGGTGACATTCATAGAGTATATCCCATTGGTTTATCCGGTATCGGGACTTATCCGGTGATCTATGTTTTACTACTGACACCCGACATTTGTTTAACTATTGACATCCAGTACATGTTAAACTATCGACACCTGGAATATGTTAAACTCAGAAACAAAAATCGCAAAATAGTTTACCACAACAATGCGTTGTGGCGTTGTGCAAACATCGAATCGTAGCACGTGCGGAAATGTACACCAGGTGTGGTAGACCAAGGAAAAAATGTCTGGTATCCCATCATGATAATTACCGAGGAAAAATGTATTAAACCATAGGAATACTAAACTTCATTAACTGTCTACTCAGTTTATTTGTTGTAACCTTCGAACGATGAAGCTAAAACGTTTAAAAACGAATCAACATTTTCTTCTACACAAACTGATATAGTCCATCCGGCGAGTGGCAATATTACTGGAACAAAGTTGAGTGGTGTCATGAGTCAGGCTCTTTATGACCAACATTGATGAGTACCATCACGTACGCAGCTTATTTCAGTACTCTCATAAAATAACAAAAAGAAAATGGCAACATGTGAATGGTTACTCCCCTAAGATTCTTCTTACAGAAGGTCAAGAGAAAATCATCCGCAATCGATGAGCCTGTGTTGTACTTAATGACATACATTCTAAAGCTGAACTATATTTGGTTTAGGAGTTTTGTAAGTATTGTCAAATTTCATTCGTGGTGTAAAAATATTTGCATCTTGATGAAAACCACTTGTACACTGTTTACACAAAATTTACTAAACTATAGGTACTTTTAACCCAACCGGTTTCGAAATTTAATTCATTTTCAAGGGCTTAACCACTCATTTTAATATTTTAAGACCTAACCAACGTGCTGTAAATAAAAAATTTGATTCTTACAAAAAAAAAGCAACCGGTTTCGAAATTTAATTCATTTTCAAGGGCTTAACCACTCATTTTAATATTTTAAGACCTAACCTACGTGCTGTAAATAAAATTTGATTCTTACAAAACCCCGGTTGTTTTTTTTGTAAAAATCAAATTTTATTTACAGCACGTAGGTTAGGTCTTAAAATATTAAAATGAGTGGTAAAGCCCTTGAAAATGAATTAAATTTCGAAACCGGTTCGGTTAAAAGTACCTATAGTTTAGTAAATTTTGTGTAAACGGTGTACAAGTGGTTTTCATCAAGATGCTTTCCATATTTCACCAAGTGCCGACAATCGCAAGTATAAGTTATAAAAATATTCGCTAATTGATAATGTAAGGTTAGTAAAAATTCATGAAAAGGAATGGGACACCGCGATAAATCAATTACTAAGGTAGAATTATTGAATTCCTGTTGCAATTTCATTCCGTCCCACCCACCCCACGCCCCGCGCATCCTCACGACGGAAAGCGTGATCACGTGACAGGTGTCACACAGCGTCACGTGATGCACTAATGGCAGCTCCAGCGATTTTGAAGGATTAATAATTGTTTTGTTTCAATTTGTGTTGATATTAATTAATGTGAACTTTTTAAGGCGACGTCCGTATATTAATAAATATATACATAAATGGAGGACGGAGGACCGACATGAGTGGCGAAATTTGGGAAAGGCTTATGTCCAGCAGTGGACGAATACGGGCTGATGGATGGATGGATGGATATATAAACGGGAAATTGATAATTGGAGTAAATTAAACATTTTCAAATTTTTACAATAGGCTGTTTTATGAAATCCTACTGCAGAGTTTTAAAAAATCTTTTTATTATAGGAAAATAGACGGACAAGTCCGAGTGGTTGCGAGATATTGAATTAATTTAAAAGTCAAATTGAAAAATTAAAAATGAAACGTTTTACACAGAATCAGTTTGAACAAAACGGCTAAATTAAGCGTGTCATAGTGAAGTTAAAGGTATAATCCCGCATATAATTTGAAATCTATTGTAAAAATACATGCATGGAACATTCATTGCTGCGAGTATCTAAAAGATTGTAAATGGCTCAAACTTTTACTATTACATATTAGATTCGTGCGTCTAAACCAATCGTCGAAACATATCTACCAGTCCAATTCAGACACCCCTGTCCCGTGTACAGCTCAAATGCAGCTGGTGCATCCGACGTCGACGAATACTCTTTGAGTTTATATTTTATTGTAACAAATCGGGACTGTGAGAAGTGTGACCTCGCCGTGCTATCGCGGGACAAGTCGCGTTTCTAACCAAAAAACGGTTCTGAATCTCTGATTAAAACTGTGTCTCCGGCGAGGCCGCAGTCAAGTACGAGTAGGATTCATGCCCTGAGGGTCCGAACATATCGTTTAGTTAGAAGCTTAATTTTAACAGCACCATGGGGCCGTAGACTTCACGGTGCCCGAGAAAAACGGTCTGATTTATTAAAGCCTATTTCTCAAAATATCTATGGAGCCGTCTATTAATGTAGAAAGTTTTAGTCTCAACTTGATGATGTCTTTAACGGGACCCGACAAAAGGGATTTTGACGAACGGACGGAAAACAAATTAATCCTATAAGGTTCCGTTTTTAGATTTTGAGGGACGGAACGGTACGTATAGATCTGAAAATCTAGTGACCAGAACGGCGCCGCAGGCGCTGTCGCGTTTCTAAACAAAAAAATTATAATGAAGCTTTCATTTAAAAACCATGCGTATCCATCTGGAAATGTTTTAGACCAATCACCATTTCTAAATGATAACCTTATGATGAGATATGATCTCTTATTTAAAAACAAGTGGAAAACTTTTTACACCATTCGGGAATAAAATTTTCAAATATATGAAAATAAATAAGTCTGGTGAAAGTCAGTCAGTCACGACTTCTTATTTTATATATTAGATGAATGAAAGTAGAGTGACGAAAGGAATTTATGCTGCACAAGTGGAAGGTAAAGATGGCCGCCCTAGAAGGACGTATGCCGACCAAAATGTACTCGGAATATAAGAGCTTGTATGACTAGATTGATGGATGTAGAAGAAGCAAAAGAGGTGAGTCAGGATCGTAGCAGAGGGAAATCTGTAGTGTCTGCCTACTCCTCTGGGAGACAGGCGTGAGTATATGTATGTATGTAGATTGTACATATGTTTATTATATATTTATACAGAACCATTGGCGTTTCGGCGTTACTTATTGAGTACGAGCGCAGTGAGACTGGACCCGGGAAATAGAGCATCTGAATTGTTCCATATCTAAAATAAGTTAAAACAACATTATATAATGTAAAATGTAGTCGTTTATTGTTGTATTTTATATGACGCGTACTGACCATTTACAGTTTCGGAGCGAACCCGCACAAGATTATTGTGTACGATACGAAATTGAGATTTTGCAAAAATAAATATTGGCAGTGTTTCCTTATTATTTAAATTATGTTATACTAAAAGAGACATTTTACCACGATTTTATCTTTATCAGGATGTGTCTGTCAGCTGTCCCGACTTGCATAAAATATTAGAAAAATATTTTGCCTAATAAATATATTTTTTTACAAAAATAAGCCTTTAGTAAATGAAAACGCCCTGGACTAAGTGTGGACTAACGTATTCAAAACGTTTCAAGTTTCAATAACTACACTAGTCCACACACACAGGTAAATCAGTTCAGTAAGTGGGAACTATTTACATGAGAGCAAACATATCGGAGCCACTTGAAGGGAAGACTCCGCTTACACAGCGCTAACTAAAACACAAGTGTTGGTCTACAATCTAGAACGTGATATTTCATCTGGTACGAGCTCGCACTCGGTTCTAGAAATTCGGTTCCTTTGTTTAAACCGGTAAAGTACCGTCTACCTGTTTATGGTATAGTCTACACAAACACAATACATCAAATCAAAAAGTCAGTATTTATTTATTTATTTATTTATTTATTTATTTTTTAAGGTCTACCAACAGATATACACACTAACATAGTATATAGATAAATGGACAAATATTAAAATTATAGTGTACATCCAATAAAAGGTAAACTCAACATGCTGTATACAAAACTACGATCACTTACGTGCTAATAAAAGTTACTAGTAAATACAAACAACAATTTAGAAAATAATTTAGAAAAATAATTAACTTAACACATTACTTAACTTTATCTCATAAACTGGAATTTAACAATACTTCAAGTTAATGAACTTATATATACAGCTTATGTACCTGGCTAAAGATTGAGAAAATACATCAAGCTCACAAACCTTCTGCAAGTTATTATAGTCACTGCAGACTCTGGAAAGCACGATCTTACGACCAAGATTAGTTTTCGATCTGTTAATGGTGAATATTTTGTAATTTGCTATTCTAAAATTACTACGCGGTATGCTAAAATTTATCAAAGAAAGTAAGTATGGACTATCAATAAAACCCCTCAACACTTTGTACAATAGCACCAAATCGGAAACCCGTCGACGGTCTTCAAGAGAAACCATTTTAAAATATATTGAACGACTTCTAGAACAATTTAATTCTGCCAACTTATTTTGATGCACGGTTAAAAAGAATAAAAATCGCTTCTGAATTTTTTCTATACGTTCAATATGATTTTTGTAGAATGGGTTCCAAGCACTTGAACAATATTCTAATACGCTACGAACCAAAGCAAAATAAACTAATTTTAAAGTTACAATACTCTCAGTATTTTTATAATATTTGTTAAAGATAATGGTGGGATTCAAAAATAAGACTTGCCATGCTTGATAATAAATGCAAGTACATACAGACAGGATGAATGTTTATTTAATCACTGAAAAGCCTTAAACTATATAATAGCACTTATCAATAACCCATAGAAAAAAGTTTAGTATGAAATCACGAAATACTTGCTTATACGGTACTTGACGAAAATGTTTAAAGCATTCAGAAACGGTAACAAAGATAAAGATTCACCCGAGTGAAGCTGGCGGCAACAGCCAGTGCCTATACACACAGAGTGCTGACGTACAAGCTACACGGCTGACAGATCTGATAACCTCGCGGAAGGGAATCAGTTTTGTCAAATCGCTGTCTCGTGCTTCAATCGCTCACGATATTTGTCGAAGAAATCTATTTGCGCCTCCATAACGCAATATCTGCGTGCCGCCATCTTTCTTTGTGCCTGAAATGTGTCATCTTATCGCGGGTGAACGTAAACACGTATTTCGGCTTGTTGTGTTACGACTTTTATCACTTTGCATCCGTTTACTTTTCCCCCAAACTTTTGTGAGGGAGATTGTTCTAAGTGTCTTGTTGTGAGCACCCCATCTTGATTTCAGGACTAGGTAGGTAGTAAACATTGTAGATACTCTTAATAACTTTTATTTCATGAGAAGTGATACTGTAGAGCTGATGAACCGTCGCGGGTGATGTAGTGTGTGGTTGTACTAACCGTTCGGTTGCCGAGGTTGCGCACGCGACAGCTGAGGTAGGCGGACTTGCCGACCAGCGCGGTGACGTTGCGCGGAGTGGCCGCGTCGAAGGAGGGCGCCAGTCTCACCGCGCCCCCCGCCGCCCCGCCGCCGCCCGCCGGCAGCGCGTTCATCGACCCCGCCCCGCCCGCCACGTCGCAGTACCCTGCAAGCAATCGTTCACCACCTCAGTGAAATTATACCACACACCACTTGATCAGAACGGACAAATGCCGAGGTTTTATAAAGAGTTCCGTATTTGAAAGTACCCTATTAAATTTAAATATAGGTAATAAAATCATTAAAATTCCCGTTAACGAATGTAACCAAAATATTGAAGAGCTGTGAACGGTACCGTCGTCATCATCGTCTGACACTCACTACCCTTGAAAATGCCGAAACTAAATCGATGAAACTGATGGTAAAATGGAAACCATTTTTAGGTTTCCGTACTCAAAGGGCAAAATGGATCCATACTATCTGATTGTCCGTCCGTATGTCACGAGTCTCTATGTCATAGACGGAATGAGTTACAGATTTGTTACAGAGCTTGGATGTTGTCTATAGAACGTTAACCCAAATTCGAATATTGATTTTAGAAATTAAAGTAAATAATGACTAAGGGTTGACTGATACGTGACGCACTATAAGTTTCCGGAATGAATATGAAAAAATACTATTAAAGGTACAAAATTAATTTATTGTTTTTCAAAATAATCTCCCTTGGTGTCTATGCACTTTTTCATTCGATCAAACCAGTTTTGAAAACTTTTGTGCCACTCCCCTGTGGTGACCTCTGAAACGTGTTTTTCATACTCCTCGACAGCCTCTTCTGGTGATGAAAATCGTTGACCGCGTAATTGGTTCTTAATTTTTGGGAACAGAAAAAAGTCACAAGGTGCCAGGTCGGGACTGTATGCAGGATGACTCATGAGTTCTACATTTTTCGTCTTCAAAAAGTCGTTTGTCTGTCTGGCCGTGTGAGAACTAGCATTGTCGTGGTGCAGGATGATACGGCGTTTACGGTTATTTTTACGGAGTTCGTCAATAACTTCCGGCAAACAAATGGTCGTGTACCAGTCACTATTCACGGTACGACGATTCTCTAAAGCAACAGTAGCCACGTGTCCAGTTTTATTAAAAAAAGAAGCAATCATCCGCTTAGATGCACTTTTCACGCGGGCCACTTTGGTTGGTTTCGGCTCATCTTGATAGACCCATACGCTCGATTGCTGCTTTGTTTTGGGATCGTAGCAATAAATCCATGTTTCGTCACCTGTTACTATGTCCCACACCAAATTTGACGCACCTTCGTTGAATCTGGTAAGTATGGCACTGCACCAAGTGACGCGGTCCGTTTTTTGAGCCTCGGTCAAGTTGTGTGGGATCCACCGCGAGCACAGCTTTCTCACACCCAAATGTTTGTGTAGGATTGATTGTATTTGACTCATGCCTATTTCTAAGGATGCGCGAATTTCATGGTACGTCACATGCCTGTCTGTTTCAATCATACGGCGCACAGCATCGATGTTTTTGTTGGTCACAGCGGTGGACGGCCGACCATCGCGAGATTCGTCACTGAGATTGATACGACCACGCTTGAATTCTGCAAACCAGCTATAAACAGTCGTCTTGCATGGTGCTTCATTGCCAAAAGCTGTTTCAAGCCGAGCGATGCTCTGTTGAGCTGTCAAATTACACTTAAAATCGTAGAAAATCATACTACGAAAATTTTCCCGAGTTAAATCCATGTTGATGCAGACACACAATTTTTTAAATGGCGCCACAAGGTAAAAACAAAAGACAGTCAGATGAAACAAACTGCATTCTACAGCCAAAGAGTTCTATTTTCAAATGTTGCAATAAATTTTTAAATATTGTTTATGTAAGTGGCCAGTTCCGGAAACTTTTAGTGTTACCTATGTATATGAAAATGGTGTCGAAAAAAAGTATTTGGGTAACAATTGCTGAAAACGCCCATTCGTAAATGTAATTTTATGGTTTCGTATCTGAGTACATAACCAACACAAGTTTGTAGTTTTGTTTCATAAATTTTGTAACTAATGATAAGTTTGTAATTTTTGTTCAAATTGTTTAAATCTAACTAATAACTTATTTGAATGGTACTGAACCGTCAGGGCGTGAGTTCTACTCGCACTGGGGTTTCATACTAACAACGTGCCCAACAGGACCCTGTCTGTCTGTCTGTCCATCCATCCATCTGTCACGGCGCGGTCTACAGCTCCAGCCGAAATACGTAACCAACTGAAATTTTCACAAAAAACTTAATCTGGCCTCCACCAAGGTAAAAATTCAAGAAACCGATACCCAAGGGGGTCCCCATACAAAAAAGTCTCGAACTGAATTGTTTCAACGTTATTTGTTTTAGCTCTATGATAAAAGTAATACATACTAGTTTAAAATTTGGTCAGATTGAGATACATACATATCTTACCAAACACGGGTTTCGTTCGAGGCAGTAATAGTGCCTCGTATTGAACACGTGTTTGCAAGAACAGTTAGCGTTACAAACCCGTGCGCTGTTGGAGGATGCGTGCCTCATATTGAACACGGGTTTGTAAAGTTAGTTATCTCACAAACCTGTGCGGAGTTCGAGGCAGTAGTGCCTCCTATTGAACACGGAAACGGAAAGACGCTCCACGACCGCTAGACCGGGCAAAATGTAAAAGGCTTCGGTGAAGCTCTACGAAAATAATTATCCTTCCGATGAACTCCTGTAAGTAGTACCTCTTTTTTCTAAGATCAAAGAGCTTTTTATGTAAAAGAAACACCATTGATAAAAAATAAAAGTTTGGTATTTTGCTTCCAAAGCCAAAAATCAAAGAGCAGCAGCTCATACATAAATAGAATTCAATTATAATACACTCTCGCAAAAAAAGAACGAAAAATCAATTTTGATACACATAAAAGGTTGTACACTTTGACGTATGTCTGAATCCTATTGATTGTCTGTCATCGAGGAGGGAAAGTAATTTGTTTATATTATCCCTTATATCGGATCAAATCACTGACAGAGCTTCCGTTTCGTGACGAAACTGTCCAGCGAGTGACGTCACTTACCGCACCTATCCCACGTCCATAAGGTCGATATTGCAGTACAGGACAGAAGAAGGCTGTCGTCGGTAATGAAGCTTCCATCGATCAGCTTCTCGGTGCTAATCCGATATTCATTAATTCGTGTTTTGTGTATTTTTGTTCGTCGTGCGTCGAGAACGGTCGAGATTGATCGTTCGGCTGACTCCGCGCGTTTTTGTCACAACTTTTGTAGCTTCCCAGTTCTTAGCGGAATCAACTATGTACAGAATGTTACGCTGAGAAAAGACATTACTTTGCACTAACAGAAAATGATGCGTAGGCGAGTGCCGCTCGCGCACTGAATACCAAGTAGAAGGTGCTAAATTGAGCTGTTAATATATTCTAGACGTGTTTCTGTAATATCACGTCAATCACTTTGTCTTTCGCAATCGCAACTAGCCGACACTCACAATGTACGTTTAGTTTAGTTTGTGCGGCCTCACGCACAGATAGACGACAGCATCATATACAAAAATAAAGTAGTGTCTGTAATATCAATCCCCGACGCCATCAGGCACGCCGCACGCCGGCCGGGTCGGTCGGTCCCGCTGCAACGTCGATTATAACAACAGTAGTGAATCTCTCGTCGCGCAGGTTCGTGGTTCCGTGGACGACTGTCCGGGGGTACAGCAGGGTTCCGCCGCCACGCCTCGTCGACACCGACGCACTACGCACTTCTCTATCCATGTCAATTGCAATGTCTGTCTGTACGCTTATATCCTGAGATCTGTTAGCGAGGTTTGTTCCAAAAATGTTTTACGGTTTACAATGAAGAGGTTAATCAACGTTGATGTTAACAGATTGCTGGTCCTTAATGTGCGTTTCCCAACAACCCAGCCATTCTTTAGTTATACCACAAACGGATAAAGAGAGATATAAGGTTTAAATGTTAATAACTATAAATAAACAAAACAGCCAATCACTGGTCAAACTGTTATGTTTTTTCTCAAAGGTCACCCGCAGCAACTTATTGAACGGAACCCTAAATGGATGCGTGTAGAAACCTCGACACGCACTTGGCCGTTATTTCTGGAGCATCTGTTTTATCTTTGAAGCTTCGGGTGATTAGTTTAACGACCGAGCGTGAAGTTAGCGGCCATTAACATAATAGCTTCATTGAGCTTTATTTATACAAACAGCTCAGGTGGTTCATTTACAACACCTTTGTTAGTTCGCTTCGATATCGGGTGTGGACACATACGAGTATTGTTTCATATTTATGGTTGTAGTAAACGACTATTAGGAGCAAGCCACATAGAAACGGCGCGAGCGCGCGCGCGCCCTCAGCGCATCTCTTCTATCTAATATATTGTGCACCACGTCCCTCTCCTACATTTTGTATATGAAAGAACATTGGAAAGGCGTCGACACGGCACGCCACGGTTGCGACGCAGGCACGCCGTGGGTGCAACCCTCGTCACCTCGCCCACATCTTGTCAGATTAAAATCAAACACTCGCTGGTAATGCACCGGTAGCGCTCCGGCAGCGCGCCCGATGTGCGCCGCGTCACTTCTGTATGGCTTACACCTTAAGTGGATGTATTTATTCATTTTCAGTGCAAGTCCTCGTAAAGACCCATTTTATATGCATTAAAACTGTTGGCAATGTCTTTTTTACCGCACTAGTGCTTTATATATATATATAATATGTATGTAATTTTTTTTAATAAAACATGTTGTTAATCATTCCTTGTGTACCATAGATAGACTTGACGGAAATAAACTGCGTTAAGTTTGATCGTCAGATAACAGCCGCCCACCATTGACAGCAGCGGGCCTATTATATAACTTTGTATCGGTTGCCAACTGGTTGCTAAACAAACAAACAAACTTTCAAAAACTTATTTTCTGGCTTCGCTCGTGTTTCAAATCGTCCTCGTAAACTATTACCCCCTCACCGCACTTGTTGCATAAACTACTATTATCTAACCTCATATCGTGAAATCCTCATTACGAACTCAAAACTACTGGCACAGTGAAAAATATTCTTCATGAAAGTCTCTAAAAAAATTAAAACATTTAATTATAGTATAGGTCTCCGAACAACATAATGCTATAAAAGAATCTGTGATTACAGTACATGTGATACTAACTAGGAAGGCAAAGGGAACTTAGCTCAAACAGCCATGTCTGAGGTTTAATATCAAATACCAATGAAGTTATCATACAATGTCCTCCAATACATAATACATACAAAACAGTAACGAGGTTACAGTTAACTCTATTTTCGGTCAGGTATTGTCTATGGGTTACGGCGCCTTAGACTCGGTCTGTCAGTGGATGAACTGTTTGCTGTGCCATACTTTTCGAGGAAATGTATTTATTGCTTAGGGCGGCTTGCACCAAAATGTTAAATCTCGATTTTATCGTTAAACTAGGTTTACGATCTGTCAGTCAATACATTTCTATCAAATTAAACTCAGCTTAAGTCCTAAATCTCGATTTAAATATTGGTGCAACTCGGCCTTAGTGTGGTTTTATAGGTCAAAAGAATTATTTTGCCCTAAAATTACTGACAGTAGGGATGGTGCGATATTTGACTTCACCTGACATTCTGTAAATAACGACGGAAATTACGAACACTTTTAGAACAAAACTTTTACAAGAACAATCGAAAATGGCTAACGAAAATATTCCCAAGATTATGATAACAGGTTAGTAGGCATGAGTTTAGATAAAGTAGTGTATGAAACTATACATAACATAAACTACTATTACCTACTTAAGATAATCGAAGTGCAATGTGTATGAATATGAGCAGAGCAGGTATTACAGCACATTATTGCACGGATATAATAATGGGCAGTGACAAATAGTATAATTATAATCCTATTAATCAGTTGTGACTGTTACTACATCCGCTACGTAAATGTAGTTCACGAGCGTGATCGTAAGCCGCGTACTTACTGACTCACACCACAGCTAATATACTCGTACATGATACAACAACAATATCAATACCACGTGAAAAAATACTATTCAATTATTATACATACTAAGATACCACAGGATTTCTGAAAAAGTTATCGTCATCAAAATCGATTGACTATTCGGCTTATCAAATTAGCCCGTTTTACTGTGAAATCGTGCGTTTTGAGACAATCGTATTCATATGACATTCAAAAATGTACGATTTTAATTGTCAATCGGCCTAATTTGCTTAGCCGAATAGCCATACAACAATCAATTTGAATACGATTGTCTTACACAATTGCAACTCAGATTTATGTTGAGTTTATTCTCGTTTAATATCTGTGACGTACTCCCCTCCTCCCCCTCAGCCTCCAGCTCCCCTCCCGCCCCTCGTGACGAAGCACTGCCATCAGCAACACGCGGTTTGGGATGAACAAAGATCACTAAAGATGATGCAATCACGCGAGTGCTCTCCACTCCCCGCACTACGCGACACTCGCGCTCCATCACGATTGATCACTGTGTTTTGTTGTTTTGAGCTCCATTATGAATCGGAATTGTAACAAATACCCTAAGAAACAATTATTAAGTACAAAAAGAAATTGTAGCTAACAACAATGCATACATATAGTTTACTTTATGCAAAAACATTATGTTTAATGATATCACTAGTTTAGTCGGCCAAAATAATTTGATTTAGCTAAAGAAAGACTTTTTGTAGGAATTTAATTACAAAATCAACGATGCATTTTTCGATCCGTAGTGTTCCAACACGGATTCATTTCAACTATAAACTGAAGTAATTTTCACACTACTAATATTATAAATGCGAAAGTTTGTGTGTGTTGCGTGTGTGCGTGTGTGTGTGTGTGTGTGTATGTTTGTTACTTTTTTACGCTGAAACGGCTAGACGGATTTGGATGAAATTTAGAATGGATATAGCTTATACCCTAACTTTTCATTTCATTAAATTATTATTACTTTTACCATTCGTTGTCCGTTTGTCCGCAGCATAAATCAAAAATTACTAGACTGATTGGCATGCAAGTGGAGAGTTACACAAGAACTCCAGAAAAACTTACGTTATTTCTTGACAACGAAACACGACAAAACTTCATATTGTAGTACAATCAAACGCACGCGCTGCTGTTCCAAACGGAATGAGTGGATGCACCGACATAAGCATCATGAATGTAAAGGGACACCAATGTTTACGAACACCTGAGTTCGTTTCGCCATCTGTACACCCGCTACCCAAAGTACAAACAGACCAAGGTACAGTTAGATAACTTAGAAAACTGTTTTGGAATCGGACCTTTTGCTTAGGAGATACAGAGTCCCTTACAAACATACCTATACATTCGAGTATTCTACGTACATACAAACTTAAACGCGTTATGCCCCTGCTTTTGTTTTGGGTTAAAAATAATGAAAATATGTATAAAAACACAGAAATGGAGAATACAGACAGATATTCGTAACAATACTAATTGTACTACGAATTCCAAGGTACGAGCCGTAGCGCCGTAGCGCCGTAGCGCCGTAGCGCACACGCACGTAACGTACGCGCTTAGAGTATTCTGCTACGGAACTGTGGACAGGGTGAAAGGGACACGTTCTTGCTTTTATGTCAGAACATATTGGATTCTAACTAAATAAGTCAGCAACACCTTTTAATATAACTCGGTGACACTCCGAATATCTCACAGCTTCTAATTAGTTCATATCTCATCCATTATTGTATGATAACGGCGCGTTATGAGTTGTAGGGCGGGCGGGCGGGCGGGGTCGACGACTCACTGATGACCACAGAGTATCAATCCGATACACGCGATGTTTGCCCTCCGGTAATCAGTTAGAGCTAAACGAACTCAGCTTTGTCAATAATTAATGACAGATAGTTAATATTCCTGTTACTGAAATTTCTTTATTTGCTCCCGTACTGCAATAAGGTGAATACAACATTAAAAACGATTTCATAAGTACTGAATTGTTTGTCTGGTGTTAAAAATCGATGTTTTAATAATAAGGAAATAAATATTACACCTAAGACCCACTTTAATTTTTGCGAAAAAACCTCGACTTTTCGGTCAGACCTTAGCTTTAATATCTCCGAGTGTTTCGTCATGCCGCCATAACTACTACGCTCACTCTAATTGAAGTAATATAGTTATAACATATTAACGCAGAATTGCGTTGTTATAATATATTATACTATATAAATTATATTATAATATATCAAATTATAACATCGCAATTCTGCGCAGTAATTGGTCTAATTTATCATAACACCGCTTAGATTATCAATCGGCAACTAATATTTCTCTTTTTGCATTGGGCTAGGCAAAGATATATCTGCCAAACAACCTCGTATGCTCCCACTGAACACCTTCGATAAGGGTTAACTTATATATAAATTACCACTAATTAGGCTGCACAGCTATTAAGACCCTTGCCTAAACTCATAGGAGCAAGAACTCCCGCGCTTTCTTTATCTTATTTTTCGTAAAATTGTAAATTCAAAATATGTATACCTAAACACATCAACACGGTTCAGGGATATTTCATACTCAATTAAATAATTCAAAAAGTACTGGCCGCATTAAAATCTTTCATACACCAATTTGTTCGTCATTTATCTCGGAGTAGTTCCAAATTCAAATTTTTGAAAAATCTTTTGTTTCTGTGGTTAAAAATGTCTTGATGTGTAGGAGAGCAAATTTTCATGTAAGCGAAATTTAGAAAAAATTACAAATGACGTTTGGTAACAGTTTTTTTCATTTGAAGACTCGAGGATAAAGTGCAAATTGAGCTGTTCTAGCCATGCAACGCCGGCATTTAACGAGGGAGGAAATGTTACGGGCTGTAGGAATGCTGGAAGCTGGGTCTGTTCAACTTGATGTCGCTGAAGCAATAGGGACCCACCAAAACGACATAATTTTAACATAAATCTTTTAATTTTAGGTTATTTAATTACTTTATTAACTATATATCGATTGTGGACACGCTGTCGTGTCACAGGTGAAGTAGCGGAGGAGCATCGGGGGCCAAGTCGCATCACTACCCCCAGACAAGACCAATTTTTGCAAATTGCTGCAACAGCTCAACCAAATGTAACGGCAACTCAATTGGTCCAAAGGCTGCAGGTCGAACACCAAGTGCTTGGGAGTGACCAAACTGTAAGGAGGCGACTGCATGAAGCCAATCTACGCTCTCGTAGACCACTCCGAGTCCCAGCCTTACAGAGAGGCAATCGTGGACTACGGTTGGAATGGGTTCGGAATCACGTGGACTGGGGCCGTGAGCAATGGTCCCATGTGCTGTTCACGGATGAATCCAGGTACGGCTTCCATCCAAATTCACGAAAGACGCGTGTTTGGAGAGTTCCTGGGTGATGGAGCCGACTCCAGCACCCCCAGGAAGTCCGCCCATACCAAGGAAGTACAATTATGATCTGGGCAGGAATTCGCTTTGTAGGACAGACGGACCTCGTTTGGGTGCGGGGCAATATGACGGCAGAAAGATATCGCTAACAGGTGCTGGGGCCCATAATGTTGCCCCACAGAATACAAATGGGGCAAGATTTCCTGCTCATGCACGACAATGCCCGGGCACAAACGGCGAGAACGGTAGCAGCTTGGTTGCAGGATCATAATGTTAGGGCCTTAGAATGGCCTGCGCAATCACCAGACCTAAATCCCATTGAGCACGTATGGGATATGCTTCAAAGAAAAGCTCTGAGGGAAGCCCCCGAAAATCTGGCTACAGAAGACCAACTTTTTTCGCACCTCAGTAGGACCTGGGACAATATTCCGCAGCAAGACATTAACAACCTTATTCTGAGCATGCCAAATCGTTGCCGATGTGTTATGGACGTCATGGGCGCTTTCAAAGACTACTAACTCCAAGTTCATAAACACCAATTAAATTATTTTTTCTTTTTTTCCATTTTTCCTGACAAAATACAAGTTAGTTCTAATACGGTTTTAGTCTATGTTTCATTTTTTTTCCATAAAATCTTGAAATTGTAATCTAAGTAAACGTTTATTTAAAAAAATGGTAGAGTATTAAACAACGTTTCTTTTAATATGTAGATGTCACATAAAATTATTAACACATTAATAGTAATTCGCATTTTAAAAAATATCCCTAGACCGTGTTGATGTGTGTATGTATAGTATACATATAGATATACATATAGATATATATGTATACTAATAATAAAATGGTTAAAAATCGTGTCTGTACATTGAATATTTTCGCGAAAATATAAATGAAATGGTTTATTAGTATTGTGCTGAGGCCGAAACAACAGTTTTTAGAATTTTTGTCTGTCTGTCTGTATGTTCCGCCTTAACTCAAAAACCGCCGGATTTAGATGCGGTTTTTTTTATTATCATCATAGTGACCCTGGTCAACACAAAGGCTATAAAGGGTTGTTCATAAAATTACGCCCAAGCCGAAAACGCGGCAAAGTTTAATGCGGGCGGAGCCGCAGGCGAAGGCCAGTTATTAGTATAGATTTCAAATTCAGTTTTAATTATTTATGTGCACTTCGAGATTTACTCGTATTTAGTAAAGAAACTGTGCAATTCATGAACAGCGCATCAGACTAATGAACAAATTATATCACGAAAACGATAATGAAATATAATGAAGGTATCATTAGCGTATCGTGTCGTGAAGCGTTAATTCCGCTGTCAATCCGTGAAAATATCGTGAAGTAATGAAATGTAATGTTGTCACAGTTGACTGAGCGTGACACATTGAATATTAATACGTTAATTTGTCGGTGATTTCTCGGTAATTTGTCGGTAATCGATGTAATGAATGGCCGCCACTCTCTAGTTAACCGTAGGGCGGGCGGGCGGAGGGAGACATCTCACACACTATACGACGGGACAAGATACACGCGAGGACGGCCACTCACCGACACTGACCTCTATGCCTTCAGATTATGCAATTTGGATTACTTAATTATAGTTGTTGCGATAGAAAATCAATTTTACTAATTGTCATCACACACATACCGTCACGACACGAATCGACGAGGGGTTGTCAGAGGTGTTACCGAGTGGGAATTGTAAAATGCAAATACAGTCCACACTTGGTACATCCACTTTTCATCGACGATTATTACGTCCCAGAGGGTGGTGAGCCCTATCACTGTACTTCGGGCACTAATGGATCAACAGTTTAAAGATCGTTTATTGTTTATTGTTTTTATAAAACTATATTTTATGCCATTTTCACCATTAACTTATTTATTTACTACCTTTTCCTGCGGTTTTACTCGCATGTAAGTCTTTCAGTATAAACTATTATCCATAGTTTTTGGCTTACGATAGCCTATGGGCTGACCAAGGCCACTACGATGATAATAAAGGGAACCGCATCCAAATCCGCTTGGTGGTTCTCGAGCTAAAGACAGACAGACAAAAAGGTAATCAAAAATAGTTTCAGCCTCATTATAACACACAACTAACTAACTACACATTTCATTTAAAAATTTCGCGAAATTATTCAATGTATGGACACGATTTTATACTACTTTATGATAAGTATAGAGTATAGATAGATATTCGGAATATGAAAACATTATAATTAGTATAATATTTTTTTTACCTAATTACGAATAGGGTTGCCACTTGCCAGGTGTTCGGCTTTAGCCGGACATATTTGGCTTTTTCGGTCGTGCTCGGCCAAATACATATTTACGTGTCCGGTCTGTCCGGCTTTGTTAGGCTTTCTGTCAGTGTAACACAGTCGTCAGTATCAATTTATCTACGTATAGTCTACAAAAAGCTGAACATTTTTCACTTTATTAATATCTACTTTCTATCTACTAATCAACTTTTTCACCCACAGTGCTAGTTCTTTTAAATAAGCAAATGCAACGTATATCTTTTTTGTTAAATAAAAGAATACTAGATAAAGAGGTCATTGAGTGTCTTTCGAATCATATAATGTTCCATAATTATTGTAATTTTCATTCAAACTAGAGGTCACTCAGTAGACAACACCATTTTTCCATAGTAACTTCGGGATAAACTCGTCTGCGGAGTTATTATACATTTTTAAAAAATACAAACATTTCTTTATATATTTTTATTTCGAAATGTTACTAAATGATCTAGTCAGTGAACGAACCCATTTTCGGAAATAAAAGGGCCAAATTGTGAATTTCGAGGTTGATTACTGGCAATGACACAAACAGTAGTGCCGGTAAAAAAATTGATTGACCCAATTACCAAATTATTGAATGTTGTTATTTATAACAGGTTTATTTTATAAATAAAGAGTAATTTATAGCTCAAACAATTAAAAGGTAATGTTCGGCTTGAAAAGGAGTATGTTTGGCTATTATTTTATTTTATTTATTTATGGAAAAACAACAGGAGCAAACTACAGGAAGATTAAACCACATACGTCCGGCTTTTAGGTCAAAATGTCTGGCCTTATATAATGCCGAGTTCGGCTTTTGTATTTTAGGGCCTGGCAATCCTACACACGAAAAATTTGTGCCGGTACAAAAATTTATTGACCCAATTACCAAATTATTGAATATTATTATTTATAACAGGCTTATTTTGTAACTAAAGAGTAATTTATAGCTCAAACAATTAAAAGGTAATGTTCGGCTTGAAAAGGGGTATGTTTGGCTATTAAAACACATATGTCCGGCTTTAAGGTCAAAATGTCTGGCCTTATATAATGCCGAGTCCGGCTTTTGTATTTTAGGGCCTGGCAATCCTACACACGAACGGTCGTTACAGGAATTTATAATTGTTGTATATTTCTTAGTTTGATTCATTCATAGATACGAACTATTTATGTCAAAGTATTATGTTAATTTTAATAAACGCAAAGTAATCAGAGTCATTGGCTGGAAGAAATTGCTTCTAGTAATAAGCCCGCCTTTGTACATTACTGTGTATTCTTTACTTTTTATTATTTATTTTTATTTCGTGTGTGTACAATAAAGTGTCTATTTATTCAGTCATCATTTTATAATCGGTAAATCAATTTTCATCAAATTCGAGTTTAAAACCAGACCAATATTAGAACATTGCTACGACGGAACGATTTTGTTCTTTCTTTAACATGTGACAAAAATATATCTCATTTCACTTCTAACTTACCTATAGTTAGCTTTTTTGACTTCTTTAACACTTCGCAGCCATATTTTTTTATTAATTTGCTAGGAAAACGTTGTGTGATTGGTTGAAGTTCCTAAAACTAACCGCGATCTCGGGACTGTATCAGTGGATGATTAATAAACAAGTCGGGCTGAGTGATCCACTGCGCCGATAGGCGCTGCAGCTCGCTTAACGTTCATAAAAACTGAAACAGTAACGTCGCTCACGGATAACGAAGATGCTTTAGGTATGCAGTTTAGTTTGTATAATATTCTCACATATAGGTAAATCCCATCTGCTCCTAACTAGTCGTATTTTATGCAAATGTTAACTGCTGCTTACTAAGCTGTTTTTGTCACGAGGCTTGAAAACTGACAAAATGGGATTGCCAAGTTTCTAATTTATGTGTATTGTCTAAATCAATGTATTTGCAAGGAATCCAAATAAAATATACATATGTAAATTTAAAAAGACTCGCTGAAAAGGCGAATAAGCAGATTGCAGCACGAGATTACATGTTTTAATATAAACTTGCGGTTTTGAAATATGTCACAGAACTCAATGAAGTAGCACTATGGCTGTTTGGTTCACTTTAATAATCACGGGGAACCGAATATATACCCTTAGTACGGCGCAAACACTTCACAGAAGGTCCGTTTTTAGATAATGACATAATAACAAAACTACATGTTTTTGAAAACGTGTGTTAATTCATATATAGTAAAAATATGTATTTGTTTTAACAATACGAAGGAAATACCTAAATTCACGCGTATTCGCCCCTTTTCGTAGTCCACACCACATCAACTATAAACATAACATAAATACTCTTTATTGTGCACCATAATAAAAAAAAATACAAAATATAGAAAGGGTACCATGGGCAAGTTTACAATATCAAAATAAGATAAGAAAAGAGAAAAAAAAACATATAAACATTAACAGAAAAAAAAGCCAGAAAGAGAAAAAAAATAACTCAAAAATTTACCTAAATAAGGATCTTTCAAAGGATTCAAAAGAAACAAAATTTATATCAACACTATTTTTAATTGTAACAAAAACGTTGTGCGCGGAAGATTCTATTGAAAATACTGTGGTATCCGAGGTTGGTTTTGGATTTTTTGTAGCAAAAAGTTGACGATTCTGCAATCTAGAACAATCAAGTGGGACAAAGAACTTGATTTTGGCCAACAAATCAGGACAATCAATAAAACCTCTTGAAATTTTAAACAACAAAATTTGATCGGCTATCCAGCGACGGCTTTCCAGAGAAATAATTTTGAAATGTCCTAACCGCTCTTTGTAAGAACGCAGATCTTAAAGTTTTTTTTATGTACCGTAAGAAAGAAGAAAAATCTTCTATGGATTCGCTCAATTCTCACGATATGGCAACGATAGTGGGGATTCCAGATGCTCGAGCAATACTCAAGTATACTGCGCACGATAGCATTGTAAGTAATTTTGAGGGCGGAAATGCTTTTAAACCCTTTGCAATTTCTCCAAATCACTCCAAGCATTCAAAACGACCTGTTGATTATGTTATCAATATGAGAAATAAAAGATAGTGTGTTGTCAACTAGGACGCATAGATCCCTAATCTCATTTAGTTCTTCGAGAACATTGCCACCAATGCCAGTATTCAGAGGGAACTTTTGTTCGAGTTAAGAGGTAACTTATTAGCAGTGGACCATTGTGTGATTCGAATCATATCTTCTTGTAAAAGGAAGGAATCATCGGAGTTGTTGATAATTTTATAAACTTTAAGATCGTCAGAAAAAAAAGAAAAATTAGAATTTTGTATCTCTCGGGCCCAGTCATCAATACATATCAGAAATAAAACAGGTCCAAGGTGAAAACCCTGGGGCACACCCGATGGTGCCGCAAAGAGCTGAGACTCAAAACCACATACCTACCACAACCTTTTGGTTTCTAGAGGAGAGGTACTAAGAAAACCAAGATTTCCATATATCCCAATATTTTGGAGCTTTTGGATAAGTAGACCTTATCAAAAGCTTTACTTATATCGGTGTAAGCCGCGTCAATTTGCAGGCCAGTATCAACAGCCTCTTGAAGTTCAAAGACGTAGCATGCGAGATTGGTGCTAGTAGAGTTTTTACTGCGGAAGCCGTGTTGGTTTGGAGGTAATTTTACGTGACTAGTCAAAAAGGGACACACTAGAGATTCAAAAACCTTGCCTAGAATGCACTGTAGAGAAATCGGTCGATGGTCTTCAATATTGTCAGTATTCCTGCCTTTTGGGATAGGCAAAACATGTGCAGTTTTCCATACAAGAGCAAAAACACCGTCAGTGAGTGATTAATCAAAAATTATATCCAAGGGCCGAGACAAGCATTTAGGGCAGTTAATTACAAAAATGGCTGGGATTTTATCTGGTCCTGCTACATAAACAAACAAACAAACAAACAAAATTTCATTTATTAAGTAAAGTCAATATGACACAGTCATCGGACACCCTTGTTAAGTTCGCTCCTTCCTAATGATCGTTAAACAATACTTAATATATGTATATACGTAGTAGTTATATATACACATTTTATTTTCTTAAATACAGTTATTCTTAAAGACTAAAAGAATAAATTCTCAAATGTAGGGTAAGTCGAACAAAGTAATATAAAACAACGTATTATCTTTAGCAGTTGGTCACTTGAATTTACTGGATTTACATGCGAAAATATTCCTTAATTCCTATACAGTGCAGGCTAGTTTCGCGTCGCCTAGTTTTGCTAACGATCGGACGATGCAACCACTGTAACTATAGACTTAATTGAGTGACACTTTTTTGGATATGGTTGAAAGTGTATACCATAAATAAACATACATATAGTTATAAGTAAGTGTATATATATATATATATCCATAATATATTTTAAGTGAGTAGGTATATTGTAGACATCGTAATTTGTTATTATTATTATATTTTAATATAAATATATAATAATATAAAATAAAATACATACATTTGATATATTCGATGGGATTATTATAAGATCTAGAAATTATTGCAGGTTAGCTTAAATAAGCACATAAACAAGCTAGTAAACACAAGTTGTGTTCAGCAACAAAACTCATTGTAAATTCTCAGTAAGTAACAGTACAATATCCTCAGTAATAGCCGACACCCTACCCAGAGTCGAACAGCCTTCTCGAGGATGTGCTCGGACAATACCCAATATAATTTCCGAACGCGTCTCGAGGTCGTGATCGAAAGTGTGCGTGAGACGTGGGACAAGTGTCTCAGCATCGTGCCGCGTTCACTACAGTTATTGAATACCAGCTATTGTACGAAAACAGGTGGATAAACAGTTAGCGAATAGTTCGCAACACTATCTGTTTCAAGTCTCTGTCTGCTTATTAATTAATGTTCGAACAAGAGCGCGGCGCGCGGAACTATCCGCAGCCTACGACGACGTCTCCGGCGAACTTGCTCCGCGAACAAAAGAGCTAACTTCAAAGAGCAATTAATGTTTCCCGCCAGAGATGAAATTCCCGTAAAGTACTTACTACATTCGGGAAGCGATTGCTTTAAAACAGTTCCCGTGTTTCTGTGTCTCCTATATTCCCCTACACACCGTGCGGCGCGCGCTGGGACCGCTCCCGATCTCTATCATTGTTCTTAGTTGTAAGTTATGTCCCCACTTAGTTTACATAGTTGTGTTATTGGAAATGGTCACGTCTGGACTTTATTGTGACGCTTTTATTGTGTTATAACTATAATATGCTAAAATACTACACTTATAGCATTGCTCATATTCTTGTAGAAGTTTTAATGGCACTTTAAAAAAGTTGAGCCAATGCACAGTGACTGTCACGCATGGCGATATGTTATAGACAATCAACCATAATGACTTGGCCAACTGCGAGTCAGGCGAGCGCATGAAGGGTTCCGTTACACCACACAATACGGATACGGAACCTGAAAAACATTATGGTAAATAACAACAATATAAATGCCTTAGTAACACCAAGGCTACCAAAAACAAGCCGCTAAAACGGCAAATAATTTGGCACCCTCTGTGAAAGGAACCATAATTTTTATTATGTGTTGTTTTACTTTAGAGTATGCACTACAAATCTGACTAAGTTTTAACCTGTTATGATTTGCGCGCGTGAATTCTTGTTTTCGTATTAACGTTTTCAATGAAACCTTGTGTAAGCTAGTTACTAAGTCTTAAATTTACCTTTTAATGTAAATGTTGCATTTGCAGTGTCTTAAATGACATGTGAAAATGACGTATTTTAGGGTCAAAGGTCGGATCTGAAGATCGTCTTATCTTTGAATTGACACTGTTTACCTGCCAGCTGACTTAATTTAGGACTAGATATTGGTTATTAGATTATAATTGCCAAATTTCGATAGATTCCGTGCATTAGTGTAGCATTAATTTCGAGAATACGTTTGTATGGCGCCGAAGATCGCAATGATCGCCTTATGTAAGAGCTGAAACAAATAAAGTTACAAAATGCAACTTTTTACAGGTTTCTTGTATGTATTGAACCTTAATTTCTTGAATATTTAATTAAATGTCGTGATAGAGGCCATTGCAACACGTCTTCTGTGAACACGGACAGGCTCATAGACAGACAACGGAGGCTTAGTAGAAGGGAGTCTTTTGGCACCCTTTGGGTACGGAATCCTAAAAACGAGTTGAAACAATAGAAACTTGTCGAATGTGTTAGTGAGTTGAACAGCTCAAGGCATGCACACGGCACGCAGCACGCGTCGTGGACTAGTGAAACGTTCAACAAAACGACCAATTCTCACGACACCGAGACTCCAACTTGAATATTTCAGGACTAGGCTGAAACTGTTCGGGTGTAAGCCTCACATACAAATTCAGGCCACCTCTCGACTGGAGGGGTAATTATAAAGTGTAATTGTATTGACAAAGTGCGGCCACGTCGTCGCTGCGGGGGGGGGCGGGGGGGGGGGCGCTAATGAAGGCTGAAAGCTGACTGTGATTCTGACATTACTTTTTATTGTGCTTTCACAAAAATGGTATATCTGTCGTCGTATTGAACGTTTATAGCGAAAAAACCCGCATTTTTGTGAAAACCCGAATTATGGCGTAAACACAGTCCCACTACGCATTATCATGAAATTATTTTTGTTTAAGACTAAAGGGGTCACCCGCCATGCTCCCCAAACTTAATTACTTGTCAACCTAACACGCTTCTCCTTGCTCCGCTTGGCTTCGCTCACCGTCGCGCCCATTTTTGACCATTTGTGAAAGACTTTCGTAATTGTTTTATTCTCGTTTTTGTGTGAAATGTCTGTTTTCCGTATGATCGGGTAATGGATCGGTCAAAAAGTAGTTTACGCTATATATGATTGCTGAATAATATTCTCGATGATCTGAAATTCGGGAGTTGAACTAAGCGGAGCGGAAGGAGATGACTCTTTTGTAGTTTTTTTAAAAATTCGCTTAAATTTACAATCCAACGTTTAATTTTTCGCTGTTTCACAAAACCGCGAAACGATGACTCGCCAAATTGGATACCGCAAAATATTTATACAGTCCTGAATGTTATTTGGTAAAACAGCAGTACGTTATTTAGCTGTTTTACGTAGCGGAGCTTTTGTAAAATTATTAGTTTTTAAATTAAACTTAGAGTGAGCTGTCATCATGAATGTTGTAATTACGGCTTGATCTGTAACTCCACGCACAGTTAAACAAGTACGGTATATCCGTCATTACAACATTTAACTAGTGATTTTGTAAAACAACGAATTTCACTATCTATCATATCATATCTACGTACATATATTATGTTACCAGATATATCTCGATTACGCAGATATTTGTTACCTCGATCTTACTCAGGTCCAACTTGATAAACTCGAACGTCTTCAGAATTTCTGTATTAGGTTCATTTTTGGTATTCGTAAATTCGATCACATTTCTGAATTTCGTTCGCGTCTTAATTGGCTTCCTATTCGTCGTCGTCGCAATTCTCATATTCTGTCTCTTTTGTATTCTGTATTAAATAATCCTGCCACCCCATCATACCTCAAAGCTCGCTTTCAGTTTCTTCATGGTACTCATGACCGTATCTTACGGTCCTCTCAAAATCTACTCCTGGCTACCCCAATGCATTCATCGTCCTTCTATGACAATTCCTTTTCAGTACAAGCCGTCCGTTTGTGGAATGATCTTCCTCTATCTATAAGAAGAGCACCTTCCCTACCAGTCTTTAAGAGACTGGTAAAAGAACACTACCTCTCACTCTGACCACTGAACTATCTACATTCCTCTTAAAGTTTATTTATTATTTATGTAACATATGTATGTATGTATATATTTATTCATTCATGTTATTTATCTATAATACATTATTATTATTTTTTTTTTAATTTATTAATGTAGATTTTGTATAGTATATTTAAATATTATTTTAAAATTAGTGCACCGCCTATTCATCAATCTCCTTTTAAACCAGATTCTACCCAAAGGTTGTCTGGAAGAGATCGCTATAAGCGATAAGGCCGCCTGATTGTACCTACGTTATTTGGCTATTGTAATTTATATTATTTTTGTTTCCTTCTTTGTGGTGTGCAAATAAAGTTATATTGTATTGTATTGTTACCGGCCAAATCCGACTTTAGGTCAAAGTAGTTCAATACCACAAAGGTAATGAATGGTGGTCGCGACTCGCCATATCTAACCTTCAAACCTAACTTGCCGACTCTCTTATGCGCTGAAGGATTTCCAAAAAAACAGTTTATCCTAAAATCAGGTTCGTCAATAAAATGTATACCTATTTACAGTAATAGCACGTCGCGGTCCAACTTGTAAGTTTATACATGAGTTTCGTAATAACACTTCCGCACATCACCAGTTCAGGAAGAGTAATTAGAGGACGGAGCTCCCGGGGGTCGGGGGGGTCGGGGGGGTCGGGGGGGTCGGGGGGGTCGGGGGGTCGGCTCCGAACCCGGGACGGTGCGGAGAGTCGCGGGCAGGGCTGCTTCAGGCAACCATTGTCTGAACTTGAACTACATCACACAACTTAGCTCGTCAACACACTCGCTCTTCTTCACTGAGACCTCGTGTCCTGTGGTTAGCTACACGTAGAAAACATTTTCTGAGTCTCATCCTTTGTCATCATTTCTTGGTACTAGCTACGTATAGTAAAGTTAATAAAAACAACATTTCTATATTAGAGGATCATTTACAAATGTAATATATATAAGGTGACTTATATTTATGCAGCCAAATTCTTACTGAAGACTCGGTACCGACGTTCGACGACCTTTTTTGTAAAATTCGTAAATTATTATTTTCGTGTTCCTTACAAACTCAAGCCAAGCCCGAGTCAATTACTATGGGAAGTCAAGATTTTATTTTGCAAAATTAGCAAAAAGTGTTATCGATCCGTGTTACTGATCACTTACCAAGCCTCCAGTATTAGTTTGGCTGTATAAATAAAAGTCAGTTGAGTTACTGTCAAAACGAGGGACGTCGTCGCCTCGCTCCGCTCCGCTTCGCTCGGCTCCTTATTTTATCTTACATGTCAACCTAACACGCTCCTCCCCGCTTCGCTCGTCGTCGCACCTTTTTTTTTCTTTTGGTGAATGTTTTTTTTTACTATACTATAAAGACCCAAAATTACTTTCTACCCTATACTTCCTAGCCCTATACTTAATATGCTAACCCCGTTTCCCGCTTCTTTTTCTAAAGTCAGTGCCGGCAGCCGATTCAGCAACCAGCGCTGGCAGCTGAGGCACTTTCTAAATATTTATAGGTAAGTGTCAACGAATTTCGTTTTAGGTTTGCTGACGACATTTCTATTATTGGCGCAAATGACCGTTTCAATAAAATCGATAATCATCAGTCTGACATCAATTTAACCATGACATGACATAATAGAATACTTAAATAATATAAATTTTAATGTTTACTTATCTAAAACCAATTTTATTAATTTTTAATAGTTTTGTTAATAATAATGCATTAAATATAATTCATTGCAATTTGGGTATAATCATTGATGATAGGTTGTGTTGGTCAGCCCACATAGAAAAGGTCTGCAGTAAATTGAACAGATTTGCATATGCCCTAGGCCTAGGTAGACTGAGTAAAATTGCGTCCCGAAAAACGGCATTGGCTGCCTACTATGGCTACGTGGAATCACTTCTACGTTACAGATTGATCATTCGGAGTAATGGTACAAATAAACAATCAGCATTCAAAGCACAAAAAAATTTATACCTACGCGCTCTATATGAAATGTCTCAAATGGTCTCATGCAGACCGTTGTTTCGTCAGCTTAAGAACCCGCTCCGTATACCTACGCGCTCTATATGAAATGTCTCAAATGGTCTCATGCAGACCGTTGTTTCGTCAGCTTAAGAACCCGCTCCGTATACCTACGCGCTCTATATGAAATGTCTCAAATGGTCTCATGCAGACCGTTGTTTCGTCAGCTTAAGAACCCGCTCCGTATACCTACGCGCTCTATATGAAATGTCTCAAATGGTCTCATGCAGACCGTTGTTTCGTCAGCTTAAGAACCCGCTCCGTATACCTACGCGCTCTATATGAAATGTCTCAAATGGTCTCATGCAGACCGTTGTTTCGTCAGCTTAAGAACCCGCTCCGTATACCTACGCGCTCTATATGAAATGTCTCAAATGGTCTCATGCAGACCGTTGTTTCGTCAGCTTAAGAACCCGCTCCGTATACCTACGCGCTCTATATGAAATGTCTCAAATGGTCTCATGCAGACCGTTGTTTCGTCAGCTTAAGAACCCGCTCCGTATACCTACGCGCTCTATATGAAATGTCTCAAATGGTCTCATGCAGACCGTTGTTTCGTCAGCTTAAGAACCCGCTCCGTATACCTACGCGCTCTATATGAAATGTCTCAAATGGTCTCATGCAGACCGTTGTTTCGTCAGCTTAAGAACCCGCTCCGTATACCTACGCGCTCTATATGAAATGTCTCAAATGGTCTCATGCAGACCGTTGTTTCGTCAGCTTAAGAACCCGCTCCGTATACCTACGCGCTCTATATGAAATGTCTCAAATGGTCTCATGCAGACCGTTGTTTCGTCAGCTTAAGAACCCGCTCCGTATACCTACGCGCTCTATATGAAATGTCTCAAATGGTCTCATGCAGACCGTTGTTTCGTCAGCTTAAGAACCCGCTCCGTATACCTACGCGCTCTATATGAAATGTCTCAAATGGTCTCATGCAGACCGTTGTTTCGTCAGCTTAAGAACCCGCTCCGTATACCTACGCGCTCTATATGAAATGTCTCAAATGGTCTCATGCAGACCGTTGTTTCGTCAGCTTAAGAACCCGCTCCGTATACCTACGCGCTCTATATGAAATGTCTCAAATGGTCTCATGCAGACCGTTGTTTCGTCAGCTTAAGAACCCGCTCCGTATACCTACGCGCTCTATATGAAATGTCTCAAATGGTCTCATGCAGACCGTTGTTTCGTCAGCTTAAGAACCCGCTCCGTATACCTACGCGCTCTATATGAAATGTCTCAAATGGTCTCATGCAGACCGTTGTTTCGTCAGCTTAAGAACCCGCTCCGTATACCTACGCGCTCTATATGAAATGTCTCAAATGGTCTCATGCAGACCGTTGTTTCGTCAGCTTAAGAACCCGCTCCGTATACCTACGCGCTCTATATGAAATGTCTCAAATGGTCTCATGCAGACCGTTGTTTCGTCAGCTTAAGAACCCGCTCCGTATACCTACGCGCTCTATATGAAATGTCTCAAATGGTCTCATGCAGACCGTTGTTTCGTCAGCTTAAGAACCCGCTCCGTATACCTACGCGCTCTATATGAAATTTCTCAAATGGTCTCATGCAGACCGTTGTTTCGTCAGCTTAAGAACCCGCTCCGTATACCTACGCGCTCTATATGAAATGTCTCAAATGGTCTCATGCAGACCGTTGTTTCGTCAGCTTAAGAACCCGCTCCGTATACCTACGCGCTCTATATGAAATGTCTCAAATGGTCTCATGCAGACCGTTGTTTCGTCAGCTTAAGAACCCTCTCCGTATACCTACGCGCTCTATATGAAATGTCTCAAATGGTCTCATGCAGACCGTTGTTTCGTCAGCTTAAGAACCCGCTCCGTATACCTACGCGCTCTATATGAAATGTCTCAAATGGTCTCATGCAGACCGTTGTTTCGTCAGCTTAAGAACCCGCTCCGTATACCTACGCGCTCTATATGAAATGTCTCAAATGGTCTCATGCAGACCGTTGTTTCGTCAGCTTAAAAACCCGCTCCGTATACCTACGCGCTCTATATGAAATGTCTCAAATGGTCTCATGCAGACCGTTGTTTCGTCAGCTTAAGAACCCGCTCCGTATACCTACGCGCTCTATATGAAATGTCTCAAATGGTCTCATGCAGACCGTTGTTTCGTCAGCTTAAAAACCCGCTCCGTATACCTACGCGCTCTATATGAAATGTCTCAAATGGTCTCATGCAGACCGTTGTTTCGTCAGCTTAAGAACCCGCTCCGTATACCTACGCGCTCTATATGAAATGTCTCAAATGGTCTCATGCAGACCGTTGTTTTGTCAGCTTAAGAACCCGCTCCGTATACCTACGCGCTCTATATGAAATGTCTCAAATGGTCTCATGCAGACCGTTGTTTCGTCAGCTTAAAAACCCGCTCCGTATACCTACGCGCTCTATATGAAATGTCTCAAATGGTCTCATGCAGACCGTTGTTTCGTCAGCTTAAGAACCCGCTCCGTATACCTACGCGCTCTATATGAAATGTCTCAAATGGTCTCATGCAGACCGTTGTTTCGTCAGCTTAAAAACCCGCTCCGTATACCCACGCGCTCTATATGAAATGTCTCAAATGGTCTCATGCAGACCGTTGTTTCGTCAGCTTAAGAACCCGCTCCGTATACCTACGCGCTCTATATGAAATGTCTCAAATGGTCTCATGCAGACCGTTGTTTCGTCAGCTTAAGAACCCGCTCCGTATACCTACGCGCTCTATATGAAATGTCTCAAATGGTCTCATGCAGACCGTTGTTTTGTCAGCTTAATGTTATACCTTTTCTCTGCTTAAACGTTTTTGAAATTGCTTCTTGTGTCAAACAGAATACCAACATATTTAAAAAGGCAAAGACATTTATTTTAGAAATACCCGAAACCCAAATAGGTTAGTTATCGACCAGAAACCTAATACTCAACTTTATAAAAATAATTGTTACGTCATGTGTGTTACTATTTATAACAAATTGCTACAAAATATAACCGATCTCCTATCATTAAATATGTTTAAAAGAAGATTACGAAAATGGCTAATTGAAAATACTTTTTATTCTGTCAAAGAATTCTTGGATTCGTAGGTTTTAGTCATTGCTTGTGATTTTGCGTGTATACTCTTTTTAGGTGACTTTGTGTGTTGCTGTAAATTATGTAAATAAAATTGTAACTAAATAATTACTTATGTGACATTTTTATTTTTATTGCTGTTTTTGAAATATTTTCATTTCAGCTATTAGCTGAATAAGGCGCTTCCTGCATATAACTTTGTTCCATCCTATGTACTAACCTTTTCTATGCAAATAAATGATTTATGATTATGATAGGAAAGTGTCAACAAAACAATGCAATACTTCACTGTTGTTAGCGACGAAAAGTCTTGTTATACTCATTTCTATTAATACATAGGACAATATGGTTTTTGTTGTATGGATAATTTTTTGTAATTCCTATAATTTTGTGTGTTGAATCCGAATCTGAACTCAGACCTAAATGGTGAAATCAATTTTAAATATCTATATTTTACTTTTTTTTATATTTCTGAAGAGATTTTGCGCTTATCAACATTTATTGAATTCGAAATGTGCAACTATCATTCTTAGGTAGCATCTTTTGATCACTCCACTGCAGTAATATTCATTTTGAGAAGATTTTCCTACGCTTGATCTAGCACTCCAATATCTACACAGCACTGCTGATATAATTAGTTAAATCCCTCATTTTAATCTTACTTAAATATATGACAAAACGGCTAATTTGTTTCAATAAAAAAATACTAAACTCTCGAAAAAATTGCGTTATTACTTAAATAATTTAATTTTTCTCTGTTATCCAAGACTACAAAGAGTACTCCGGCTAAACAGTCATCTTCTACAAAGACATCTCAACCTCAGTCACAATCGTAAGTAGCAAACTTATTGTACCTGAGGTGGATACCTCGGAGTAATCTCATTCTGACGTCATTGCAAGGGGTTGTACGTCGAATGTACACTGACAGTAGGTGTTGGTCGAACCATTTGTCTATGGCCGACGAACGGGACCCGTTCCTTGAATCGCGTCCTGCTGGGACGAACTGTGTGTATTACACTGACAAAGTTGTAGACTAGCACTCCAGTAACGCGGTGTCTTAATGAATAAAGTTTGCATTTAAATACAAATACATAATTAGAGTAGAGAAACTTTTAGTTCTGAGTAAAATAAACTCGCTCAATTTCATTTACTTATGTAAATAAACTGATTTCATCTGAATTCATGTTTCAAAAACTAACTCGGTGTTTCTTTAAATATTGTCCTGACTGTACGAGTATCCTTAATAAGCTTCATACATTTCTAATCACATTTTTTTATTTTTTTATTTATATTCCTTGGAAGCAAAGAGGTGGACAAAACCAATTAATTCACATACTTATACAATTTAATCACAAACAGCAACTCCTAGACTATATTCTTGAAACCCGAGATAGAATCATGTTGATCAGAGTTGGGCCAATGGGTTTTTCGGAATTTATGTGCTTAGTATTTGTATACTTACCTTTTGCTGACAGTGAAGGAAAACACATATTTATAACCAGGTAAACTGTGGGATATAAAATTGTCGGTGAAAACTTGGATGTCGTCTGCTTTAGTCACTTACCAGACTTGGAATTGGAAACACCTCTGATTCCTCCGAGTTACGAAATGTATGTTATGTATACCTATTACTGTATGTAAGCAATCCAACGATTGAACTAATTTCAACAGAATGACTGCACGGTCGCTAGCACGCCAAGTCCTCAACAACGTAGCTATTAAAACATGGCTAGAACGGCTATTACAACTAACGACACATAGATGTATTTTTATGTCGATATTACAACACACAAAAATGTCAGTGACATCCGAGACATATCTTGGCACAGTAGTACCATTTAAATAATATAAGCTGCGGGACATACGGCATACACATGCACATAGGAGTCTTCACCACTCTTCAGCAAAGGGCGTATTTCTTAACGCTTTCTATACAATCCATGACAGATAGTTTATGTCCAGTCGTTCGTTTATAGGTTTCTATGCGCAGTGTAACTGTTACAGATCTGTAATGAAGTATTGTTTTGCTAATTTACCATTATTAACATTGTAACTAGCTGATGGCTATATTTTATCAATTGTTTAACAAACCTTAGTTATTTTAGCAACGAATACTGCAGGCTAAACAAGGGTACTTAAATTTCGCACCCAGAGTGATTTATTTTTACCGAATCGTTTTCTATGTTGTGTGTGAAGGTTGAGGTGTATTGGTGTGGGTAAGGGTCTGTTAGGGTACGTGTTGTTTCATGTTGGATTGGCCGTCACGCAGTTCGTGACACTATCTCACGGAGATTATTATATTTGTCGACGTTCAGGGTGAAGCTCGCGGCGGATGGAAATCAAACGGGACACTTCTGCGGATATCTCATTTCTGATAATGTATCTACAAAAAGGTCCAAAGTGCTTCTGGAGGGGGCGAGGAGGCTCAGAGGAGGTTTGAGTGATGCCAGTAACGTTCGAATAAGAGTTATTATCTCACGAATGATGAGAGGTCGCTGAAATTGATAGATGTCACTTGACGTTTTTTTCAATGCGATCATTTTTTGTGGTCATGGTTTTGATCGATGCCGCCTATATACGATGCTCGGATATTCGTTATGTCCCCAGGGTACTCGGTACTCGTACGTTCATTTTAAGTAAATGGGAGTGTAGGAAGTTAGTGTAATCATGAAAGTGGTTGGTGCTGTGACGTCACGGGTCATGACGTGGGTTTGACAACGAGCGGCACAGCGTTTAGTTCGCGTCATTAATTGATAACTACGTACATTATTGTACGCTGAACAGTGAGTGAGGGTGTTGTGGACTTCCAGACCGGCCGGTTTGAATGTCAAAATTGAAATTTTCTATATGTTTTCAACATTCGAAAATTATTAGTATTTGAACAAAATAACAACGGAACATAACAAATAACAATATAGGAAGATAAGGTATATCGATCAGTATTAGAAAATGTGATAGATCGTAGTTATCTCCAAAGGCGTAGCAAGTTTTTTTGGGGTACGCCCTTGCTGAAAGGCAAAGCTTTTGCAAAATAGCAGTAAACTAAGGCAACACTTCGTTTCAGGGATCACGTGAAGTTCACTGTACATTGTACGTAGTACGGCACGTCGTGCGTCCTCCTGACATCGATATGTATACTCGTCAATATGTAAAGTGACCGACAGACCGACACGCATAATCAGTTGCTGGGTTCTCTCAGTTCACTTTCGCTTTGTTTGTCTGTTTCATCAAACTCTCATCAATCATGAGATGGACGCGTCAAACACAAAGCTTTATTCAATTTAACGCTGGGATTATTTTTTGTGTAATTAATAACCGAACCAGCTCTCAACAACAGAAATATTCATATTATCACTAAAGCTCTAATGGCGTTTATATATCACTTATATTGGGGTGAGTGTCCATCATACATAACAAATTAGATAAAACGGCTAAATTTCACTGTAATATGACGAGAAAGACGTTAGAGACCGCTATCGGGCTTCGCGGGTTGCTCCGTGTCAAATTGGGGTGTATGAAAGGAGAAGGAAAATAATATAAATCAGTGGACAAGTACAAGTGTTTTTCAATCAAAAATGTATAAAAAGTTCCACCAAGTGCCAACAATCACGAGCATCAACTGTATGAAAGGAGCCTTCCCGAATGAAGTGAACTGATATACTACCAGATTATTGAAAATACGTCCGGCGCACCCTGGACTGTTAGAGTAAGTCCCACTAACTGACAAATCCTTTCACTCACCTGGTGCAGACAGTTGCGTGCTGTCTGTGAGTTGTCCACCGTAGATTTTGTGGAAGTGCCTAAACAGACTGCTTTCAATCTCCCACTGTTTAGGCGAGTGCGTCATCGACGTTTCATATCAGGCGTGGTAGCGGCCAAGCGTTACCCCTCAACGCCACCACAATGAGCTTGGTAGGGGGTGTTTATTTACGTGTCGTCACTCATACATTTCTATAATAATTCGCCCACCAACACCACACCACCATCTCGCTCCGACAACGCCACCCTTTCAGTGTGGCGAGGACTCTAGATCCTGAAACCTGTAGTAATAAAGTGAGGTAGTGCAATGTTGCGATGACGTCACAGTTAAGCCCTCGCTAGAGCGAGCATTAGCCACGAGGATATTCAGCGGAGCCAAGTCCCGCCGCGAGCTGCTGCATGGCGCTCACTCACCGGAATATTACGCATTTTCAAAGTTAATGTTATTTAATTAAAACAGAAAGTCAGGCAAATATACGGATTTCTCGTTGTGCAATGCAATCTGGTTAAAATACCTAGAGAAAGAATCTATCCTTCCGGCTATGCAGTCAGGATTCCGTAGCCAACATGGAACTGCTACGGCTCTAGCACAGGTAACTGACGACATACTTACGGCTTCGGATACTGGCAGGGGTAGTATTTTGGTACTTTTAGATTTCACAAGGGCTTTCGACTGTGTCAGTCCTGATCGCTTACTGGCTAAGATGTCATACTATGGCATTTCACAAACCGCTTGCAAATGGTTCAATTCGTATTTAACTGACAGGAAGCAGTACGTCATCACTGAAGATAGTCAGGGAGATTTTAAGGATTCTGAAGTAAAATCTGTGACGAGAGGCTGTCCACAAGGTTCGATACTTTCTCCTCTCCTGTTCATTCTGTATACATCTGACCTCATAAACAACCTCTTGCACTGTAAAGTTCATTTGTATGCAGATGACACCCAACTATATTATTCCTTCAAACATAAAACAACTAGGGAAGCTGTGCTGCTGATAAATGAAGACCTTGATTTTATAAACAGTTGGACTAAAAGACATGCCTTAGTACTCAACCCCAACAAATCCAAGTATATGGTGATGGGTACAAAACGTCAGTGCGAACAAATAATAGACTATTCACCGGATATTCTAATTGGCGGTAAAAGAGTTGAGAGGGTGAAAACTTCAAGAAATTTAGGGTTGCTGATGGATAGCGAACTGCGTTTTGTAGAGCACATCAATTTAAAAATTAGAACGGCTTTCTTTCGGCTTAAGGTTCTCTATGGAATAAGACAATATATAAAAGAGGAAGTTAGAACAATGCTAACTGAAGCACTTGTACTTTCAATTTTCAATTATTGTGACACTGTATACGGACCGAGGCTTTATGAGAAAACTAGCCGCGCCATACAACGTGTGCAAAATGCATGCGCACGGTTTTGTTTTGGGATTCGTAAACGTACTCATATCACCCCTCATTTGAATGAGAAAAGAATTATTAAAATGAAAGGTAGAAGAGAATTGCATATAGCAGGTTTGGTATATAAGGTGGTTCACTTGAAGAGACCGCAATATCTACATGAGAAGATCCGATGGCTTGGTGAATCACATAACGTACATACACGTAGCAAAATTATCCACAAAATGTCTATACCAAAGCATCGAACAGCAAATTTTAGAGGCAGTTTCAAGTTCGCAGCATCCAAAATCTGGAATGATTTACCACCACCGCTCCAAGTACATATGTCTGATTTAAGATTTAAAAATAAACTTAAAACAATCCTAATAGATAAACAAATAACTGCAGCAAATAACATGTATATTTTAAAAAAGTCAAAAAGAGTAAATTGAAACAGTGTTTTTTTCATTCAGACCCGCGTTTTTTAATTTAACCCAAATCCTCCTTTAAAATAAGATTTTAGAGTTAGTTAATTTATGTGGTTTATCTTATAGGTATATATGATTAATAACATACACAAGTAAATATACATTAATTACATATTTATTAACACCAAATTAAAACGGATAAATATACAAATTATAAGCAATTATTGCATTATACATATTTTAATTATTATTCGGGGAAATAGTATTGCATAGCAGATAAAGTAATAGACTCCTACTCCTACGCGTCACTATGTAATGTCTACTACTTTAAATATGATGTCTATGGAACATGCTGAAAAACAGCGCCGTTCAGATGAAAATTGTGTCCTTTTATCTGACGGCAAATGCTGAGCATGCCACCATTTGCCAGAACTTCATACGTGGGACGCACTATAAGTTTCCGGAATGAATATGAAAAAATACTATTAAAGGTACAAAATTAATTTATTGTTTTTCAAAATAATCTCCCTTGGCGTCTATGCACTTTTTCATTCGATCAAACCAGTTTTGAAAACTTTTGTGCCACTCCCCTTTGGTGACCTCTGAAACGTGTTTTTCATACTCCTTGACAGCCTCTTCTGGTGATGAAAATCGTTGACCGCGTAATTGGTTCTTAATTTTTGGGAACAGAAAAAAGTCACAAGGTGCCAGGTCGGGACTGTATGCAGGATGACTCATGAGTTCTACATTTTTCGTCTTCAAAAAGTCGTTTGTCTGTCTGGCCGTGTGAGAACTAGCATTGTCGTGGTGCAGGATGATACGGCGTTTACGGTTATTTTTACGGAGTTCGTCAATAACTTCCGGCAAACAAATGGTCGTGTACCAGTCACTATTCACGGTACGACCATTCTCTAAACAGTAGCCACGTGTCCAGTTTTATTAAAAAAAGAAGCAATCATCCGCTTAGATGCACTTTTCACGCGCGCCACTTTGGTTGGTTTCGGCTCATCTTGAAAGACCCATACGCTCGATTGCTGCTTTGTTTTGGGATCGTAGCAATAAATCCATGTTTCGTCACCTGTTACTATGTCCCACACCAAATTTGACGCACCTTCGTTGAATCTGGTAAGCATGGCACTGCACCAAGTGACGCGGTCCGTTTTTTGAGCCTCGGTCAAGTTGTGTGGGATCCACCGCGAGCACAGCTTTCTCACACCCAAATGTTTGTGTAGGATTGATTGTATTTGACTCATGCCTATTTCTAAGGATGCGCGAATTTCATGGTAGGTCACATGCCTGTCTGTTTCAATCATACGGCGCACAGCATCGATGTTTTTGTTGGTCACAGCGGTGGACGGCCGACCATCGCGAGATTCGTCACTGAGATTGATACGACCACGCTTGAATTCTGCAAACCAGCTATAAACAGTCGTCTTGCATGGTGCTTCATTACCAAAAGCTGTTTCAAGGAGAGCGATGCTCTGTTGAGCTGTCAAATTACACTTAAAATCGTAGAAAATCATACTACGAAAATTTTCCCGAGTTAAATCCATGTTGATGCAGACACACAATTTTTTAAATGGCGCCACAAGGTAAAAACAAAAGACAGTCAGATGAAACAAACTGCATTCTACAGCCAAAGAGTTCTATTTTCAAATGTTGCAATAAATTTTTAAATATTGTTTATGTAAGTGGCCAGTTCCGGAAACTTTTAGTGTTACCTATGTAGAAAAGAATAATATTTTAGGAAAAGCATGTAGGTACAATATAAAACTTAATTCATAAGATTTCATTTTAACTATTTATTTTATTTTTTGTTGTACTAATTTAACACGATAATGATGTCTTTTTTGTTATTTATGGGTATAAGTTTAAATAGGTACTTTTATGTTATTGTGTATTGCGTGTTTTTGTTTTATTTTTACTTTTTTGTGTTCTGGCAATAAATATCATTTTTACTTTTTTCTTTTAAAAACATGCGTCATTTGATATGCCAGATGTATTCAAAAAACAAAAATTAAACTTTCATGAATTTTATCAAATTTTATCATGAAATTAATGTTTTATTAAGTAAAATCCAGAATTCATTTACCCGCCTTGCGTATAATTTGTACTCAGATTGCCACTGTTTATCACGAGGTGGTAGCACATGTCATACAATGTGAATGGATGCATTTTGAGAGACACCACATTCTAATATGTAACCGCGGCCGCTGCAACAATAGTCTGTGAATAGAAGATGCTGTGGCCAATGAAGATATCCACCCATCCATCAGTCCGGTTCGTCCACTGTTGGACATCCACGATGTCGCCACTCTTGGTGGTGCTCCTGAGCATATTCACACCGGCTTCGCAGGCCGGTTGGTGAGCGTATAATCATTTCTCAGCTCATTCTTCTCAATGACACCGTTCCCCGCGCGGACTCGGCCAGTCAACATCTTTAGCTTTTTTGCATTCATTAAGAGCTTTTTTACATTCGGTGTTAAGAATTCTGTTTACTTTAATTCCAATGTTTAAAACGGAATTATTTGCGAACGGCGTAAACAGGAATCCCGGAGGGGTGAGAAGGGTGGGGGGGCAGGGAGTTGCTGTAATTAATTAGTACTCTTCTAGAAGCGAAATAAGGACGCTTATAATACGCTTCATATTCCACGCGCCCGCTCGGTGCAACATTCGACAAGAACAACGCACAACCCGGAGCTGTTGCATAATAGTAGTTTATGAAACTGGTACACAAAAAGATTATTAAAACTCGAGTGTCAGTTTAAAAAACGAGTCGTAGGCGAGTTATGTTTAGTTTCATACACTACTTTATCTATACTCATGCCTAGTAATCTTTTTTCATAATCTTTGTTATGGCCGCCAGCCATAACAATACCTGGCCGAAAGTAAAGTTAAGTGTAACTTCCTTAGATGGGTTGCAATATTGTTTTGTATGTATTGGAGAATATCATATAAAAACCTCATTGGTATTTGATATCAAACCTCAGACACGGCTGTATGTATGGGCTAAGTTCCCTTTACCTTCCTAGTTAGTATCACATGTACTGTAATCTCAGAAAAAGTTATTTTATAGCAATATATTGTTCGGAGACCTATACTATTATTTAATTTTTAATAATGTTTAGCATGCGTAAAATGACACATTTTGCACTCGTGCTTTTTGTTTTTACTACTGACGCCATCTAGGGTAAACCGGCTACATCATTTAGTGAGCATGTAAATCTTTATTATTTATGATATATATTCCCAGTCTTTCAGGGTCTACAAAAAACACCTATTATCTATTGGTTGACTAATTGGTTGACTATTGGAGACTAATGTGTAATCTTTAGAAATAATTTAATTTAATTTTGTATTATTTTTGATTGTTTTCTTTTAGATTAATTTTAAATTTACTATCTATATTATATTATTAGTTTTTTGTATTGCTTTGTAGTTTAAATTTTAATTACGATATGCGATATATGTTTTCTTATGTAGCAGTATTTTTATGTATGTTGTGTCTGCCTGTTATTGGGTATGCACTCTAACTAAGCAAATCGCTTAAGCTATTTTTGTACATATGTCATAGTGTAATATCTGTTAGCAAACCTAAATAAACCTTTGTTTTACCGGATACTGTAAAAACTGTTTAAGATGAGTTTCTTCAGACTTTTATATTTTATTATTAAATATACATATTATGTATGTTAAATTGTAAAAGATGTTTTAAAATTCAAAACGATTTTAGACGTAAATATTTATATTCTATTTTAACTATCTTGGAAATTATTATAAAAAAGATTTTAGAAAGAGACATTGGTCTTTGTAGTACAGATTGGCACCACTTAGACTGCGTTTCTTCTGTCGACATGTATCTGTTTTGATTTGCAACAAAATTGCTTTTATTTTATTATTTCATGACATTTTTTGCAGGTGTATTAAAAAACGTCGTTTCCCACTTGCTTCAAAATATACTATTTCATCTGTCTTAGAAACGTTCATAAAAAATATTTTTCACTATGCCAGTAGTTTCGAATCCTGATGTTACACCAATTTCCCCGTCTAAAGAGAAGACTAAAGAAGTCGGATCGTGAAAATTCCATGTCACCTTTACAATCATCGTGTAGCTAGTGACAAAACCTGATTTTTGTAAAATTTTTGATAATAATGATTAGAGTATATCCGTTTTTACACATAATGTTGCCCCCGACGCGTACGTGCGTGCGCTTACGACGTAGCAAAAGAAGTATTCGCTCGTAGCACTTGCTACGCCGTAGAAAAACGAGGATGTGAGTTTAATAATGCATGCTCGACCAGCATCATTGAAACTCGGCTCGCAAGATTGAGAGTTATGTGAACGATCCTGCAAACTTCTGTAGCTGCAGACACCGCGCCGCGACACCGCTCATTGGCGGAGGGTGGCTGAACTCCTTAATGAATGCCGCCCGGTGGCAGGACACCATACAAATTACAACAAACACCGTGAAGAAGAACCCTCCCCCCACCTCGTCTCTTCCCTCCCTCGCTCCGCCCGCCGCGGGAAAACTTCGTTGGTTTCTTTTCAAAACGAACTAAGTTGCCATTTTCATTCGGGCGTCAAGACTCGCGACCGGAAGGGCGGCGGCAATTAGGGCTCCAAATTAAATGGGAACCCCAAGAAACACCTCCGTCTGACAGCTCGCAAGCTCTTGGAAAGTTTTAGTTAAAAAAAACTTTGTGCTCGACTTTAAAGCCCAAAATAAATTGCTCTTTCGAACACGTTTTGAATAAGTGCTCCTTAAACTTTTATTTTCGTAAAATTATACGTACAGATAAAAAAGCATATATCGACAAGGTACCGAGTATTGGCGAATGAGGATGAGCCACATCGGAGAACAAAGGAGTCAATCCCGAACCGGAAATCGAACTCGGAACTGCCGGCTCCAACTTTATCCAACTCTCTGCTGTACTCGTCTGTACGAATACGTACTGGCATGTACAACATTTTATGTGATACTTTTATAGATTAAATATCGTCACGACATGGATCTACAGGAAGTGTTCAGACTGTTTTAACCGAGCAATCCATCACTGATGCTGGGCCGTAGCTGCGCCTCCCGTCACGAACTTCGCGCTGTATGACAGGATTCACGCCAAGCCCCATACGACCACGGCCAAATAAAACAAAACGCACGAGGCTTCGAGATGTTAGACAATAGAAGGTAGAGGCATAATTCAATAATACCCTACTTTGCACCTATTGGGCACCTCCCCGCAATGAGACCTTAATGGTTACAAATATTATATTTTATTATTAAACATAATATCAAAGTGACTAACTTCACCCGGGTTAATTAGTTTTTGGCTAGTCCTATCGAATCTATCAATATTTTTCGGACTAATAACTTTATAGTTCGTACATACGTATTAAAGGTGGTAGAGCTGATGCCGAGCTCGACTGTGGAGTTACCACCATCTTACTGGCAAATCCTCCCGAAGTTATTCGGGGGAGAGTAAGAGAACAGCTCTCAGGCAAAACCAGGCGGTACACCATTGCCTGGGACCGATGGATGGCGGTATATCCATCCCTAATTGCCAGACCTTCAAAAAATACTGGTGACGGGCAGCGGCGTCACTGGTGTAAGGGTTTCGGCACCACGCTCACCAACCCCCCTGCCCAGCGTGTGTGAGTATGGGCATTTCTTCCAGGGGGACCGCCAAGAGTGGTGAAATCCTGAAAAGGCCTATGTCCAGCAGTGGACGAAACAGGCTGATGAATGGATGGACGTACGTATTCGACTTTGGATTTTGATGCTCATGAAAATAGTTTTATATGTCTGACTTTATGTCTATCTTCCTAGGGAACAGACTATTGTTTATGTTCAAGCAAATAGTCTAACCATTACGACGTGAAAGAATTCTAAAAATAGGTTCAATAGTTATTTATTGTGCTTGAAATAAATAATTTATTAACCCATTCATCCATCCATCAGCCCGTGTTCGTCCGCTGCTGGACATAGGTAAGCTTTTCCCAGATTTCGCCACTCTGGGCGGTCTTCCATCCTCCTCATGCAGCTGCCACCTACAACGTCCCTCAGGTCGTCGTTCCAGCGGCCATAGATCGGCCTGTGCTCTGTTTGCTGATAATGTAGCTTTCTATCAGTAAAAGATTTTTTGAGTCGGATCACGAATTCCGGAAACACCTACTATTTATTATATTAGTGTATATAGGGCTTAGTGATAACAAAAAAAACTGTATTCGCGTTGAAAATCCTTGGCCGTATCGTATAAGACATGATTATACACAACCGAGCCATCCTTTTGTACATAGGTAACACTAAAAGTTTCCGGAACTGGCCACTTACATAAACAATATTTAAAAATTTATTGCAACATTTGAAAATAAAACTCTTTGGCTGTAGAATGCAGTTTGTTTCATCTGACTGTCTTTTGTTTTTACCTTGTGGCGCCATTTAAAAAATTGTGTGTCTGCATCAACATGGATTTAACTCGGGAAAATTTTCGTAGTATGATTTTCTACGATTTTAAGTGTAATTTGACAGCTCAACAGAGCATCGCTCGGCTTGAAACAGCTTTTGGCAATGAAGCACCATGCAAGACGACTGTTTATAGCTGGTTTGCAGAATTCAAGCGTGGTCGTATCAATCTCAGTGACGAATCTCGCGATGGTCGGCCGTCCACCGCTGTGACCAACAAAGACATCGATGCTGTGCGCCGTATGATTGAAACAGACAGGCATGTGACCTACCATGAAATTTGCGCATCCTTAGAAATAGGCATGAGTCAAATACAATCAATCCTACACAAACATTTGGGTGTGAGAAAGCTGTGCTCGCGGTGGATCCCACACAACTTGACCGAGGTTCAAAAAACGGACCGCGTCACTTGGTGCAGTGCCATGCTTACCAGATTCAACGAAGGTGCGTCAAATTTGGTGTGGGACATAGTAACAGGTGACGAAACATGGATTTATTGCTACGATCCCAAAACAAAGCAGCAATCGAGCGTATGGGTCTTTCAAGATGAGCCGAAACCAACCAAAGTGGCGCGCGTGAAAAGTGCATCTAAGCGGATGATTGCTTCTTTTTTTAATAAAACTGGACACGTGGCTACTGCTGCTTTAGAGAATCGTCGTACCGTGAATAGTGACTGGTACACGACCATTTGTTTGCCGGAAGTTATTGACGAACTCCGTAAAAATAACCGTAAACGCCGTATCATCCTGCACCACGACAATGCTAGTTCTCACACGGCCAGACAGACAAACGACTTTTTGAAGACGAAAAATGTAGAACTCATGAGTCATCCTGCATACAGTCCCGACCTGGCACCTTGTGACTTTTTTCTGTTCCCAAAAATTAAGAACCAATTACGCAGTCAACGATTTTCATCACCAGAAGAGGCTGTCGAGGAGTATGAAAAACACGTTTCAGAGGTCACCACAGGGGAGTGGCACAAAAGTTTTCAAAACTGGTTTGATCGAATGAAAAAGTGCATAGACGCCAAGGGAGATTATTTTGAAAAACATTAAATTAATTTTGTACCTTTAATAGTATTTTTTCATATTCATTCCGGAAACTTATAGTGCGTCCCACGTATCGTTGCTATCATAGATTACTAAGATCGATGCGTACGAATAAACATAAGTAAAAGTGCCCTATATATTTGGTCACATGAGCCTAGAGTATGTATGTTCTAGACATCTCGGGAATGGTTCGCATTGTGTGTACCTACTCGTATATTGTTGAACCAAGTACAAGTTACTTTAACCTGTGTACACACGCACATGTCGGCTCAGTAGTACAACACTCAGTCGACGACACAAAGGTAAGTTCAGTTTATTCGGAGCTGAATGGTAGCTAGCGACAGTTTAAGCGACTATAGGTCTCCAGCGCCCACTTGTCCACACTCGCACGAAATCTCTCGATTCCACATTCTGACAAAAGTTCAAAGTTCGTCTTTTCAGACAATTTATGCCTTTAAACTACAATATGAGATTAGGTGCAAGTTGTAGGCCATTCCGGCAATGGATCGAACAAGCATACATTAGATAATAATGTCTCTCCGGAGTGCTGTAAGCTTCACTCAAGACTCGCTCTGGGCCACTACACGTCCACGTCACTGGTAGCTAGTGTATGGAAATGGGCATGAGATTTAAAACAGGCACCATGGTCTTGAATGCTGGTGAATTCTTCTAATTATAAGATACATACATACATTAATTGAATTAATTGAAATTGGCGTTACCTTGCGGAAGTCCATCACTAAGTAAAGGATATATGAATATATATTGCAAATTATATTCATATATCCTTTACATACATACATATTATACTCAAGTCTATTTCCCGGAGAGACAAACAGACGTCGTCGCGGACTTCCATCGACTACGATCCTGATGTTTGCCTCTTCCACATTCAACCATCTATTCGTATAAGCTCTTGAAGCTCTTCTGTACCGGGTGTTTTTAACTTCTGCAGTATGTTGTCTATTGCTTCTGGGGCAGCTCGGTCGCGTGTTACCTTCTACTGGCACACCATTTATTTATTTAATCATTCCTCTATTTTAGACTAGCTGATCCGGCGAACTTCGTACCCCCTAACAGTCAATGAATGTTGTGTTGACTTCATTACCTGAAGGGGTGGACAGAACCGTTGTGGTTGATTTAAGATTGGTTACCAGCCCTTTGCCTAATGCTCTCCAAACAAAAGGCCTCTTATCTTACGACTTCCTAGGAAATTAGGAGTGGTTCTACTTTTTTTGGAAACCAAAACCAAAACTGTCACACCTAGTCAATGGAATTCTAAAATAAGCAATAAGCGTCGCGTCATCTGTGACCTGAGCTGTCAATTGCGGAACATAGCGGAGTCCCAAACCAAATTTATTTAAAATTTAATATTTTGCATTACTTTTTTTTCGTGAATTTTTCCGATATTTTAATAGTTATTCCGCTATTTGGTGGGGGTTTGCCGTAACTCGCGTCCATCATTTGACCCTAGAGACCTGACACGTGATTCCCGGGTGGTGCTAAACGAGTTACATACTTTCTTTATTTATTTGACCCAGATTTATAAAGAAGTCTCCGACTTTCGGGTTGGAGACACCCCAGTTGGAACTACGGGTCCGACTCGGTTTTATTGGGTACTACGTGAGTCAGACTTGAGCCGACCTGATGCTTGCTTGCGCTAGCGGAAGGTGTTTGACATGTGTTTGGACTCGTAGTGGCATGTTATTAGCTTCGGCTAATAAGGTTTAGTAGTGGTTTGAACTGCAGGAGTTCGAGCACGTTGTCTGTCCGGTATAGCTTGTGACCGGACGCTCGTCTCCGTGAGCAGTTAGCATTCCCTAGTAGCGGCGCTTGGGCGGCCACCAATGTGAACGGGCTATGCGGGGCACGTGAGTTGTCCTCAAATTGTCCGATGAAGACTGCTGACGTATGGACGCGTGACTTCATCTCCGGTACTCCATCTGGATAGTGGAGTAGACAACCCGACGCTAGAGGTGTTTGTCCGGGTCACTCGTCCGCGTAGGAGTTATCGAAAGCCGCAAGGTCAAGATAGCGTGTGGAACAATGGTTTGGCGTATTTATGTTTCGTGCATTTTTATTCCGCGAGGTGGGCGTGCGAGCAGCTCCAAGTACCTCCTTGGATAATGAGGGAGCCAGCTTCTCTGGCGGGTCCAACAACACATAGTTGAGTCAATCATGTCGTATATTGCTTGACGGCGGATGAGCAGCGCTTGGTTCTGTTCGGGGCTATCCTGTCTTGACCCTTCGTTGCTTACACAGGTAGGCAAACCGTCGGATGAGGAGGGCGTGATGTCGGGTGACCTGTACCTGTTGCGTTAGAACGTGATGATCACAGGTACTGTTGTTAGTTGACAATGGTCGATAACATCAGCGGTGAGATCCATTGCCCTTACGTGGGAAAGTGATCACTTGAATTCATTCTTGAATCAAGTTTGAGTTGAAGTTACAGAGGACCTCTTTTCATAACCTTGAGTTGATATTGGCGGTCCACTATAACCTAAACTAAGTAGACACGTAGTGATCGGGATTTGCTATTTGGGGCGGAGACGAATCCAACAAACCAGAGATCATTAAAATCGGTTCAACCGTTCTTGAGTTATAAATTGTGTAACTAACACGACTTTGTTATATGTCTCACCGAAGAAGAGAGTGCCAACCAGTTTGCGAATTTTTTCCAATCAGTTTATAGTAACCGTCCGCCTTGTCTCAGCATGGCAGAGGCATCGAGCGCAACTGCCAGCGGGGGCGGTGGCGTGGGGGCGCCAGCGCGTGTACACCTAGTGGCACTGCACCGCGCTGAAGTGGCCGCAGCGCTAGCGGGACTTGCGCCCAAGCAATCTTCTGGTCCAGATGAAGTTCCTGCCTACGTTCTTAAAGACTGTCGCATGGTTCTTCTTGAGCCTCTACTTCACATATATAATTGCAGTCTTAAAAGTACCACATACACTGACTTGTGGAAAATCACAAGGGTTATACCGGTTCCTAAAGGTAGGTTGGGATCTGATGTAGGTGATTACAGGCCCGTGGCAGTTCTTTCGGTGTTCGCAAAGGTCTTTGAATCAACGTTACAGAAAAGTATCTACAATGAGGTTCATGGTAATTTGTCTCATTCTCAGCATGGTTTCCGTCCGGCACACAGTACTACTAGCAATCTTCTCAACTTCATGTCCTATGTTGTACCGTCGGTAGATGCTGGAGTGCAAGTCGATGCTGCTTATTTTGATTTTAAGAAAGCTTTTGATTCGGTTGACAATGACATTCTTTTAAATAAATTAGCAGATATCGGCTTCACACCACATTCACTTAACTTTTTTTGTAGTTACTTGCACAATAAAATGCAGTACGTCCAGTATGGAAATAGCTTTTCGAAGCCTTATTACACACCCTCAGGTGTGAGTCAAGGCAGTAACCTGGGGCCTCTAGAATTCTTAATTATGATTAATGACCTTCCGAACATCGTACAGGACGCCACGTGCTTGCTATTTGCAGACGATCTCAAGCTGCTCTTAGCTATTAAGGATAAAAATGACTGTGTTAAACTGCAACAGGACATTGATAGAGTAGTGAAATGGAGCCACGACAATAGGTTGCAGTTTAATGGGTCAAAATGTGTACAGATCACGTTTAGCCGCGCGCATACACCGAGGCAACACCAGTACACGCTAGACGGTGACGCGCTAGTGCGAGTTCACTCTGTGCGGGATCTAGGCGTACGGCTATCCTCGGATCTCTCTTTTCGTGATCACATTGTAGACACATGTAAAAGTGCTTTTAAAACCTTGGGATTTGTACTCCGTAGGAGCCAAGGCTTCTCAGATGTACAGACAATAAAAGTATTGTACAATGCACTAGTTAGGAGTAAATTAGAAAGCAACGCGATCATCTGGGCTCCGCATGAAATTAAATATAGTCTCATGCTGGAACGGATCCAAAACAAATTTTTAAGGTTTTTGTATTTAAAACTATATGGAGTCTATCCGGGCTATCCATTGTTATATCCAACCTTATTTATCTTAGGTATGGTTGGGTTCACCAAAATTCAGGTTAGGAGAGACCTATCTTTAGCGATAACCGTATTTAAGATATTTAGAGGAATGTTGTGCAATCCTACAGTACTTGACAGCATTAGACTGGTGGTTCCGTTTGGTGAGCATGGGCTGCGGCGGCGCGAGGAGCGGCTGCTCTGCGTGCCCGGCGCCAGAACCAACTTGCTTGCGGAAGCGCCGCTAACTAGAGCTATTAAGTTGCTGAATAAAATTTCAGAAAAGATGGACGTTTTCACGTGTTCTCTGGGTGAATTCACAAGGATAACTTTGCAAATTTTATGTTACTATTAGGTTTGTGGTTAATTAATTGTTTTTTATGGCTCTTTGTCCTTGTTTCTTTTTTCTTTTTTTTGTTATTGTGTAAGATGAAAATATATGTAGGTAAGTTTTTCGTATTGGATGTGTATGTTGTATAGTAATGTTGAACGTAAGTTTAATATCGGAACGCAGCTGTCATCTGACAGCTGTCTCTGCTACTTCATCCTTCTCACTTTACCATTTCTTTTCCTGTACAAATGTTGTGCCGAAAATCATATCTAAATTTATTAGTAAAAGGCTACTGAATCACCGAAATATTTCGTTTTTCTTCATCCTGGGGACCTTATTTAACATGGTGACCCCTAGTTTTTTGGAAATAATCGACGATCGGAGAATAAATTGCGGATTTGGTACGTCGTCATCGTGATCATCAGAATCGAACAAAAGGTTTGGTTCCGAGCGTCATCTCAGCACGTCGACGTCGTGAAATCGTCGAGTAGAAGTCGATTATCAACCTGAACACGCTGCCTGCAGAGGATCCTCGCAGGCCTGGGCTCCGGAGTGCAGAAGAACCATACTGCGGCTACGAGAGGATACGTATACTATTTGATTTTGAGCTGGTATCCTTCTATTCCCTTTCATCCCCATCCTTAGCCACAGTTAAATCTAATAATTTGACCTTTTATTACATGCAAAGTTAACCTAAAAATTCTATTTAAATCCCCAATTAAAAATGACTGCACCGCCAAAAAGCATGGCGATTCCAGCTGACGTGGCGGCCTTAACTCGCAGTCGTAGTTATTTCAAAGGCAGAGTAACATTATCGCGAAAATATATTGTAAATCTAACAGAACCTTTGTCTGCAGAGCAGGTGCTGGAACTGGGGGACAGAACAGTTAAGCTAAAATCTATGTATAGCTCATTTGAGGCAGTGCAACACAAAATTGAGCTCTTGTCTGAGAATATCGAGGAACAGGTACAGGAAAGAAGTCAATTTGAGGACGCGTATTTCGAGGTATTGTCAAAGTTTAAATATTTATTGTCCAAATATGTGACGGAACCTCAAACCATGCCTCAGGCAAGTGCTTCTTCTGAATCTGTCAGCCGGGTAAAGCTCCCCGATATATCCCTACCAATTTTTAATGGCGATGCCAATACTTGGCTGGAATTTAGGGACACGTTTGATAGCTTGATTAACAAAAATATGTCTTTGAGGGGCATTGAAAGGTTCCACTACCTCATCGGTCAGCTTGAGGACACTGCCCTTGAAGTGATAAGCGATATTGACAAAACCGAGGAAAACTATAGCATAGCATGGAAAATTTTATGTGAACGCTTTAATAACAAAAATCTTTTGGTGCACAATCACTTAAAGGCGCTATTGGTAGACATGAATGTGACTAATACAAGTCAGTCCCTAAGAAATTTCTGTGATTCAATTTCGAAACACTTGCGTGCACTTTCTAAACTTAATGTCCCAACAGCTGACTGGGATACTATTTTAATTTTTCTTCTGCTAAACAAATTAGATAAAAGAATGCAAAAAAAGTGGGAGGAAACTGGTGACCATTCTAATGAACTGCCTTCGTTACAGCATTTCAGGAATTTTATCAAGAGGCAAGCCGATCTACTCGAGACCCTCGACTCGAAAGATTTTGCAACATCCGGCATGCAGCAGAAGAGCGTTAAGAAGACATTTGTAGCCGCGGGTCTTAGAAAAGCAGACGGAGAACCACGGGTTACGTGTCCATATTGCAACGCTGGTCACTTCATCAATCAATGTGAAAAATTCTTGGCCCTACAAGTAAGTGCACGCATACGCGAGGTTAAGCGTATGAAACTATGTATTAATTGTCTCAGATCCAATCATTTGTTGCCGACTTGCCGAGCCAGCCCATGCCGAGTATGCAAAAGTCGTCATCATACTCTCTTGCATCTTAGCAAGCAACCTATCACCAATAATGCGGCCACTACTTATCCAGCGACAGTAAGTGACAGCAAAAATCTACCAATCTCTTCGGAGAATACCATTTCAATGGTATCAAAGTTGAATTCAACCAAGCCCATTACCAATGACTCTCATGTCTTTTTATCTACAGCTCAAGTTAATATTCTTGACAGTAAGGGACAGCCACAAGTATGCAAAATTTTGCTTGACTCGGCATCTCAATCTAATTTTGTCTCCCAGGCCGCTCTAAGCCGACTCGGGTTGGACTTGTCCACTCAATCTACCAATATTTTGGTCTTGGGAATTAACGACAAATCATCGAATATAACCAAACAGTGTAACTTGTCACTAATATCAAAAACAACTTCTTTTAAAACCAACCTAAATTGTCTGATAGTTCCCAAAATATGCGAATTATCCTCTTTGACTCTAACCGATAGTAACCGAAATCTATTTAAATTTCCACAGCACATCAAGCTGGCTGATGAAAACTATAATACTGCATCTGATATTGATATAATTATTGGAGCTCAACTCTTCTACGACCTACTTTGCATTGGGCAGTATCGCCTTGGTGAGGGCCTACCAATTCTACAAAAAACCAAACTAGGATGGGTCATTTCAGGACCATTTAACACAGACCACCAAAATTCTAAAGTCAAGGTAAGATGCAACCTTACTTTAAACTCTCAACTAAATAAATTCTGGGAACTGGAGGAGTGTACTAATAAAAGCATGGATTTGTCAGATGATGATCAAAAATGTGAAGAAATATTTGCTTCCACCACAACTCGTGCTTCTGATGGCAAATTCGTTGTTAGTATCCCCTTCAAATTACCTACTTCATATCTCGGTGATTCACGTAGGGTGGCATTGCAAAGATTCAAACATTTAGAGACTAAACTCAACAAAAATCCTGCTTTAAAATCAATGTACTTAGAATTCATGAAGGAGTATGAGGCCTTAGGTCACATGACGAGACTATCATCTGATGACTTAGGGCTCGTACAATATTTTTTCCCACACCATGGAGTGTTAAATGTAAATAAATCTACCACTAAGCTCCGAGTAGTATTCAATGGGTCTTGCAACTCTGATTCCGGTTATTCCGTAAATTCCCTGCAGTATTCAGGTCCCATTGTTCAGGATGAACTAATATCAATTTTATTGCGATTCAGAGTACACAAATATGTCGTCTGCGCTGATATCGAAAAATGTTACCGCTGTGTGTGGATTTCCCCAGACCAACGATACCTTCAATGCATCTTTTGGCGAGAAAGCCCATCTGAACCAATTTCAGTATATGCTTTAAATACAATAACCTATGGTACCACATCAGGTTCCTTTTTGGCCACTCGTTGTCTAAAACAGTTGGCAATCGATTTTGAAGAAAAATACCCAAAGGCGGCTTCTGTTATTAACCGAGATTTTTATATTGACGATTTAAATACGTCTAGCGATAATAAGGCTGATTTAAGTCAAACTGTCACTGAAGTCAACAAGATATTAAGTACAGCCTCATTTCATCTAAGAAAATGGAAGTCAAATAGTACTGAGATTCTTGATAGTGTTAAGGATCATCAGTCTGAATCTATACCTCATCTATTCGATAATGATCAGAGTAAGACACTTGGCTTAGTATGGTCATCAGCTGATGATAAATTGAAATTTCAAATTAATCTAGATAAACTAAAACCGAAAGTTACAAAGAGAGAAATCTTATCAATAATCTCTAGTATTTTTGATCCTCTAGGATTGCTAGGACCTTGTATATTGATACCTAAATTACTCATCCAGCAAATGTGGAAAGACCAGATCCCATGGGATCAAGTTCCTTCGAAGGAAGTCTCCGATTTATGGGTTAACTTCACCACACAATTGCATCATTTTAATGAGCTTGAAATAGAAAGACATGTCAAGTTAGATAGTCATGTCGAAGTAGAACTTCATGGATTCTCGGATTCATCTTTGAAAGGGTACGGGGCATGTATTTATATCCGTACCATCGATGCCAAAGGTTATATCTCAACTAGACTTCTATGTTCAAAGAGTAGAATTTCTCCCATAAAGTCGCAAACGATTCCCAAACTTGAGCTCTGTGCAGCTTTGTTGTTAGCCATTTTGATGGATAAAGTTAGAGGCTCCATTAAATGGCATGATTGCCGAACTTATCTATGGACGGACTCCAATGTTGTACTTTGCTGGATAAAAATTTGTCCTTCTAAACTCCAAACATTTGTGTCTAACCGTGTAAAGAAAATTCAACTTTTAACCAAGCCGGATACTTGGCGTTGGCTTCCTTCTGCTGACAATCCAGCTGATGTTTTATCTAGAGGTGTGGAGCCAGCAAAACTATCAAAGTGCAACATTTGGTGGTTTGGCCCGACCTTCCTGAAAAACCCTTGTGAACTATGGCCTTCGCTTACAGCGCCATCTGTTAGTACAGAGCCTGAAACCAAATTTCAGCCTTATGAACCAATAATATATGAAAAATCTCAAATTGTGGCGCCATCTAATGCAATTTCCCCTGAACGTAATACTAATAAATTATTATGCAATATTTCCTTGCAGAATAATAACGAATGTGGCAACATATTCTTTGAACTTTATTCAAATTACAACACTTTGTTGAGAGTGACTGCGTGGCTGCTTCGGTTTCAACGTAACTGTAAGAATCCACAAAACGCTATCAAGACTTGTCTCCAATCTACTGAATTAGAAAGCGCTTTGCACTGTTTGGTCAAATTAGTACAAAAAGCATGCTTCCCGGAAGAATATTCCAAATTACAGGTCAACAAACCAATTTCACCTAGTAGTAATCTTACCCCACTTAACCCGTTTCTGGATAAAAATAATATTCTTAGGGTAGGAGGTAGATTATCTTTATCTGATTTTAATTATGATAAGAAGCATCCTATTTTGCTACCCGCTAAGCATATTTTCACCGAATTAATGATGAGTTATTATCACTTAAAATACCTTCATGCTGGACCACAGCTGTTATTATCTCTTGTAAGGCAGAAATTCTGGCCCATACATGGAAAGGCTCTGGCAAGTAAGATCTTGCACAAATGTCTAACGTGCTATAAACATAATCCTCCTGCAGCACATCCTATTATGGGGGATTTACCTAAACCTCGCGTTATGCCTGCACCTCCTTTTATTTCAGTCGGTGTAGATTACACTGGCCATTATTATGTCCGTGACAGAAGGGGCCGCGGCTGCAAGACTTCTAAATGCTATGTCTGTATTTTTGTTTGTATGTGTACGAAGGCAGTTCACATAGAATTGGTTACAGATCTCTCTACGGATGCGTTTATGGCAGCTTTACGTAGGCTTGTAGCAAGGAGAGGTAAAATGAACTCGATATTTTCAGACAATGGAACAAATTTCCAAGGAGCAGCACGTGAGTTAAGCGAATTATTTAAATTTCTTATAGATCAGAATGATAACATCGCTTCTCAGCTGGCAAACGATGGTATTAAGTGGCACTTCCAGCCCGTTTTTTCACCGAGCATGGGTGGTCTGTGGGAATCAGCTGTTCGCAGCTGTAAGCATCATTTGAAGCGTATTCTTTCTAATGCTCTTCTAACATTTGAGGAATTTAGCACTATTTTGTGTCAGATTGAAGCTATACTTAATTCCCGCCCTCTCTTTCCCCTTAGTGACAATCCCAATGACATTTCCGCCCTAACCCCGGCTCATTTTCTTATAGGGCGCCCTCTCGTAGGACTGCCAGATTGGGACTATTCCCATGTCCCTGAATACAAATTAAAGTTTTTTGTTTGATAAACACTTGTACTTGTCCACTTATTTATATTAATTTCCCTTACCGGTTTCGCTGTTCAGCGAAACCGGTAAGGGAAATTAATATAAATAAGTGGACAAGTACAAGTGTTTATCAAACAAAAAATGTTTCAAAAGTTCCACCAAGTGCCAACAATCACGAGCATCAACTACAAATTAAAGTATTTTCAACTTCTGCAACAGTTGCGGCAAGATTTTTGGAGAAGCTGGTCAAGGGACTACATGAACCAATTGCAGCAGCGGGGCAAGTGGCGAGCATCCAAGGGGCAGTCCATCGCAGTGGGCGATCTTGTGCTTCTGCGTGATCCTGGCGCACCGGTTATGCTGTGGAAGACTGGACGCGTTGCTTCTATTCATCCGGGCAAGGACAAGATTGTTCGCGTCGCAGACATCCAGACTTCATCGGGGACCGTACGAAGATCTTTTAGTAGGATCATCCGATTACCAATCGAAAGTCAATCTTCAAATTAGTCTTAATAAAACTTGTTTTTATTTTTTGGTTTAATATTTTCAAACAAGTCTGTCAAGAAAACTTGTCTCTATTTTTTGTTTAATAGTTTTCAAATTAGTCTGTCAAGAAAACATTTAATTATTTTTCTTGTTTTTTGTTACTAAATCGAGTAACTTAATATCACTCAACTAAAATGTAACTTATACTCTGTTTGTTTTGCAACTTGATTATGTATGTAGCATATTATATTTTGTAATCACATGCCCCATTTAATTTATTACATAACTTCAAATAGGATTTTTAAACTTTAAATTCCCATCAAATCAGATCTTTGCATTGACTTAAAATTCTCAAAATTTTGTTTTGTATAAATCTAATATTTCTCTGTTGTAATTTTTGCATTACATTGCATATTTTTGTGCTGGGAGCATGTTGAACGTAAGTTTAATATCGGAACGCAGCTGTCATCTGACAGCTGTCTCTGCTACTTCATCCTTCTCACTTTACCATTTCTTTTCCTGTACAAATGTTGTGCCGAAAATCATATCTAAATTTATTAGTAAAAGGCTACTGAATCACCGAAATATTTCGTTTTTCTTCATCCTGGGGACCTTATTTAACAAGTAATTATGATGTAGTATATGATGTGTTACTTCACTATTGAATTAGGTCCAGCCTGTAATGATAGTGTAAGTTCCTTAATAAATAAATAAAAAAATATGTAGGTACTTACGATATAGTATCTATCTGTCTGTCACAGCCACTCCCGTATAGATACAGTTTACTTGCTCTGCAGCAAGTTGTCAAGCACGATAAGCCTGCCAGGGCGCGAAGAATACAAATACGCTGTATCTATTGCGCGTGCTAGGGGTGTGAAGGGAGGGACAAAGGTTGAACTTTAATTTACTTTTACCTAAATTCAAAATAGTCGTCACCGACTCGTCCACACTTATATCAGGGGTTTAATTTTTTGTTTTTTTTTCTCTTTGTAAAGGGAGCCAAGGAGAAAAATATTAATAAAAATGTACAGTTTTAAAGGCTGTTAGCCTTTCAAAATCTATTTTAATCTTGGGTAAATCGCAATAACTTTCCTATTATATTCAGTCATATTAGTCTTTTCTACATTATCAATATTTTACAGAACCTAATCATGTTATCTGTATCTATATCTATATACTCATAATAAAGTAGTAAAAAAGTCGTGTCTGTACATTGAATATTAATAAAATGTACAGTTTTAAAGGCTGTTAGCCTTTCAAAATCTATTTTAATCTTGGGTAAATCGCAATAACTTTCCTATTATATTCAGTCATATTAGTCTTTTCTACATTATCAATATTTTACAGAACCTAATCATGTTATCTGTATCTATATCTATATACTCATAATAAAGTAGTAAAAAGTCGTGTCTGTACATTGAATATTAATAAAATGTACAGTTTTAAAGGCTGTTAGCCTTTCAAAATCTATTTTAATCTTGGGTAAATCGCAATAACTTTCCTATTATATTCAGTCATATTAGTCTTTTCTACATTATCAATATTTTACAGAACCTAATCATGTTATCTGTATCTATATCTATATACTCATAATAAAGTAGTAAAAAAGTCGTGTCTGTACATTGAATATTAATAAAATGTACAGTTTTAAAGGCTGTTAGCCTTTCAAAATCTATTTTAATCTTGGGTAAATCGCAATAACTTTCCTATTATATTCAGTCATATTAGTCTTTTCTACATTATCAATATTTTACAGAACCTAATCATGTTATCTGTATCTATATCTATATACTCATAATAAAGTAGTAAAAAAGTCGTGTCTGTACATTGAATATTAATAAAATGTACAGTTTTAAAGGCTGTTAGCCTTTCAAAATCTATTTTAATCTTGGGTAAATCGCAATAACTTTCCTATTATATTCAGTCATATTAGTCTTTTCTACATTATCAATATTTTACAGAACCTAATCATGTTATCTGTATCTATATCTATATACTCATAATAAAGTAGTAAAAAGTCGTGTCTGTACATTGAATATTAATAAAATGTACAGTTTTAAAGGCTGTTAGCCTTTCAAAATCTATTTTAATCTTGGGTAAATCGCAATAACTTTCCTATTATATTCAGTCATATTAGTCTTTTCTACATTATCAATATTTTACAGAACCTAATCATGTTATCTGTATCTATATCTATATACTCATAATAAAGTAGTAAAAAAGTCGTGTCTGTACATTGAATATTAATAAAATGTACAGTTTTAAAGGCTGTTAGCCTTTCAAAATCTATTTTAATCTTGGGTAAATCGCAATAACTTTCCTATTATATTCAGTCATATTAGTCTTTTCTACATTATCAATATTTTACAGAACCTAATCATGTTATCTGTATCTATATCTATATACTCATAATAAAGTAGTAAAAAAGTCGTGTCTGTACATTGAATATTAATAAAATGTACAGTTTTAAAGGCTGTTAGCCTTTCAAAATCTATTTTAATCTTGGGTAAATCGCAATAACTTTCCTATTATATTCAGTCATATTAGTCTTTTCTACATTATCAATATTTTACAGAACCTAATCATGTTATCTGTATCTATATCTATATACTCATAATAAAGTAGTAAAAAAGTCGTGTCTGTACATTGAATATTATCGCGAAATTTTAAATGAAATGGGTTATTGGTACTGTACTGAGGCCAAAACAACAATTTTTAGAATTTTTGTCTGTCTGTCTGTCTGTATGTTCCGTTTTAACTCGAGAACAGACAGATTTGGATGCGGTTTTTTTTATTATCGTCGCAATGACGCTGGTCAACACATAGGCTATAAGAGGTGTTCATAAAGTAACACCCAAGCCGGAAACGGAGCAAAGATTGAATAAACGCTTTTATAACTCGAGAACCCATCAACGGATTTGAATGTGGTTTTCTTAATTATCATTGTAGTTACCCAGATCAATACATAAATCATAAGGGGTGTTCATAAAATAACGCCCAAGAAGAAAACGGGGCAAAGATTGAATAAACTATTTTATAACTCGAGAACCACTTCACGGATTTGGATGCGGTTTTCTTTATTATCGTCGTAGTTACCCTGATCAACACATATACTACAAAGGCTGTTCAGAAAATAACGCTTAAGCCGAAAACGGGGCAAAGATTGAATAAACGCAAACGGCAAAGGCTATTATTATATAAATCTATGGAAAGTCTGATTCGAATTTATATCCGAAACCCACGCGAACGAAGTCGCGGGCAAAAGCTAGTTTTTAGATAAAGGTGAAGTGGGCTTTGGGTAAACGTTCTGTGAGAGTGCAAGACGAACTTATTTAGAGTCGAGTGCGAGTGAGCAAGATAAACAGACATGATAGATGAGCCTTAACAAATTCAATCTAGCAATAATCCGGCTGTAACTTTTTTTAACCTTGCCCCATATTTATAAAATCTTGTAGTCAAAAGATGGACAATTATGAAAAAAATATTTGTAATGATACGATACACAGACGAAAATAAAAAGTAATAATTCAAATTTTCAGAAGTCTCATTAGGGCTTTTTTCAATTTGTGCAAGGTTCAAATCATAGTCTTAAGATAGTCAAAAGATTTCTACTATATTTGAAAATATGTATTTTTATTCTGCATTGTATCTGGTTTTCTGTAAAACTTGTATAAAGTTGGATTTCCCAACGCTCACTTCGCCTTAATGATTCAACAATAATAATGCCGCCTTGGTACCCTGCTGCCACAGTAGACATAAAACAAATTAATAAACCACCCTAAAACAAAGTTGGGCCCGCGCCCCTTAACGCCACCTGAGGTCAGATATACTACTTAGTTTTAATTTCAGTACACAGCATTTTAAACACGATTTGACAGTAAATACTATGTGAAGCCTGCAGGACAAAGTCTCCTCTATAGAACATCTCAATAATTAATCACTGACGTAATTATAAAAAAAACATAAAAAAAAAAACATAAAATATATTTATTGACCATAATACATTTACATAAAACAATGAGTATCCAACTCCTATAAAAGTATAAACTGTAAGCTAGGAGTCAGTACATTCCCATAATTTCAGTTTTTAAATATATTATCTAGCCAAAAGGTACAAAAGTTTTTTTTTTTTAACTAAGGGTTAGTATTATAGCTATACATGATTTAAGACCAGTAGTACATAATTATTAATTGTAATAATAACTGTGAAATTATCTTTTGTTATTTTAAATTAAAAAGATAAATAAAAGAGCAAAGCTAAAATTTACAACATTTAAAGTAGATAAGGTTTGTTTACGTTTAGTTACATTCATTGGTAGTAGTGTTTGTAAATGTTAGAATATAACTTATAATATTATTAGTCTAAACAAAGTTAAAAGAGGTTGTACTTATACTGTATGTGAGAGGTGTGGGTGGGTATTGAGTGTGTTGCGAGTGATATTATGAGATCGGTTGAGTGTATGTGAGAGTGAAAGATCGTGCGTGTGTGTGAAGGCTATTTGTGTCTGAATAGTTGGTTTAACAAGCCAATTAATAATCTACAACAGTTTTTCAGTCTGCTCATAAGTTAAGTCGCTTAGCCATTGGAAAACCCTATGACGCACCTGATAATTACTTAGTTTTTTTAATCTTACTGTACAATTTATAGCATTGTACAAATTTGGAGCCTGAAAATCGTAGTGAGCACGTGCAAACACGCTTTTGACCGCAGGTAAAGGACAGCGATCTGTGCGTTGCCTTGCTTCAGTAAGGTGTGGAACTGTATATCGATGATACCTTCTAAGGCATTGATATATAAGACTTACGCACACTGAGAACTTCAGATTGTTCATATACTGATATTGTAGGATGTCTCCATGGTAGGTACAACATGACCTTAAGTACAGCGCGTTGGGCACGTTCCATCTCAATCAGATGGGATTTTGAAGCTCCACCCCATGCAGTTATACAATAATTAATCACGCAGTGACCCAGAGCATTATACACATGCACAAGGTTCTTCTTTTCGGTTACAGTACGTAGGTTTTTAAAAACAAAAATTAACTTTCTTAGCCGTTTGGCAGTACTTGAGATGTGAGAGTGCCAGTTAAGCCTATTGTCGATAATTACTCCAAGATATTTTAAAGTGCTAACTTTATCCAGATGTGGACAGTTACATGTTTGTAGATCGGTAGGATTAGTATTGCAAGGATAAGTATGAATCCTTATTTTGAAATCTTCTTTAGGGAGGCACACAATAGTTTTACTGAAGCACATGTATTTTGTCTTGGTCGTGTTTAGTGACAGAAGGTTTTTCTCTAACCAGTTAGTTACTTTAGAAAGGCCTCGTTCAGTAATACTCTGTACCTCGTCCCAACTAGCTCCATGGTAGAGTATGACCGTATCGTCGGCAAACATGATAAGATTTGAACCAGCACCAGATAGTTGACATAGGTTGTTGATGTATAAAAGGAACAGTGTTGGTCCCAGAGTGCTTCCTTGGGGGACACCATAAGTGCAAGTAGCACTATCACTGAGCTGATTGCAAACTCTAACACGTTGCTCCCTGTTTGTAAGGTAATCTCTAAACCACTGTAAGGAGGTTCCTCTGACACCTACATTCTCCAATCTAGACAACAGGATAGGGATCGAAACCGTGTCAAAAGCTTTTTGCAGATCGAGAAAGACTCCCAAACACTTATTGCCTTTATCTAGGTATTTCGTTATTAATGATGTTAATTTAAGAACAGCATCTTCTGTTGACCTTCCGGTTCTGAATCCATATTGGTTTTCAGATAAGTAGTTATTAGTTTCCAAATATTTGGTAAGTCTTTTATTTACTAATTTTTCAATAATTTTTGAAATAGTTGACAAGAGAGAAATAGGTCGGTAGTTAGAAGCTAAGTTTTTATCACCACTTTTGTAGATGGGAGCTACAATGGCCTGTTTGAATATTGATGGAAAGCAGCCTGTTTTAAAGCTTAAGTTACAGAGGTGTGCAATAGGTTCAGATAGTTTGCGGCAATACGTTTTGAGAAAAGATGTAGATATTTTATCCCAGCCTGGTGCGGTTCTTAGTTTAAGGCCAGTTATGATCGCTTCTACCTCAATATGATTAGCAGGAAACATCATCATTGAGTTGCTCGGACCTTGATCAAGTGCATTTCCTGCCAGTACAGAATCCGTAGTATTTAACTTGTTCAATGTATTATTGGCTAGATCAGCTTCTATGGAGGTAAAAAAGTTATTGACATTGTTTAGCGAATCTTTTGGTGTTTCTTTGGTTGTAAGTAACTCTGGTGTCGACTTTTTTACATTTTGTAGGTTGCAAAGTTCTTTGATTATTTTCCAAGTCTGTTTCATGTTTCCCGAAGATTTTTGGAGTTGATTAGTATAATATTGTTTTTTACGTGTTTTGATAAGGTTGTTTAATCTATTCCTATATGTATTATACTGTAGTTTCAACTGTTCATTGTCAAAATTATGCCCTTTAATCAATTTTTTATACATTTTATTTCTTTTATTAATAGATTTGACCACTCCAGTAGTGATCCAAGGCTTTAAAGGTGTATGTCGTCTAGGTATCTTAATAATCGTTGTGTTGTTTTCAATAACTTTTTGTAAGCTAGAGACGAGCATATTTGCGGCAGTATTGGCATTTGTGATTGCATAATACTCATTCCAATTTATTTCATCAAGAGATTGTTCAATACCATTGTGATCTATCGAGACTTTTTCATAGGCAATTGTTTTTTTATCAACGTTAGTTTTGTCGAGGTATAATAGAATTGGACTATGATCAGTAAATTTGTCAAACACAATAGTTTTTATTTTACAATTGGATCGAACCATAAAGTGATCTAGACACGTTTTATGTCTCGTGGGACGGTCTATACACTGACGAAGGCCGTGTGATGCTATTAGATTTAGGTATCTAGAAGCATCGCTGGTGGGATTATTTGGCAAAGTATCAAAGTTAATATCACCTGTAAAGATAAGATTTTTACAGCAACAGCCCCTTAGTACTAAGTCAATTGAGTCAATGTAATTTTCCGTATTCAAATTCGACGCTGGTGGTCTGTAGGAACAGACGACTGCAAAATCATTGGCGAGTTCAAGCACCAAAAAGTTACCGTCCGTTGTATCTTGTGGTTCAGAAACAGATGTGACCGTAAGGCCCTCTCTGGTGTAGGCAATAACGCCATCATTTTGGTTTAAAGAGCGTTTTGTGTAATACTTGTTGTAATTAACTATGGTAGGAATATTAGAATCTTCGTCCGTCCTAGTTTCAGTCAAGACAATTATGTCCACTGTTATGTTTAGACTAGTAACAAAAACCAGAAACGCATCCAAGTTGCAGTTCACACTTCTAATATTAACTGTAAGCACACACAATGAAAATTTTGAGTTCCTACCATAGTCAAGAACCTTGGGGCACAGGTGTGGCTCATCTAAATTAATACACTCGGTATCTATATCTCTGTCCAAGTCTTCTGTAATTTCTATGTTAATTTCTTCGAGAATGATTGTTTGAAGTTTCATGGTTTAACTCACTGTATTTGATACTAACGTTAGTATCATTTATTTGATGTAGTTCTTGGCTGTTAGAACATTTTGGTTTTGTATGTCGTTTCATTATTTGTAGAGTATTGGTAACAATTTGAATAAGTAATTTTTCAGGCGTTAGTGTGTATGCGAGGGAGTTATATAAAGACTGCCGAGTATTGATAAATAATGTTTGCGAGGTTGTGTGTTCAAATGTGTGTGTGAGTACAGTATACGAGCAATATGGTTTATTAAAAGGTATGGAATAGGGTAAGACATAAAAACTAAATTCTAAATAAAATATCAACAATATGATTAAATCACTGTTTTTTCTGAAGCTTTCCGATATCACCTTCAGTATCAATTCTAATTTGTGGTGATCCTTCAGTTTTTCTAATGTAAATTCTTCCACGCGATGTCCAACAGTATTTGTAATCATTTGACTTAACAAAGTCCCTGGCCAGAAAAAACAGTCTCTTGGTTTTGGTTGTTAAGTTATCTGAAATGAAGATCGGTTTGGTGTCGCCCTCTATTTGCAGTTGGGTAGTTGTAAGTTTCTTTTCCTCTCTATTAACGGTCTTACTCGCTCTCAATAACTTTTCTTTAATGACAAGTTTATTACTTAGTCGTATCGTTATAGCGACAAGTTTATTACTTAGTCGAGGTTCGATTGTGGAGGGAAGGTTATTGTAGAACCATCAATAACCATTATGCAGCATTAGCTCTCCGCCATATCAAGTTACGACACACACGGCGCGATAAACTCGGACTATAAAAATGTTATCGCTTGCGTGCGACCGCGCGGCGACGAGCGAAGCGAAGCGAACTGAGGCGAGGTGGGTGCAGAGGAGAAAGCCGGGCGGAACGAAGCGGAGCTATGCGTTGTCGGCGATACGTTGAGAAGACAAAGTGATGTAATTTTTTACGTACGATGATCATATCCTCGCCATATGTGACGTGAATTGAAGTTATTAAAATGCATATTTGTAAAAAATAATCTTTATTTGTAAACCCAAGGGGGGTCACAAAAAATTTAGAACACAAAACAGACTAGCAACAGTTAAATCACGATTAGAATTTGTGAACGCTACTTGTCCCCGTTTAATGTCCACAATGGATGGACGGATGATGATTTAGTGATAGATATAATTAATATTAAGATTTTATTTTTTAGATTTTCATTCCAGGATGCCTTCTCAGGGTTCATTTTATTATACCAATTAAAAGCAACACTTTATGTACCCACAACATGATTGCAATAAACGAAATGAATACGAAATGTTGTCTCACATACCATGGATTCATAAAGGGTTTACAAGTATCTAAATAATTGAGCTGATTTGATGATTCCCATAATACTCAAGTCATCAACACGTTTTAGGTCACACGAGCACCATCGTGTCCAAGCGCCCCGTCACCTCGCGGGTTGAGTTCGCGGCCCGAGCCTTGTTCAAACAAGTTTTTACGATAAGATAAATTTTATTCAATTTATTCATAAACCCGAACCTTTTTCCTTGTTTCACAGCGAAACGTTCTTCGATTTCAATAAGGATTTGAAGTGATGAAATAAAAGTTTACGATTCAAAACGTTTTTTAGATTTTCTCAATTTTATTGTACTTGTTGGTATAAGTTGAAAGTTTAGGAAAAGATTATTGTCATAATGTTTTCGATTTAGGTCGGCAACCAAATTAGTTACGGATAATAAGGTATGTTACTCTCTTAGAGAAGATTTAATCAAACAATAGAGAATGTTCAGCGGGCTCAGTCGGTGGTCTCAGCACCAGTGGCGTGCATCTCATATAGGCAAATACGCAATGCCTACCCTGGACTTGGCTTAGCTAACTAGACCAGTACCTTTTTAAATATAGGAAGGTACACACAACTATTACAATATTATAATCAGGTAAGCTACACCCTTTGTTTGAAATACTTACCTGCCTGCTCCGCAGCACTCGCGCTACCGTGGCAACACGCATAACTAAAATTCGAAGGCAATTCTCTATGTGTGCATCTGTAACTATACTCCCATGACGTGAGTGGCTCGCGCTAAGCACGCACACATTCTCATTAAAATACGCAACGCCTGTGCGAAGCAACCACGTTGTCATGATTACTTGCACTACTTGCTACTAGATGGCGCCACACGTTTTTAATAGTGGATTCGTGCGTAGGTAGTCGGTGATTAATTGTTGATATTGGGGTAAGAGGTTTTTTGCCAATGAACTTGGACAAGAGAAAGACACTTGTGCGAGTTATATCGTTATTTATCGTAATTCTCGTTATAATACGTGCAAAGAACATAAGGACAGTCTTGTGCCTACCCTACTTAAAAATCCTATGCACGCCACTGCTCAGCACCGACACTAAAGTAACTTACACCGACCTAAAGGCGACATAAAATGACTCAAGTAAATGACGCTTTATGGCTTCTTCTAGACGAAGCTTAGTCACAGCTCGAAGCGTGTGCCTAACTCCCGATAGTTTCGCGCCAGATTTACAACACTCAACTAGATAGTAGATAAACTACTACTCGAATGTGAGAGTTATTGTTTGTGTTTACTCAACCCAACGGAAGTTTAGCCAAATTTTTTATGCAATAAAGTTACTTTTGACTGGAAGGAACCTGGTTTATGCTTGATTATTATTCTATCAATTAAATTCCATCAATTAACTATATGTTTTGAGGTTACGTGAAAAACAGGGTTCACATGAACAAGCCGACGACGTATATAATACAATTAAGAGAAAATGGGCGTTAGGAAATCCAAATGTCTCGAAAAAAACATATTGCTTACGAAATCTCGCCGTAAACTAATGTCGCTCGGAGACAAAATGTCAATGGAACAAAAAATATCTCATTATTATTTCCAAATATAAGTTTTTACTTTATTTTTAATTTGTATATTTTTGCTATAATTTGTCGTCGACGTCGCCTTTTCTTTCGCCTACGAAGCCTGCGCGGTCAGCGAATTCTCGCTCTTCTTCCTCTTTCTTAGAAATTGTAATTTAGAGGCTCAAGTGATAGTTCTAGCCTTAAGTCACAATATCACAACAGCAATGAGGTCTATCAGAGTAATGTGCCAAAACGTTCTTTGTTAACTATTTAAGTTATTCAAATATAACGAGAATGTCACAGTGCCGGCTTTAGGGTAGGGCGCGATTGGGCGACCGCCCAGGGATGGCCCAGGGGCGCCACCATGAGGGCGGTATAAATGACTACCGTGGTCGAACGTGCAATCCCGAGTAGAAATAATATTTTATTTAGCAGTAGAGAATTCAAGCTGAAAAACACCATTTTGACATTTTTCTTTATAAAGAAAATTTGCAAATACGAAAAAAAAAATTTAGCTTTAAGTTAATAATTCATATTTTTTTAATAATTTGTGTTTATTAAATCGTAGGAAACTGCTCACGCGCACCATACCGCACGCACACACTCACTGTACATAACTACGTAGCTAGTGTAATATACCGACCTGTGGGCATGACGTTAGCCAGCGCGAGCAGGGCGAGGCGCAGCGCGGAGCGGCCCACGCGCAGCATGCCGCTAGCGGCCGCGCACCATGCCGCACGCACACTGCCGCCACCCGCACGCACACACTCACTGTACATAACTACGTAGCTAGTGTAATATACCGACCTGTGGGCATGACGTTAGCCAGCGCGAGCAGGGCGAGGCGCAGCGCGGAGCGGCCCACGCGCAGCATGCCGCTAGCGGCCGCGCACCATGCCGCACGCACACTGCCGCCACCCGCACGCACACACTCACTGTACATAACTACGTAGCTAGTGTAATATACCGACCTGTGGGCATGACGTTAGCCAGCGCGAGCAGGGCGAGGCGCAGCGCGGAACGGCCCACGCGCAGCATGCCGCTAGCGGCCGCGCACCATGCCGCACGCACACTGCCGCCACCCGCACGCACACACTCACTGTACATAACTACGTAGCTAGTGTAATATACCGACCTGTGGGCATGACGTTAGCCAGCGCGAGCAGGGCGAGGCGCAGCGCGGAGCGGCCCACGCGCAGCATGCCGCTAGCGGCCGCGCACCATGCCGCACGCACACTGCCGCCACCCGCACGCACACACTCACTGTACATAACTACGTAGCTAGTGTAATATACCGACCTGTGGGCATGACGTTAGCCAGCGCGAGCAGGGCGAGGCGCAGCGCGGAGCGGCCCACGCGCAGCATGCCGCTAGCGGCCGCGCACCATACCGCACGCACACTGCCGCCACCCGCACGCACACACTCACTGTACATAACTACGTAGCTAGTGTAATATACCGACCTGTGGGCATGACGTTAGCCAGCGCGAGCAGGGCGAGGCGCAGCGCGGAGCGGCCCACGCGCAGCATGCCGCTAGCGGCCGCGCACCATGCCGCACGCACACTGCCGCCACCCGCACGCACACACTCACTGTACATAACTACGTAGCTAGTGTAATATACCGACCTGTGGGCATGACGTTAGCCAGCGCGAGCAGGGCGAGGCGCAGCGCGGAACGGCCCACGCGCAGCATGCCGCTAGCGGCCGCGCACCATGCCGCACGCACACTGCCGCCACCCGCACGCACACACTCACTGTACATAACTACGTAGCTAGTGTAATATACCGACCTGTGGGCATGACGTTAGCCAGCGCGAGCAGGGCGAGGCGCAGCGCGGAGCGGCCCACGCGCAGCATGCCGCTAGCGTCCGCGCACCATGCCGCACGCACACTGCCGCCACCCGCACGCACACACTCACTGTACATAACTACGTAGCTAGTGTAATATACCGACCTGTGGGCATGACGTTAGCCAGCGCGAGCAGGGCGAGGCGCAGCGCGGAGCGGCCCACGCGCAGCATGCCGCTAGCGGCCGCGCACCATGCCGCACGCACACTGCCGCCACCCGCACGCACACACTCACTGTACATAACTACGTAGCTAGTGTAATATACCGACCTGTGGGCATGACGTTAGCCAGCGCGAGCAGGGCGAGGCGCAGCGCGGAGCGGCCCACGCGCAGCATGCCGCTAGCGGCCGCGCACCATGCCGCACGCACACTGCCGCCACCCGCACGCACACACTCACTGTACATAACTACGTAGCTAGTGTAATATACCGACCTGTGGGCATGACGTTAGCCAGCGCGAGCAGGGCGAGGCGCAGCGCGGAGCGGCCCACGCGCAGCATGCCGCTAGCGGCCGCGCACCATGCCGCACGCACACTGCCGCCACCCGCACGCACACACTCACTGTACATAACTACGTAGCTAGTGTAATATACCGACCTGTGGGCATGACGTTAGCCAGCGCGAGCAGGGCGAGGCGCAGCGCGGAGCGGCCCACGCGCAGCATGCCGCTAGCGGCCGCGCACCATGCCGCACGCACACTGCCGCCACCCGCACGCACACACTCACTGTACATAACTACGTAGCTAGTGTAATATACCGACCTGTGGGCATGACGTTAGCCAGCGCGAGCAGGGCGAGGCGCAGCGCGGAGCGGCCCACGCGCAGCATGCCGCTAGCGGCCGCGCACCATGCCGCACGCACACTGCCGCCACCCGCACGCACACACTCACTGTACATAACTACGTAGCTAGTGTAATATACCGACCTGTGGGCATGACGTTAGCCAGCGCGAGCAGGGCGAGGCGCAGCGCGGAGCGGCCCACGCGCAGCATGCCGCTAGCGGCTGCGCACCATGCCGCACGCACACTGCCGCCACCCGCACGCACACACTCACTGTACATAACTACGTAGCTAGTGTAATATACCGACCTGTGGGCATGACGTTAGCCAGCGCGAGCAGGGCGAGGCGCAGCGCGGAGCGGCCCACGCGCAGCATGCCGCTAGCGGCCGCGCACCATGCCGCACGCACACTGCCGCCACCCGCACGCACATACTCACTGTACATAACTACGTAGCTAGTGTAATATACCGACCTGTGGGCATGACGTTAGCCAGCGCGAGCAGGGCGAGGCGCAGCGCGGAGCGGCCCACGCGCAGCATGCCGCTAGCGTCCGCGCACCATGCCGCACGCACACTGCCGCCACCCGCACGCACACACTCACTGTACATAACTACGTAGCTAGTGTAATATACCGACCTGTGGGCATGACGTTAGCCAGCGCGAGCAGGGCGAGGCGCAGCGCGGAGCGGCCCACGCGCAGCATGCCGCTAGCGGCCGCGCACCATGCCGCACGCACACTGCCGCCACCCGCACGCACACACTCACTGTACATAACTACGTAGCTAGTGTAATATACCGACCTGTGGGCATGACGTTAGCCAGCGCGAGCAGGGCGAGGCGCAGCGCGGAGCGGCCCACGCGCAGCATGCCGCTAGCGGCCGCGCACCATGCCGCACGCACACTGCCGCCACCCGCACGCACACACTCACTGTACATAACTACGTAGCTAGTGTAATATACCGACCTGTGGGCATGACGTTAGCCAGCGCGAGCAGGGCGAGGCGCAGCGCGGAGCGGCCCACGCGCAGCATGCCGCTAGCGGCCGCGCACCATGCCGCACGCACACTGCCGCCACCCGCACGCACACACTCACTGTACATAACTACGTAGCTAGTGTAATATACCGACCTGTGGGCATGACGTTAGCCAGCGCGAGCAGGGCGAGGCGCAGCGCGGAGCGGCCCACGCGCAGCATGCCGCTAGCGGCCGCGCACCATGCCGCACGCACACTGCCGCCACCCGCACGCACACACTCACTGTACATAACTACGTAGCTAGTGTAATATACCGACCTGTGGGCATGACGTTAGCCAGCGCGAGCAGGGCGAGGCGCAGCGCGGAGCGGCCCACGCGCAGCATGCCGCTAGCGGCCGCGCACCATGCCGCACGCACACTGCCGCCACCCGCACGCACACACTCACTGTACATAACTACGTAGCTAGTGTAATATACCGACCTGTGGGCATGACGTTAGCCAGCGCGAGCAGGGCGAGGCGCAGCGCGGAGCGGCCCACGCGCAGCATGCCGCTAGCGTCCGCGCACCATGCCGCACGCACACTGCCGCCACCCGCACGCACACACTCACTGTACATAACTACGTAGCTAGTGTAATATACCGACCTGTGGGCATGACGTTAGCCAGCGCGAGCAGGGCGAGGCGCAGCGCGGAGCGGCCCACGCGCAGCATGCCGCTAGCGGCCGCGCACCATGCCGCACGCACACTGCCGCCACCCGCACGCACACACTCACTGTACATAACTACGTAGCTAGTGTAATATACCGACCTGTGGGCATGACGTTAGCCAGCGCGAGCAGGGCGAGGCGCAGCGCGGAGCGGCCCACGCGCAGCATGCCGCTAGCGGCCGCGCACCATGCCGCACGCACACTGCCGCCACCCGCACGCACACACTCACTGTACATAACTACGTAGCTAGTGTAATATACCGACCTGTGGGCATGACGTTAGCCAGCGCGAGCAGGGCGAGGCGCAGCGCGGAGCGGCCCACGCGCAGCATGCCGCTAGCGTCCGCGCACCATGCCGCACGCACACTGCCGCCACCCGCACGCACACACTCACTGTACATAACTACGTAGCTAGTGTAATATACCGACCTGTGGGCATGACGTTAGCCAGCGCGAGCAGGGCGAGGCGCAGCGCGGAGCGGCCCACGCGCAGCATGCCGCTAGCGGCCGCGCACCATGCCGCACGCACACTGCCGCCACCCGCACGCACACACTCACTGTACATAACTACGTAGCTAGTGTAATATACCGACCTGTGGGCATGACGTTAGCCAGCGCGAGCAGGGCGAGGCGCAGCGCGGAGCGGCCCACGCGCAGCATGCCGCTAGCGGCCGCGCACCATGCCGCACGCACACTGCCGCCACCCGCACGCACACACTCACTGTACATAACTACGTAGCTAGTGTAATATACCGACCTGTGGGCATGACGTTAGCCAGCGCGAGCAGGGCGAGGCGCAGCGCGGAGCGGCCCACGCGCAGCATGCCGCTAGCGTCCGCGCACCATGCCGCACGCACACTGCCGCCACCCGCACGCACACACTCACTGTACATAACTACGTAGCTAGTGTAATATACCGACCTGTGGGCATGACGTTAGCCAGCGCGAGCAGGGCGAGGCGCAGCGCGGAGCGGCCCACGCGCAGCATGCCGCTAGCGGCCGCGCACCATGCCGCACGCACACTGCCGCCACCCGCACGCACACACTCACTGTACATAACTACGTAGCTAGTGTAATATACCGACCTGTGGGCATGACGTTAGCCAGCGCGAGCAGGGCGAGGCGCAGCGCGGAGCGGCCCACGCGCAGCATGCCGCTAGCGTCCGCGCACCATGCCGCACGCACACTGCCGCCACCCGCACGCACACACTCACTGTACATAACTACGTAGCTAGTGTAATATACCGACCTGTGGGCATGACGTTAGCCAGCGCGAGCAGGGCGAGGCGCAGCGCGGAGCGGCCCACGCGCAGCATGCCGCTAGCGTCCGCGCACCATGCCGCACGCACACTGCCGCCACCCGCACGCACACACTCACTGTACATAACTACGTAGCTAGTGTAATATACCGACCTGTGGGCATGACGTTAGCCAGCGCGAGCAGGGCGAGGCGCAGCGCGGAGCGGCCCACGCGCAGCATGCCGCTAGCGTCCGCGCACCATGCCGCACGCACACTGCCGCCACCCGCACGCACACACTCACTGTACATAACTACGTAGCTAGTGTAATATACCGACCTGTGGGCATGACGTTAGCCAGCGCGAGCAGGGCGAGGCGCAGCGCGGAGCGGCCCACGCGCAGCATACCGCTAGCGGCCGCGCACCATGCCGCACGCACACTGCCGCCACCCGCACGCACACACTCACTGCCACTGCACTGTCACGTCTACACGGTCCGAGACTCGCTGAAGTCGCCGCACCTGTGGAATTCACAACACTATTTTACTACATTCTCATTCAATGGCTCGTTGAGATGGATTAGTATGGAGAATAGAAGTTTATGCTATAAATGTGGTAAGGAGCAATAGCTAACGCGGACGATTTGAAACACGAGCGATAAGAGATACCCACGTGTACCATACTACGTTTTTCAATGTATAGTGTGAGTAAATTAAGCCGTTAATCTGCGAACACAATAATTTGTTTCATTCAAAAGAATTTATATTTTCAGTATTTCGTACAACAAATTCAAAAATGTCTTGTATTCCACAAAGGAGCCCATATCAAATTAATTATACACGCATCGCGGCGAGACCGGAACGCTTTTACACAGTGTACAAGTGTACAGACACAGCACAGAAATCTTCTATGTGGTACTACGTGTCTTTGAATTGCGAATTGTTCATTATTATGATTATTATTATGATTAATTATTCGTTATTACGAAGGACTAAAAAATAAAAAAAATACACAAAGGAGTCCCCAGGCCGATTTTGATAAAAGCCAAAATCGCATCAACAGTTTTTTAGGGTTCCGTAGTCCAACAAGGAACCCTTATAGTTTGCCTTGTCCGTCTGTCCGCGGCTTAGCGCAGAGACTATTAGTACTAGAAAGCTGTAATTTGGCATGGATATAAATATTAATCATGCCGACAAAATGGTAAAATAAAATCTTGAAAAATTTTTTTTTTTAAGTTTACCTCTTATTTATTTATTTATTAGGTTTGCCAACAGATATTACACTATGACATATGTATCAAAATAGCTTAAGTGACTTAATTAGAGTGCATACCCAATAACAGGCAGACACAGCATACTTAAAGGATACTGCTACATATAAGTGAACATGTATCGCGTATAGTAACAAAAATCAAAACTAAAAAGCAACAAGATATCAGCAGAACTAAAACTATAAATAAAAACTAAGAATTTAAAATTAATCTAAAAGAAAACAAACAAAATAGTAATAAATTAAATTAAAGTTATTTCTATTTCTAAGGGTTTCACATTAATCGACAATAGGAAGGATGGATAATAGGTGCTTTTTGTAAACCATTAAAGACTGGGAAAAAATATCAATATGGGTATCATTCAAGGCAAGTGTATTGAAGGAACGACACATTCTATTAAAGATACTCTCGCGGCCAAGATTGGTCCTTGAATTTGTCAAGGTAAAGAGACGAAGCCTATTTGGTCGACAAGGTACTTTGGGTGTATATAGGTTGATTTTGTCTAAGAGCTGTGGACAGTCAACGAGTCCTCTTAAGATTTTATACAGTAGTATATTGTCAGCCAACCATCGGCGATCTTTTAGTGAATTTAATTTAAAATATGAGAGTCTGTCGGTATAGGAAAGTAATTCCTTTGTTTTTTTTTGGTGGACACATAGGAAAAATACGAAACGCTTTTGAATGCATTCAATCCGTTTAGTGTGGCAAGCGTAGTGTGGATTCCATACAGTAGAGCAGTATTCAAGTAAACTACGGACAAGAGCATTGTATACAACTATAAGAGCTGCAGTATTTTTGAATCCTTTACAGTTGCGCCACAGAAACCCAAGCATCTTATAAGCTTTTTTAATAATTTGATCGAGATGTTGATTGAAAGATAGTTTCTTGTCAAGTATAACGCCGAGATCTCTGATTGTGTCAACTTCTTCGAGGGTATGGCCAGTAATATTGTAGAAAGTAGGTAAACATTTTTTTTTTCTGCTAAACTTCATATGTTTACATTTTTGTATATTCAATGGTAATTTATTTGCAGTAGTCCAAAGCTCAATGCGATCTAAATCTTTTTGTAAAAGAGAAGCATCAGACAGATTGTTAATTTTTTTATAAATTTTGAGATCATCCGCAAAAAAAGAGAATTTTGAGTGAAGAATTTCCTCTGCCAAATCGTTTATAAAAGCTAAAAATAAAATAGGTCCTAAATGTGACCCTTGTGGCACTCCTGATGTTGTTAAAAAGGTCTCAGATTCATATCCACAGACAATAACTTTTTGTTTTCTGTGAGTAAGATATGAGGATATCCAACTGAGTACTTTCCCATGTATTCCAAGGCGAGAGAGCTTAAGTAACAGGGTTACATGATGCACACGGTCGAAGGCTTTACTGAAATCTGTGTAAATTACGTCAACCTGTGCTCCTTCATCGACCAGAGCTTGCATATCAGATATATAACTAGTAAGGTTTGTACAAGTTGACATCCCGTTACGAAAGCCATGTTGATTCGGAGTAAGAACTTGTTTGAGATGGGTAGACAGTGCCGGACATATTAGTGACTCGAGAACTTTACCAGGGATGCACAAAAGTAATATGGGCCTATATTCCTCGATATCGTCAATTTTCTTGTTTTTAGGAATTGGTATGACATTAGCCAGTTTCCAAGCGGCAGGAAAACAGCCTGACGCTACGGATTTATTAAAAATAAACTGAAGCGGGTAAGAGAGATTGCGAGCACATTTCTTAAAAAATATAGCCGGTATATTGTCAGGGCCAGCCCCCAAGTTACCGTCTAGTTTTTCCAAAGCTGTTTCTATTAGGAATGAACTTGTCGTGAAGTTACTAAAAATATGGTTATTTATTGTCTCAGTCTGATTTTTATTGCTATGGGTTGGAGAGCTGTCGTCGTTATTGACAAAGACTGAAGAAAAGTGTTTAGCGAAGCTGTTACAAATGGTAGCTGGAGAAGGGGCTATTTGGCTTTTAAGGTACATAACATTGGGAATAGTAGATTTGTTTTTCCTTTTGCTCTTGATAAAACCCCAGAATGCTTTAATGTTATTACAATTAATGGAGCTTTCGATTGATTCTAAATATTTGTTATAATTATTTTTTATCAAATTATGACAACGCGTTCTTGCTTTAATAAAATCAAGATTATCCAAACGGTTTTTATACTTTTTAAACCTTTTCCTATATTTCTCTTTTTCTTTTATCACACGTATAAGATCTGGTGTATACCAAACAGGATATTGCCCACGTTGAAGTTTAGACACGGGAACCGATTTCTTTATTACAGCGTTTATTTTAGTATAGAATAAGTCAACCATATCGTCAACATTAGTTAAGGAATTAAAAGTAAGGGAACAGTCAATACTTTCTAGTTCTTTGTTAATATCAGCGTAGTTTGCTTTGTAGAAATTATGTCTTTTGACACTATTTTTCGTCAGGTAATTAGGTATTAGAAATTCCATTGATATTTTCAAAGGAGGATGGAGTATGTCTATTTTAGATAACGGTTCAGCTATTAGAGTTTTTATGTTTGGATTATTTGAGAGGACTAGATCGAGTACTTTACCTTTGTCGTTTAGAATCGAGTTAAATTGGCATAATTCATGTAAGCTTAAGAAGTCTATAAGGGTTTGTTCTAATGCTGAGTTTGAGCAAGAAGGGACCGTGGCTGTGGAACAGGTTGCTAGGGAATCTTGAAGTGTCCAACTTATATTGGAAAGGTTGAAGTCTCCAACTATGAGTGTATCAGAGTTATTTAATGAGGACAAAGCATGGGAGAGTGGGTGCAGATATTTTTCTAATATACTTATGTTTAATGGTGGAGGAATATAGACTGCACATATAGTTAAGCACTTGGTAACATTATTATCTCTACTAGCAATAGAAACCCAAAGATCTTCATTATTACTGCTCTCGAATTTAAACAATCTAGAAGAAGTTAACTTTTTTGAGACTGCAATTAACACTCCGCCACCATCACACTTATTGCTGGTTAATTTATTACGATCCCGACGGTAAATGATGAATTTGTCATTTAGAATTTCAGCATCGAACACACTGTCGTTCAGCCAGGTCTCGGTTAGAACTATAATATCGTAATCACAAGTAAGACTAGACAGATACAAGTCTTGAAGTTTCCCACGAATACTTCTAGTATTTTGATAATAAATTTTCAGCTTCGACATTTTCTAAAGACTCTAAAGGCTTGCAAAACTAAACAATATTAATAAAATTAACTAGCTAGGCACTAGTTTTTTCAACACATCGCTACTAAGAACCCAGATTATTGGGGAGTTGTCTTCTTTTCGTAACAAAATGCGACCGTTGCGGACCCACAGGTGTTTGTATTGATGTTCTTTCTTGAAGGCTCTTGCTTGAGCATGTATAGCACGATTGGCAGAAGAAAGGTGCTCGCCTATATAAATTGCTTGTTTGTCACCTGCTATGCCTAAGTGCGACGTGTTCAGCTTATCAGTAGGGTTTGATTTGTTGAACTTTAGGCACGATGAGATCATTGTGTCCCGAAGACGAGGAGAAGAGAGCTTGACAATCATCGATCTAGGCCTGGATGATTTCGGGTTTTGTTTGGCAACTCTCGAGCAGGATAACACGTTTGTTTCTTCAAGTGGGCATGATACAACTTTACCCAACTGCATTACCGTAGTAACTAAGTTCTCTCCAGTGTGTTCAGGAAGACACTGAACTTCAATATTGCATTCCCGAGCGTGCTGGTCGATCTGGTTCAGTCTGTAAGAAAGATCTCTAATTTCTGACTGCATTTGAGATGTGAGATCGCGCAGTTCTTTAGTCTCAGATTTTAGTGCCGTGTTTTCTTTATAAATTTCATCATATTTACTTGAGATGAATTCCAGTGATTTTACTAAGTCGGGAATCATTTTTAGATCCGAGCGTACGGGTTCCATGGCCGTAATAATGTTTTTTTTAATTATATCTCTAATCAGATTCTCCATCTTGGACAGTAATGTGGTCTCGAACTGCTCAAGGCGGTACTGAAGAGGACTGTTCCGAATGTCCGAGTCTGTATCGTCGTCACTCGCTTTAACCGGTGTATCATCACCTTTACGCTGTGGCTTCTTGCAAATGAGACATTTTCAACAAGATTTCGCCTTAGAAGATAGTTTACTGAAATTCTCCTTCGAAAAATTCATACATACATAGTGATAACTATTGGAGCACTGAGTGCAAGAAAGCTTGTCGGTTACACTAACGATCCGGTTGCAAGCGCTACATTGACTCATTGTTTTACTGAGTACACCTGTACCATGAAACGAATTACTCCAAAACTTATACAAGTAAGCTGGAAGAAGAGATGAAACTTAACGCTAATTAATAAATTTTATATCAATGTCTGGTGCGCCAAGTAGGAAGCATAAGGGAATAACTTATGTCAGTTTGCAAAGTGCAAAAAATCGCAAATACGTATGTACTTAACTGTACAAAAATTCTATCTTATTATGATTGTCAGTATAATTATGAACAGCTTAAACTAAATTTCAGACAATTCACAGGAAGCACTACAGAAATGGATAATCTTGATTGACCCTTTCAATCGATATTATAAATATACAAAATGTTATTTTTAAATTTCACAGATTCGAAGCCCGGCTTAAGGAACACGTTTACGCTAAATTAGCAACACGATATGTATCGGTACAAACATCGACGGAAACAACATTTACATAACATTCATATCAACGCGTATTGCAAAGTGGTTGTTACGACGATCCTCCGCCTCTGGATATCGCAAAATAGGAGAAAATAATACTTTTAACATGAACACGAAAATAATTTGAACAATAGTTTTGTAGGTTTATAAATTGTCTTTAGTATAGTGAAAGAATCATTGAAAATGCGTCAAGCATTCGGAAGGAGTAAGAAAATCCTTGCGGAAATCAAACGAAACTTTCGATTTGTTTTTGTCAAAAGTAAAGACAGATTATGTTTCATAAACATGGATTTTATTTTGGATTATATGATGCCTATTATGTATTTTGTTTATGTGTAGGTTCCACCCATATAGGAGGAGTAGAGGCCTTCAAAGACAGGTCTCAGACTCAGAGTATACATTAACCTAAGCAGGGATTTATCAAAAAAGTCTCTGAATGCAGTTTATATACATATGATGCCTATTATGTATTTTGTTTATGTGTAGGTTCCACCCATATAGGAGATATAGGAGGAGTAGCCTTCAAAGACAGGTCTCAGACTCAGAGTATACATTAACCTAAGCAGGGATTTATCACAAAAGTCTCTGAATGCAGTTTATATATGATGCCTATTATGTATTTTGTTTATGTGTAGGTTCCACCCATATAGGAGATATAGGAGGAGTAGAGGCCTTCAAAGACAGGTCTCAGACTCAGAGTATACATTAACCTAAGCAGGGATTTATCAAAAAAGTCTCTGAATGCAGTTTATATATGATGCCTATTATGTATTTTGTTTATGTGTAGGTTCCACCCATATAGGAGGAGCAGAGGCCTTCAAAGACAGGTCTCAGACTCAGAGTATACATTAACCTAAGCAGGGATTTATCAAAAAAGTCTCTTAATGCAGTTTATATATGATGCCTATTATGTATTTTGTTTATGTGTAGGTTCCACCCATATAGGAGATATAGGAGGAGTAGAGGCCTTCAAAGACAGGTCTCAGACTCAGAGTATACATTAACCTAAGCAGGGATTTACCAAAAAAGTCTCTGAATGCAGTTTATATATGATGCCTATTATGTATTTTGTTTATGTGTAGGTTCCACCCATATAGGAGGAGTAGAGGCCTTCAAATACAGGTCTCAGACTCAGAGTATACATTAACCTAAACAGGGATTTATCAAAAAAGGCTCTGAATGCAGTTTATATATGATGCCTATTATGTATTTTGTTTATGTGTAGGTTCCACCCATATAGGAGGAGTAGAGGCCTTCAAAGACAGGTCTCAGACTCAGAGTATACATTAACCTAAACAGGGATTTATCAAAAAAGTCTCTGAATGCAGTTTATATATGATGCCTATTATGTATTTTGTTTATGTGTAGGTTCCACCCATATAGGAGGAGTAGAGGCCTTCAAAGACAAGTCTCAGACTCAGAGTATACATTAACTTAAACAGGGATTTATCAAAAAAGTCTCTGAATGCAGTTTATATATGATGCCTATTATGTATTTTGTTTATGTGTAGGTTCCGCCCATATAGGAGGAGTAGAGGCCTTCAAAGACAGGTCTCAGACTCAGAGTATACATTAACCTAAGCAGGGATTTATCAAAAAAGTCTCTGAATGCAGTTTATATATGATGCCTATTATGTATTTTGTTTATGTGTAGGTTCCACCCATATAGGAGGACTAGAGGCCTTCAAAGACAGGTCTCAGACTCAGAGTATACATTAACCTAAGCAGGGATTTATCAAAAAAGGCTCTGAATGCAGTTTATATATGATGCCTATTATGTATTTTGTTTATGTGTAGGTTCCACCCATATAGGAGATATAGGAGGAGTAGAGGCCTTCAAAGACAGGTCTCAGACTCAGAGTATACATTAACCTAAGCAGGGATTTATCACAAAAGTCTCTGAATGCAGTTTATATATGATGCCTATTATGTATTTTGTTTATGTGTAGGTTCCGCCCATATAGGAGGAGTAGAGGCCTTCAAAGACAGGTCTCAGACTCAGAGTATACATTAACCTAAGCAGGGATTTATCAAAAAAGGCTCTGAATGCAGTTTATATATGATGCCTATTATGTATTTTGTTTATGTGTAGGTTCCACCCATATAGGAGATATAGGAGGAGTAGAGGCCTTCAAAGACAGGTCTCAGACTCAGAGTATACATTAACCTAAGCAGGGATTTATCAAAAAAGTCTCTGAATGCAGTTTATATATGATGCCTATTATGTATTTTGTTTATGTGTAGGTTCCACCCATATAGGAGGAGTAGAGGCCTTCAAAGACAGGTCTCAGACTCAGAGTATACATTAACCTAAGCAGGGATTTATCAAAAAAGTCTCTGAATGCAGTTTATATATGATGCCTATTATGTATTTTGTTTATGTGTAGGTTCCACCCATATAGGAGGAGTAGAGGCCTTCAAAAACAGGTCTCAGACTCAGAGTATACATTAACCTAAACAGGGATTTATCAAAAAAGGCTCTGAATGCAGTTTATATATGATGCCTATTATGTATTTTGTTTATGTGTAGGTTCCACCCATATAGGAGGAGTAGAGGCCTTCAAATACAGGTCTCAGACTCAGAGTATACATTAACCTAAACAGGGATTTATCAAAAAAGGCTCTGAATGCAGTTTATATATGATGCCTATTATGTATTTTGTTTATGTGTAGGTTCCACCCATATAGGAGGAGTAGAGGCCTTCAAAGACAGGTCTCAGACTCAGAGTATACATTAACCTAAGCAGGGATTTATCAAAAAAGGCTCTGAATGCAGTTTATATATGATGCCTATTATGTATTTTGTTTATGTGTAGGTTCCACCCATATAGGAGGAGTAGAGGCCTTCAAAGACAGGTCTCAGACTCAGAGTACACATTAACCTAAACAGGGATTTATCAAAAAAGGCTCTGAATGCAGTTTATATATGATGCCTATTATGTATTTTGTTTATGTGTAGGTTCCACCCATATAGGAGGAGTAGAGGCCTTCAAAGACAGGTCTCAGACTCAGAGTATACATTAACCTAAACAGGGATTTATCAAAAAAGGCTCTGAATGCAGTTTATATATGATGCCTATTATGTATTTTGTTTATGTGTAGGTTCCACCCATATAGGAGGAGTAGAGGCCTTCAAAGACAGGTCTCAGACTCAGAGTATACATTAACCTAAGCAGGGATTTATCAAAAAAGTCTCTGAATGCAGTTTTACTTATTTTTAGGGTTCCGTACCTCAAGAGCAAAAAACGGAGCCCTTATAGGATCACTTTGTTGTCCATCTGTCCGTCTGCCAAGACCCTTTATCTCGGGAACGCGTAGAGGTATCGAGTTGAAAATTAAAACCATATATTTAAGTCTACAGTAACTTGAAGCTGTGAAGAAATCAAACTTCTAAGTTAAGGTACAGAAAAGATATTTTCATACATTTGGGTCGAATAGGTATTGATCTTTTCTATGGAACAGCTGATATTTTTTTCAAGATTTCAGGGTTGGCTCCATAGTAAAAGTTGTTCATATGGACGAGTACTATCACCAGTTTTCGTTAACAAAATGACTTAAATTTCACGTTGCATAATGTAACTACATCAGCGAATAATTTAATATACGTAACTACCTCAAACACCAGCTACTTGATAAACAAACAGCGCCACGTGTAGTGAAACGAAGCCACACTGGTCGCACGGTCGTGGAGTGCACGATACATAAACTCTCTACGCAATAAGTGAAGTTACGAAGCAATGTTCTGGTCCGTGGAGTTTATTCAGTTCCTTGGTGCACGGAGCCTGATTCGCTTCGTGTCAGCGAGAGGGTGCAAGTTTTATCGTCAAACATATTCATATTTTACGGTCAACACAATACGTTCAAACATTAAACTACGCCGGATATTGTGTGAGAATTGCCAACGTTTTTCAATGGAAATATTTCGTATTTTTATTCGTAGCGTAGAACATAAATAAAGTGGTGTTCGATCGCGCTGCAGAGATCTAGTTTATTAGTTCGATATCGCGGAATGGGAACGAGCGGCTTGGTCTTTTATCCGCTTTAGAAATTTACCTTGGAACATAATTACACGCGCAGTTCCCAAAATAAATAACATCGACCGAATTGGAACTAATTAGTAACGGTTCACTAGAGAATCGGAGTTACCTTTCTAATGAAATTCCCGAGCGGCGGGCGATCGGTTCACCCCGCGCCGCGCGCCCCACGCCGTGCACACCGCGCCCCACGCCCGCCCCGCTCTCACCCGAACCTCGTAAAATTCATACGGATAAAGTTGAAAACTATCCGCGACATAAAAGTTGAAGTCCCACATAAACTGTACAGGCGCGCGGCGTTATCCGAAAGCGCCACTTATCCACTTCCCGATTTTTATTAATCATAAATATTGTACTTCTCGTAAACGTATTTTAAAATTTCACAGAAAAGTGATCGAATGCGTTTTAATGCTACAGTTATTTTTTCCCGCAACTTCGCTTGCTCTCATTGTTTTATAATTTCTATAATAGAGTTTTGTGTATGTAGTTGCTTTGTAACATATAGTTTCAAAACAAAAACTTTCTTTCCAAGGAATAATTTCAATGTTCCAAAATGATTTCTATCACTATTGTGAGCCATCATTAAACAAACTCAAACATCACAGTTCCGAGTAAGATTTCAAAGCACTCGGGGAAATTGAATTGTATGTATATTGTATCGGTTTCAGTATAGATAGCCTGCTACTCGTTATACATGCATTGTTGACTGTGTTATTTCAATCAAGTACTTATACTCGTATCATCATAGCTTTTGTTTATTTATGGTTATTACTTGTATGGGAATTTCTGTCCTTAGAACAATTTACACATATAATGTCTTAGTGAGAAATCGAGATATTAACAATCGTCGGTGAAACGCGGGTGTACCGGGTGTGGACTTTGACTTACATTTCACACCTCTGACTGACCCTTGGGGATTCATGTCGTATGTTAGAATAAAGTATCTACTATTTCTTGCTGCAATCGACCCATAGAAAATTTAAGGGAAAAGTCCTGTTCTCTCGTGCTACTTATTGCTACAGCTCACTCCAATGAACCGCTCTGTTATCCCTAGTTATACCGGTTTCCTGGATCCACTACAGGAGACATACACAGGTAATAAATATGGAAGATTTAGGCATATCTGAAGGCCGATTAATTTGGGCCTAAATCAGTGTTATTAGGGGTTTACACAGTACAATGTACGCTGCAAATAATAAACGGTGTGGCTTTATGATATAATTGCATTGTAGATTATTCATCTGCCGCCGCGCCGGGTGGATTTTTTATTTAAATTAATAATAATCTGTCGAAGACCGGCCTTCTTGCGCGGCAGCGGAATTCTATAGAGTTACAAAAGCCGCCGTATCGGCAGAAGTAATCGCTCCAGGTCAAAACGACCGCCGCCGCCATTCAGCTGTTAAATATTCATATTATTTCATCATACGTTTGAAAGCAGCGATTACTATTGCGTATATCATGACTTCTGCTACAACCACGGGGCTCGCCTCGCTCCCCTCCGCTTCGCTCTGCTCCTTCATTTCCTCGCTCCACTTCGCTTTGCTTGACGTCGCACATATTTGTATCATTTTGTGAATTTTCATTCCGAAAAACTAATATTTTTTTATATACATTGTAAATTTTTAATTTTTTTAATGAACTTTGATAATGATGTTAATTTAAGATTTAATTTTTATTATTTTTTAATTGTTTTGTATATTATTTATAGGAGGATTTAGATTAATAATATATGATGTGTAGTCTAGTTGACACTATAGTAGCTAATTATATATTTAAATAAATGGTTCCATATTTATACTAAAAAGAAAATCCCTTATCTAAATCTAACACACGTATAGTTATGTGGCGATCGTGCCGCCACATTGTTATAATTTAGGGTAGCTATCATAATCATATAGATAATATATTATATTATTGTATACATTAAATATTGCTTTACATATCTCTTGCTCTGTAAGTACACCCTTACACCCCTGAATGCCGGGGTGTATGACTATCATTACAGCATAGGTTTTGGAATTTGAAAAAAGAACTGTCATACTCATACTGCACGAAGAATATTTTTAAAAAGTTAATATTTTTTTCTCGGTATCGATTAATTACTCGAATCGGAATCTAGACAATTTATTTTATAAAGATTTTATTTTAAATATGGAACTATTTGTTTCCACATCGTATGTTACATGGAATCGATTTAAAAATCAAACTGGCCAGCAAGATTTGACGCGCTTGCGTGCGTGAAAAAAAAAAAGGCAGTCTACTAGTAGGCGCGAAAGCATCGCGAAAGTAATTAATTTTCTTGTTTGAGTTCTTTTTCAAAAGTTTTAAACATGTCTAGTGACGAAGACATAGATCTAACGCCCGATTTTATTAAAGAAAGGGCAAAAACAGTTGTCGAAAATATATTACCGCCGAACTCGAAAGAAAGATATGTAAAGGCATACGACGAATTTATGAAATGGCGGTCAGAAAAAAAAGTGAAATCTCTTTCTGAAAGTGTTTTTATATCATATTTTGATGAATTATCTAAGAGGCTACAACCTTCCAGTTTATGGTGCTTTTATTCCATGCTAAAATCTACAATGATGACAAAACATGACGTGAATTTGTAAGATTTTTCTAAACTTACTGCTTTCTTGAAAAGGCAGTCTGACGTCTTTAAAAGCAAGAAATCGAAAGTATTTACTGCAGAAGAAGTACAGAAATTCTTAAATGAAGCTCCGGATGAAATTTATTTAGCAATAAAGGTACCTACGTATTTACTTGCCCTTTTTAATAAGTTAACAAAATATTTCACAAAAATACTATGCGAATTTGGTGCTTTTAATACAACTTATGTCTTTTTTACAGGTTGTTCTAATTTTTGGGATATCGGGAGCCTGCAGAACCGTGGAATTGACAAACTTGACAATAGAAAATGTAGAAAAACATAACAAATTACTACTCATAAAACTGCCTAACACGAAAACTAAAATTGACCGGTCATTTGTTGTGCATGAAGAATTTGCAAATTATGTTGAAAAATATCAATAATCAATCGGCCTGAAAACGTGGATACAAATCGTTTTTTTCTTAATTACAGTAAAGGAAAATGCCACAGACAAGTAATAGGAAAAAACAAATTTACAGACATGCCAAAGCAAATAGCCACATATTTAAAACTGAGTAACGTTGAGTTATACACCGGGCATTGCTTTCGCAGAACATCAGCGACTCTAATGGCTGATTCGGGAGCCAACCTCACTCTGTTAAAAAGGCACGGCGGCTGGAAGCCCAGCAAAGTGGCCGAAGGTTATATCGAAGATTCGGTGGCAAAAAAAAGCAAAATTACTTCTAAAATAACAGAAAATATAAACTTGAAATCACCACGTCAAAGCACATCATCTGAGCCATTTTTAATGAAGAAAATAGTACCAGTCAACTGCCGCCATTTACGATGCAAGAACCTCAAGTCACTCAAACTCAAGTCTTATCATCACAAACTCATATTCAAACTATAAATATTCCTAAAAAGAACGTGACCATATCTCTTACAAATTGTAATAATTTTACTATTAATTTTAATTAAATACACATTTTTTTCTTCTTAATAAATGTTCATTGAAACCTGCTGTCTTGTTGTTTACTTACCTCACAATCGATATGTAAAGCAGAGTATTTATCTCGGGCGTAAACATCAATTGCATACTCGGGTTAATTAGCGCCTTCGCTTCGCTCAGGCGCCAAAAACCTCGTGTGCAATTGATGTCATACAGCCCTTGGTTAATAATCTACTATTAATGTAGTTCATGTACGTGTATTAACTTATTAAGTATAAGCCTACCCAAAACCTAATTTAATTTAATATATTGTATTTTCCTCTTTGAAATTTAATTATTTTTCAATGAAAGTGCTCGTAAAGTTCTGTTTTATATGCGTCTAATCTGTTGTCAAAGTTAAATTTACCAAACGAGTATTTTCATTTTTTTTTAATTAAGTTTTTTATCTTGTTCCCCTACATAGTGGAAAGGCAAATGGAACTTCGCTCATACAGCCATGTCCGGGGTATGTTTTATTTTTTCGAAAACAGTTGCCAGTCTAATCTTGTGTACCATAGATAGACTTGACCGAAATGAGCTAGTTTAAGTTAGATGCGTTCGTACTCTGCGTTCAGTTTGATGAAATGAAATGAAAACTGTTTAGACGACATTTTGAGTAGGTTACCATGTTTTACCAAACTTGACAAATTGAAAATTCTGATGAAACTTAATCAACTCATTCGCGCCTGATTTTACTTTTTAATTTATTTTGATCATATACGTGGGACGCACTATAAGTTTCCGGAATGAATATGAAAAAATACTATTAAAGGTACAAAATTAATTTATTGTTTTTCAAAATAATCTCCCTTGGCGTCTATGCACTTTTTCATTCGATCAAACCAGTTTTGAAAACTTTTGTGCCACTCCCCTGTGGTGACCTCTGAAACGTGTTTTTCATACTCCTCGACAGCCTCTTCTGGTGATGAAAATCGTTGACCGCGTAATTGGTTCTTAATTTTTGGGAACAGAAAAAAGTCACAAGGTGCCAGGTCGGGACTGTATGCAGGATGACTCATGAGTTCTACATTTTTCGTCTTCAAAAAGTCGTTTGTCTGTCTGGCCGTGTGAGAACTAGCATTGTCGTGGTGCAGGATGATACGGTGTTTACGGTTATTTTTACGGAGTTCGTCAATAACTTCCGGCAAACAAATGGTCGTGTACCAGTCACTATTCACGGTACGACGATTCTCTAAAGCAACAGTAGCCACGTGTCCAGTTTTATTAAAAAAAGAAGCAATCATCCGCTTAGATGCACTTTTCACGCGCGCCACTTTGGTTGGTTTCGGCTCATCTTGAAAGACCCATACGCTCGATTGCTGCTTTGTTTTGGGATCGTAGCAATAAATCCATGTTTCGTCACCTGTTACTATGTCCCACACCAAATTTGACGCACCTTCGTTGAATCTGGTAAGCATGGCACTGCACCAAGTGATGCGGTCCGTTTTTTGAGCCTCGGTCAAGTTGTGTGGGATCCACCGCGAGCACAGCTTTCTCACACCCAAATGTTTGTGTAGGATTGATTGTATTTGACTCATGCCTATTTCTAAGGATGCGCGAATTTCATGGTGGGTCACATGCCTGTCTGTTTCAATCATACGGCGCACAGCATCGATGTTTTTGTTGGTCACAGCGGTGGACGGCCGACCATCGCGAGATTCGTCACTGAGATTGATACGACCACGCTTGAATTCTGCAAACCAGCTATAAACAGTCGTCTTGCATGGTGCTTCATTGACAAAAGCTGTTTCAAGCCGAGCGATGCTCTGTTGAGCTGTCAAATTACACTTAAAATCGTAGAAAATCATACTACGAAAATTTTCCCGAGTTAAATCCATGTTGATGCAGACACACAATTTTTTAAATGGCGCCACAAGGTAAAAACAATAGACAGTCAGATGAAACAAACTGCATTCTACAGCCAAAGAGTTCTATTTTCAAATGTTGCAATAAATTTTTAAATATTGTTTATGTAAGTGGCCAGTTCCGGAAACTTTTAGTGTTACCTATGTATAGGTAACGAGAAGGATACTGGGATCTGGTTAAAATAAACTTCTTGGTAGGTAAATGAATAAGAAATTTCTGAGAAAAAGTTTTATTCTACGAATTCGCAAAATGATACTGGCGACTTGCAATCGCTGTACATTATTTTAAGAAAATACAATGTAATCGATCGATCTTCTTTGTTAACAACATACTTTTTGTCTAAAGAATAGACAATTTCAGGCAGACATTATTGGAATAAGCTGGTGGAGTCGAATTTATGTTATGTATGGCTGAAAGCGGCTTTCGAGTTATATTATACTAGCTTTTTCCCGCGGCTCCGCCCGCGTCAAAGAGATTTTCGTGGAATAAGGAAAACAAAAGAACATGACTTTTTTAACGACTATATGCGACGGACACCATGTTTAACCAAAGCACTAATAAATACCAATCAAATAAGCCCAAACTCGAAGGGTCTGCTGTTTTCCGTTGAGGAGATCCTGTACCCACCTTCCAGTTCCATCATCAGACCCTGGTTACCATGTTTTACCAAATTGATAATAAAGACCAATCAAAGAATCCCAAACTCAAAGAGTCTGCTGTTGTCCGTTGAGGAGATCCCGTACTCACCTTCCAGTCCCATAATCAAACCCTGGTCACCATGTTTTACCAAAGTGCCAAGAAATGTGTCAGAATCATTGTAAATGAATATCTGTAGTCAGATTAAACCGATACAGTTTTTTCGTATGGGACAAAATCAATACATAAACCTGGTTGTAATCCCTTTTTCAAGCTAAATATTAGTAAGAGGTGTGTCCGGATCGTTGTAGATGTAAATCTGTGGTCAGATTAAACTGATATATTTTTCCCGTTACTATATACCATAGTATTTAATGTATCTATGCTTAAATCACTTTTTCAAGCTTAACATTAGCAAGAGGTATGTCAGAATCGTCGTAGATGGAAATCTTTAGTCAGATTAAACTGATACAGTTTCCTCGTATGGAAAAACAACCGGTTTTATCACGTATAACTAACCGTTTGGTCAAGGCACGCCGATAAAGCAGCTAAGCAGCGTTTTTTCTCCCGACACGGTTTACAAATATTTAAGTTTCAAACTGAAAACTTAATTTTATTAAAATAAAATATAGCCTTTGTTACTCAGCAATAGTGTAGCTATATACAAAAGAAAGAATTTTTAGAATCGGTTCATTAGTTCCAAAGTTTACCTCAAACATACAAACAATCAAACAAACAAACAAATCTTTCCTCTTTATATAATAGTGTAGATTAATATTTTCGTCAAGTTGGCAACTAGCGTGCACAAAAAAAGAATGCCCGCCTAAAGTTCATTTGGAGTATTTATTGTTTGTTTGTTTCTTTAATTACGTTTCATTTATTTACTCACACCATGCATTGAAAAACGTAGTATGATACACGTGCGTAAGGGCAATTTTAATCCTATTTAATCTATTGCCTATTTAATCTATTCTGACGTGCGATAAGTGTATTTATGTACCTACATTAGGGTGGTTCACGTTGCTATGAAAATTGTTTTTTGCTTTTTTTTTCTTTCTCCACAAGGCTTATCTTGTTCGTTTATGCATAAAAAGTATATGTACCAAGAATGAGTCTTTTCTGACTACGTTTAGAGGTCGCTATGATTTGCAAGTAAAATAATTTTATGAAATCATAAGTACTTACTACGTAAATCTATAAATTTTTTGCGATATTTGCGCTCGCGACGCCATGTTTTAGAAGTGATTTTCTGTGATGTGTTCAAAGCGTTTTTCAGACCAAGCAATTAACAGACATTAGGCTGTTTAAACGTTTTTAAAGGGAAAAATAAGTTAAGCTAAGTTTCGTGCACCCGGGGCTTTACATCAAGCTCGCTGGTTTAAAGGCTATTTATTGCCTGAAAATGTACCTATTTTAGGACCAGTTCACTGTGACTACAGCAGCAAAACGAATTCATACAGAATTATGTTTGTTTGTATGTCTTATATACGGGCTATACTGGAAAGGATCCCCGCTTGCAACAAAAACCCCATTGAACGACGCAAATATTTCTCGCACAGATCAAAGAACATCCTAACCAGAAGATCTGGACCAGGGCCCTGACAGCATTTCGCCACCACCTACGGTATTTTTCAGAGCACTTAATCGGTCTTTCTGTATTCGATTGTAGAGTCAGTCCCGAGACCAAAAAAGCAATGGTTGAAAACCTGCAGAAACCACCAATAAAAAAGCCTTTGTGAAGACTAGATGGCAAAACTCTGGACGATCAAGAACCGTTGCTGTTACAGAACGGACGTCGTGTTTACACAACGAACAAAAACTCTTTCCAACTTAATAATCAATGACGGTCATAGCAAATCGGAGGCATTTTAAGTCACAGATCTGTCACAGTGGCAAACTGATTATATGCAGGAAAAAGTTGGCCAACAGAAAGTTGTCAATGGTTTCGCAAAGCGAGGGATCTCGTTAATATAAAATTTAATTCTTGCAATGCAAAAAATTAATAACAAAAACAATATAATCCATGTCTTCGATCTTTATAGATAGAAACACCCAGTGGCCACTACATCTACCTTTATTATCCTGTAAATGAATTCAGGAGATAAGGAAATATTGATAAATATTACTAATTAATTTTAATGTAATGAAACTTTGGTAATTTGTAATATTTTTATTTTAAAGTATCATTAAACTGCCTAACATACTGCCATTCAAAATGCCGGATTTTTCTTTATACCCAAAAAAGTTTCTAATCATAGCAACCCCCAAATATTATTGGAATCCGTTCAAAATTTTCATGGGAGTGTTTGAGGTCATATGGAACAAAAAGAACTTTGTAGAGAAAGAAAAATCCAAATTTTTCATTTTTTGGGCCGCCCTAACCTACATTGCAAAAATAAAGTATTCATTTCATTTCAATTCAAAAAATTAATATTAACTGATATGGATTCGAAAACCAAAATCTAAATATGCTGTGTTTGTTTATAATTAGGAATACACTCGTACATGTTGTGTTTGTCTTATCTATATACATTTGTAAGTGTAATTTCTGTTGGCAGACCAATAAAAATAAATAAAAATAAAATAAATAATAATCTAATAACCACGACGCGATGGCGGCAGAATTATTATTTATTTATTTAATTGTAATAATATGCTCATTTTTTTTGTTCCGTGCCATTGCTAAATTATAGACCAATGTGTTTCTCGCGCTACAATAACGCGCATAGCGATCAATGGTGCGCCGTTTATAAGAGTACCCTCAACCCACCGCCTCGTGGACCATGGGAGTATCGGGTACCAACTTGCCAGGATACAAGATAGAAATGTATGGCATTGTTCCTGGACCTCGACTCGCGTCTCGAGGACATCATTCCCAACAACTCCACGATGTACTATCTAATCGCTCCGGAGCTAAAGTGATCGGAAATGAATCTTTGCCAAACTTCGTCAATTTAAAAAGAAACCCAATCTTGTCGTCCCAGCGAGTACGTCTACCCACGTAATTGAGAGTTTTATCAGCGATCGATCATTTTCAAGGGTTCCTTCTTTCAGGGTTCGGTTATTCGGTAAGTAATTTCAGTAGTTATTGGTCATAAAATAAAATGCAGGCAGCTGTGAATTCCGCGTTAACCTTCCAAAACGAGAGGTCTGCTGGCTCACAAGAGCCGTATCGGCTCACGCTGTCGGTCCATGGGGCCCTTCACTTGGCGGGAACAGGTTATCCTTCACTAGACGATTTCCGTAACGTATTCAAAAGAAACAGTTGAATTGAGAACCTCCTCCTTTTTTGAAGACGGTTACAAATAGTAAATGATACCATATGAGTTGCTGAGTAAATCATAGGTACTATGTCCCACCGGACTACATAGATCAGGGCTAGAGAAAGCAGTTGCTTTTTTTTATGATTAGAGCTGCTTCAATCAGCAAACTCGTAGCAAGTGAAAAAGCTCCGCGGTCACAGAGGATATTTTGTGTCCGCTGTTTTTGTTTTTTGTCCGACATATACCACAACACGTGAAGGTCCTCGCACTGATAGCAGCCGTCGACCAGCCCGAGTCCAGCTGGTTGTATTTCGTACACTACTCTCGGACACATTCCTCCTCTCCATTCAGGAGTTGGAACTGGGAGTGTGCGCGGGCTGGCGGGGGTCATGGATCACGGTCGCCTTTGTAAGTTCGATGCAGTTTTGTCTTCTAAATAACTTCACTCCCATCTCTGCTCGATCTGCGACCGGTGGCTGTAACTCTGTACTATTCTTATTTTATGAATAGGTTTAATCAGCGTTGTGATGTATGCGGTACGAAAAGCTTGCTTGTTTAAAGCGACCGCCATTACGAGCCCCACTCATAAACGACATGAGGCAGTAAAGTACAAAGCGTTGCTCGACTCGCGGTCACTCATAAACTGCCCTCTTTTATTTCCGCCGAGCGCCGCACTCGAGCCGCTGCCGGCTAGTCGTGACCACTACGTCGTCGACGGAGATATTAACACAAAAGCTAGATCGGGTCGATCCATTAATCACAGGGAGGAGTTAAACGCCGCTTCGACATCATCGCGGGCTGTGATCGCTGAATATAACAACGCGTCACGTGACACTCACGTGTCATGTGCGATTCATTTATCTGGTGCCGCCCAAAGGATTATGTAACGTTGAGGCTCTTGTTTAAGTCCTGTTAAGGACGTAGTAAAGTAAGACCAGATACATTTTATAATATTATATGGTGCACGCATGGCCTAAAGTGCAACACATTCGCAAGAAATTGGAATAGAATCGGTAAAATGCCATGAAAATAAACCGAGGGTATTAAAACATAAAAAAGCAAATGTACAGAATAAGTGGTCGTTAAGTGGCGCGCGCGCAGCATGCTGGGTTATGTCAGGTCGCACTCGCACCGAGCGCGCCATCCATCACGGCACGCAGACGTGACTGTGACGGACAGACAGACACGCGAGTGATTCATTACCGTGCCGCGCCGCGCGCCCACTCGGCACTACTGCGCAAGCGACTGTTCCTCACGGATCACGGGCTCATGGACTCCGCCCTTACATTAGTATTAAATAAAGCTAGTAACAAAAGCTCCGAAAACTAAATAAAAAATGAGGATGTTCAATTTATGAATCTGCTTTAACTTCTAAGTTACCGAAAACTTCTGTGCTAATAAATAAACTACCAACTACCGAAAACTACCGAATGAAATACTGAAAATTCCGAAAACTTAATACATCAAAAAGCTAACATAATACTATTTCACCAGCTGAAAATACATTTCAGCGAAATACAAAATCAAAATATTAATTTTTGCAAAATAGATACATAAAGTATACTTTGTACAAGTCAAAGTTAATTTTAACAATATAATATATCTTTAGAATATAAAAAAATATATAATAATACGGGAAATAAAATATAGGTATACACCTGTATAAAATAGAGGAATCTAGGAATAAACAGCTTTTTTTGTCTTAGATCTCCGAGTAAAAATTCAAAGTTGCCTGACCATATCATGAAAACTTAAGGGGTCGCCTCGCTCCGTTCCGCTTCGCTCGGCTGCCAATACATGTCAACCTAACACGCTCTTCCTCGCTACGCTCGTCGTCGCACCTATTTTTTGACTCAGCAGAACATTTTTTTTTTCATTAATTTATTATTTCTTTCTGAAGTTCAGTAATTTATTCGTAGGTTCATTATTTAAACCAGGTGGTCGTTAGGAACTTTAGTTTGCTATTTTTATTTATTTTGTCGGTAGATGTTACACAGTTAAATTATTATATTTTTCGGACACTAATTTTACCGCTGCTTAGATAGTATTACAGTGTGCATCAGTTCGCTGGGATTTAATTTGTTTTTCGGAGGCTTTATTATTATCAAAATGTATACTGGCGCTTGTCGGTACTTGGAGAAACTGGAAACACATCTTGACTAAAACCACTTGTACTAGTCTCACTGCTATATGTTATGTTATAACAGTGAGACTAGTACAAGTGGTTCTAGTCAAGATTTATTATGTATTATTCATTAAATAATTATTATTTATTTACATAAACAAAACAGTATTATACCATATATACCGGTTAGATATACAATTAAAATGAAATTTTTACTAGAATATCACTAAAAATATAACAATTAAAAAATAAGAATAAAACCGACAGTAGGTATAAATTACTGATTAACAAATTTAAAATTTTTGTTTATTTATTACTAGCTTGCGTATTTACATTCCCTGCTCCGTTTTCAGCTTGGTCGTTATTTATCAACAGACCCTATAGCCTATACGTTAACCACAAATGAAAAATCGCATCCAAATTTTTGAGTAGTTCTCTAGTCTAACACGAAACATACATACAGCCAAAAATTAAAAAAATCGTAGTTTTTGCTTTAGTGCGTTAATAATAACCCACTTCAATTAAAATTCCGCAAAAATATTTAAAATACAGAGTCTGTATTACAGACACGATTTCTTTCCTACTTCAATTGGTATAGATTGGTACTGAGCATACTAAGATTAAACACGAAAATTAATAAGTGTGAGCTTAACTCGGCCCATCCGATTAGTCTTGATAAGAACAGGGGAAAGAAACTTAATAGCGGGACCATGTATCTATTTAGGAAGAACCCAAAAAACGGTAAGAACAAAAAATGCGTGCACGCCCAGAATATACCAGTTGACCGCGGCCCCGCCCCGCCCCCGCACACGGTATGCTCCCTGCGCCTGCGCGCTCTAATTGCGCTATAAATACACCCACTGATTAACTTCACACGTGCTCACCGACCCCTCATAACATAAACACACTCGAGCTAAGAGGTTCGCAGCGTGACTCGGTAGACGTTCGAGTGCTGAGTGTTGACTCGGGATGAGCGGGGCTCGTTGTCATCACTCGCTGAATGCTTTGACTGCCCTACCTTCCAAACATAACAATATTACATATGTACAATTAGCTATTCTTGGAGCTGGTCACCCTGTGGTACAGTAGTTAGAGCGACAAGACCACCAATCCGAAGGGCGCGGGTTCACATTGTGTCTGCGTGCTTCGGAACACATGTTAAGGCGACTCTATTCGCCCGAACTCCAATACTAGCGCAGTTCGCTGATCATATCCTCATTTATAGGTACTTGCTATTATTATTATTTTTTCAACATATCCCATTCAATATCCATGACGTGAAACTAAAACATTTATCAAAATCAAATACATACAAAAGTTACAAGCGTATAAAAGTCCTGGATTTTACACATATTTTGATGAATGTTTATGTACCGTAATGTTCTAGGAGCGATACAAAAAATCAAACAATTTTAGTTTCACAGCATAGTATATTTTGTACTATTCAAAAATATTTTTGTTTCATTTCGATTTTTGGGATATTTCTCCTGAAATCATAGGAACCACCAAAACCATTCTCGAGTTTTTTCAAAACATGAATGTTGTCTCGCGTTATCTTGCCTCTCACGCCGTGTTCGGTTAGTTCCGTACGAGCTCGGGAAATGAACGTTCGGGCCAACCAATAACAGTCAGTCAGTGCTCTATAATCCGAAGTTGAATGTAGAAAGAAATAGCAACCCCGTGCGCAACTGACTTCAAGCCGCCGACTACAGGCTTCTTAAGGGTATGGCATAGGCTAGAAAAAAATGTTACACCACTCCAACACGATTAGACCAATGGCAAATACTTTTTCACCTTTTGAAAGAGACGGTTATTGTATTGGATGGCTCATTGGCATAATCGTCTTGGAAGGGTAGTACTAATATAATTACGCAGCAAAACAACAGAGTGGAGGGTTTTTAGCTAATACTGATATGTTTTATGAAAAAAAAAATAGGATTGGAGTTGATTCACTTTATATGTTTATAACCTAATTTATAAAAAACATTAAGTCAATCCCGTAACCGCATTCTAGTAAGGAACATACAAGTATATATCTTTGTATTTTTTATCAATGCTTCCCTTAATAAAAGATCAACAAATGTCCTTTTTATATATTTTTTTGCAATTAAAGGTTAGTCCTCTAATTTTTTAAAAGAACCATCGGAAGTGTGGCTTTATGTTCTAGGCTCATTGGCAACCAGTGGCGTGCATCTCATATAAGCAAATACGCAATGCCTACCCTGGGCTTGACTTAGCTAACTAGATCTCTATCTTTTTCAATATTATAATCAGGTAAGCTTCACACTTTCTTTAAAATACCTACCTGCCTGCTCCGCAGTGCTCGTGCTACCGTGGCAACACGCATAACTAAAATTCGAAGGCAATTCTCTATGTGTGCATCTGCAACTATACTCCCATGACGTGAGTGGCTCGCGCTAAGCACGCACACATTCTCATTAAAATACGCAACGCCTGTGCGAAGCAACCACGTTGTCATGATTACTTGCACTACTTGCTACTAAATGGCGCCACACGTTTTTAAATAGTGGATTCGTGCGTAGGTAGTCGGAGATTCATTTTTGATAGTGGGGTAAGAGGTTTTTTGCCAATGAGCTTGGACAATATCAACAAGTCAATATGGTTTTAGAGTCGGTACCGGCACTAATGATGCTCTAGCTGCTCTTACACAGCAAATAAATGAAAATTATGAGGCCAAAAATAAATCACTAGCAATATTCGTCGATCTAGCGAAAGCTTTTGATACGGTCTCCCATAAAATTTTGTTACAAAAGCTAAGATCCCTTGGTATCACTGGCGCTGCATTCCAGTGGTTTTCTTCATATCTCGGTGGTCGCAGTCAGATAGTTAGAGTAGGCAGCTACTTGAGTGCTGCTAAAAGCGTTGAATTCGGTGTGCCGCAAGGCAGTGTGCTAGGTCCAATTTTATTTAATATATATTTAAACGACGTCTGCTCGCTCTTGGATACATGTAAGACAATTTGTTTTGCCGATGACACCGTATTAGTTTTTGCAGCAAGAACATGGACAGATACTTTCAAACTAGCAGAGGATGGTATCAGAAAGGCCAAGGCATGGTTTGATAGTAACCTACTCACCCTTAACGATGACAAAACCGTCTACATGTGTTTCTCTCCGACAAAAGCGGGCCTGCCAAACGAGGACCTTACTCTGAAGGTACATGCTTGCTCAGCTGATACTATTTGTCAATGCAAAAATCTCCAACGCATGTCCTACGTTACTTACCTTGGAGTGAACCTCGACGAAAATCTTAGATGGGAAAAACATGTTTCTGCAGTATCGGCTAAAATTCTAAGACTAGGCTACGTTTATAAGGAACTCAGAAATATTTTATCCGAAAAGTTACTCTGGCATATTTACCTGGCTCTTACACAGTCACTTATGTTGTATGGGATCATTGGCTGGGGAAGCTGTGGGTCTAGTGTTATGAATAAGTTAATAATAGCACATAAGCAAAACTTGAAAATTATTAAACGCAAACCCCGCAGATTTCCCTCTAGTGAAATCTTTAAACTATGCAAAGTCTTGGGCCCCAGAAAGATTTTTATCTGGCAAACAGCTGTATATATGTCTAAACATCTCCAAGACTTTTCTTTGTTGATTTTGAATAGAAAGTCTCGAATAGATACAAGGCGAAAATACATAGCACCTTTTAAATCAACCCTCTTCGGTCGAAAAAATTTTTACTCTATTGCGCCTCGTCTGTACCATCTATTACCTGATAGTGTCTCCAACTATATTGATACTGACACAGAACCTTTCTTAAAACGTAAATCAGTTTTAAATAAAAAGTTAAAAGAATATTTATTAGAGTTAAGTGAAGATGAAATTGGAGATCTCTGGCATAAACTGCTCAATTGAAAACGCTGTGTAGGCAAAACAAAAAACAAAAAAAAAACAAAAAAAGAAAAAAAAAACAAAAGAATTTTAGGTGCGGTTACCCTAACTAATTTACATACATGTGTAATTGATATATTATTACTAAAATTATTTATAATTTATATACATATACATATTAATATAATCATATAACTAGATACAAAAATACATTACATACTTATATAAGTACTTAATAATATTACTTGTAAATTTGCATGAGGCTGTTATAGCATACAATTGTTTTCTTTTCTTTTTTATCATTCATGTAGTGTTTTTTTTTTCTCGTCCAACCCTCTCTTACTCTCTATGACCTTATAGTCATTAAAAAAGTGTCGCATCAAAGTTGATGGTCCTGTAACAGGCCTTTGGCTCATTAGGGCTATCACAGTCGATACATTTGTCCCTGTCGGCCCAAACACGAGTGCTCCTTTTTAAACACGAATGCATACCTATGTCATTTTTTTTCCTTAAATAAATAAATACAAATACAAATACAAAAAAGAAGGACACCTGTGCGAGTTATATCGTTATTTATCGTAATTCTCGCTTTAATACGTGAAAAGATCATAAAGACAGTTTTGTGCCTACACTGCTTAAAAATCTTATACACGCCACTGTTGGTAGCCCCATATTTTTACCCGAATTACATTGATAGCTGAGAGGTAATGATCGTTAGTGAAATGTGGGTGTATGAATGTAGGCTGTGACTTGCATGTCACAAACCATACTCGACAAAACCTATGATAACCCTCAGGGGATGCATGTCGTGACGAGGTGTTTATGTTCCTTGAAACCTTTTGAACCAATAACATGTCATATTTTTATATTCCTTGTACAAATCGAAGCCTAAACTGAAACCGCAAAGCTGGAGACGAGCGTGCAGCAACTGCTTGAGCTCCGACAGTCGAGCTGCAACAATAACGCTGAGCCGTCCCTCGTGCCCGCTCATTACAGCTGGAGACGAGCGGGCAACAACTGCTTGAGCTCCGACAGTCGAGCTGCAACAATAACGCTGAGCCGTCCCTCGTGCCCGCTCATTACAGCTGGAGACGAGCGGGCAACAACTGCTTGAGCTCCGACAGTCGAGCTGCAACAATAACGCTGAGCCGTCCCTCGTGCCCGCTCATTACAGCTGGAGACGAGCGGGCAACAACTGCTTGAGCTCCGACAGTCGAGCTGCAACAATAACGCTGAGCCGTCCCTCGTGCCCGCTCATTACAGCTGGAGACAAGCGTGCAGCAACTGCTTGAGCTCCGATAGTCGAGCTGCAACAATAACGCTGAGCCGTCCCTCGTGCCCGCTCATTACAGCTGGAGACGAGCGTGCAACAACTGCTTGAGCTCCGACAGTCGAGCTGCAACAATAACGCTGAGCCGTCCCTCGTGCCCGCTCATTACAGCTGGAGACGAGCGTGCAACAACTGCTTGAGCTCCGACAGTCGAGCTGCAACAATAACGCTGAGCCGTCCCTCGTGCCCGCTCATTACAGCTGGAGACGAGCAGGCAACAACTGCTTGAGCTCCGACAGTCGAGCTGCAACAATAACGCTGAGCCGTCCCTCATGCCCGCTCATTACAACTGGAGACGAGCGTGCAACAACTGCTTGAGCTCCAACAGTCGAGCTGCAACAATAACGCTGAGCCGTCCCTCGTGCCCGCTCATTACAGCTGGAGACGAGCGGGCAACAACTGCTTGAGCTCCGACAGTCGAGCTGCAACAATAACGCTGAGCCATCCCTCGTGCCCGCTCATTACAGCTGGAGACGAGCGTGCAACAACTGCTTGAGCTCCGACAGTCGAGCTGCAACAATAACGCTGAGCCGTCCCTCGTGCCCGCTCATTACAGCTTTAGCCGTCTTTAACTGTATCATTTCTTTTTTTAGCAAGTTTAGCTCTCTCTATGCGTAGTAGGTTCATTCAGAACGGGGCGCGGGGTGGTAGCGGGGCGGGCAGGACAAAGGCGCGCGTTGTTCATTGCAATTTATCACGAGAGCGACCCGCTCCCGATCTACTTTCCAATGCCTATTTACTTTCTACCTGCTCCGAGAAAAGAACTAGGTCTTCGTGATATATTCCTCGATATGTGTATGTACCATCGGGGAAATTGCCAATGGTCTCTATTCGCTCTATTATTATAATGGTATAAGAGCGAAAACAGGCTAGTGGAGTTTTCCCGGTACCCGCTTTAAAAATGTCATTGCCATTTCAAACGCATTTTCTTGATAACCTCATTTACATGCTTATTTTACAGCAACAATGGACACCTTATCGTTATGTTTTTTATATCACTGCTAGTGACTTTGATAATGAAACAAACAACAGAAGAAAGCATTGTCGGTGTCCAATCTACCTTCCCACATCCAGGCACCGGGGCACCCGACCAACTACAACCTTAGACATATTAGTATACGTCTGTGACTACAACAGATATTGTTGTACAATATTCCTTTAATTTGATAGCATTCTCTTGATTGACGTGTAGAGACGAGTGCGGGGTGGGGGCGGGGTGCGGTTGCGCGGGGCGAGGGGCACAGCCATCCCAATCCGATATTGAAATACCAGCGTTCTCTTATTCTCTCACGATACACTGAAACTAGATATGAGGTGTACGACTGAGAGACCCCGTCGCCATATACTCGTAGCACTAGCCGCCGAACCCGACTCACTAAACTAGTGACGGTAAAAACAGAAAAAAACTAATACCTATACATAACAAAAAAAAATACATTATTAAAGTGTTAAATAAGTTTGTGTTGTTATAATGAAATCCTATTAAATAAAGTTTTATAATATGCTTTTCCTAAATATATTGATTTGGGTTTGTCCATCTAGTTCTACTATTTGTTCTACCGTAGAACAGAATGGACAATAAGAATCCATTCTGTTCTACTGCTTGGTATGACTGATTGGATACCAATAAGAATATCAATGACATTCGTAATAAAGAACGCTGTACTTGCAAAATGGTGGTTTCGAGAAAAACGCGGTAGAGTATTTCATAAGTTTCTCTACAAATGTATTTGGTATAATGCTGAATTTTATTTACCATGCCGTTATAAATAAAATGCTTTATTAGTATATCTTATTTTTAATTTGATTTTTATGATAATTCAAGTTATGGTCGAGTACTGCATTTTAAACTTGTACATAGGTAACACTAAAAGTTTCCGGAACTGGCCACTTACATAAACAATATTTAAAAATTTATTGCTACACTTGAAAATAGAACTCTTTGGCTGTAGAATGCAGTTTGTTTCATCTGACTGTCTTTTGTTTTTACCTTGTGGCGCCATTTAAAAAATTGTGTGTCTGCATCAACATGGATTTAACTCGGGAAAATTTTCGTAGTATGATTTTCTACGATTTTAAGTGTAATTTGACAGCTCAACAGAGCATCGCTCGGCTTGAAACAGCTTTTGGCAATGAAGCACCATGCAAGACGACTGTTTATAGCTGGTTTGCAGAATTCAAGCGTGGTCGTATCAATCTCAGTGACGAATCTCGCGATGGTCGGCCGTCCACCGCTGTGACCAACAAAAACATCGATGCTGTGCGCCGTATGATTGAAACAGACAGGCATGTGACCCACCATGAAATTCGCGCATCCTTAGAAATAGGCATGAGTCAAATACAATCAATCCTACACAAACATTTGGGTGTGAGAAAGCTGTGCTCGCGGTGGATCCCACACAACTTGACCGAGGCTCAAAAAACGGACCGCGTCACTTGGTGCAGTGCCATGCTTACCAGATTCAACGAAGGTGCATCAAATTTGGTGTGGGACATAGTAACAGGTGACGAAACATGGATTTATTGCTACGATCCCAAAACAAATAATAAATAAATAAATAAAATAAATAAACAAAGCAGCAATCGAGCGTATGGGTCTTTCAAGATGAGCCGAAACCAACCAAAGTGGCGCGCGTGAAAAGTGCATCTAAGCGGATGATTGCTTCTTTTTTTAATAAAACTGGACACGTGGCTACTGTTGCTTTAGAGAATCGTCGTACCGTGAATAGTGACTGGTACACGACCATTTGTTTGCCGGAAGTTATTGACGAACTCCGTAAAAATAACCGTAAACACCGTATCATCCTACACCACGACAATGCTAGTTCTCACACGGCCAGACAGACAAACGACTTTTTGAAGACGAAAAATGTAGAACTCATGAGTCATCCTGCATACAGTCCCGACCTGGCACCTTGTGACTTTTTTCTGTTCCCAAAAATTAAGAACCAATTACGCGGTCAACGATTTTCATCACCAGAAGAGGCTGTCGAGGAGTATGAAAAACACGTTTCAGAGGTCACCACAGGGGAGTGGCACAAAAGTTTTCAAAACTGGTTTGATCGAATGAAAAAGTGCATAGACGCCAAGGGAGATTATTTTGAAAAACAATAAATTAATTTTGTACCTTTAATAGTATTTTTTCATATTCATTCCGGAAACTTATAGTGCGTCCCACGTATCACGGTTGGTCGGGAATCGAAAGTCTAAGGCAGACTGCAGTAATCGTGTCAGATACTGCATATTAACCTAGGAAATACGTAAACTGCATTTTATTTTAGCAAAATTAAACATTTACTATATCAGTATTAATAAAAAAAATGCAGTGTAGTATGACTTTTTAGAATAGATAAGAGTAAAAAAAAAACGCATGCAATAAAAAATATTAAAGAGACCATAAAAACACTCAACCTTATTTAGTTTGACTAAATTTAGTTTTATTTTTAATTCGATTTAACTTTAGGTAACTTGTAGACTCACAAGTAAAAACAGGAACATAGACTCAAGCAGTTTTCTTGTTTAGTTTGACTAAAGTTAGGTAACTCGTAGCTTTGCATAAAACCAATAAATAGTACCTACTTATTTTTAGAAATACTTATAATCAGTTTATACTCGGTCTTTTTCTTTATAATAATGGCACTTTTTAATCAGTCTATAGTTTCATTATTTGCAATCTTCTTCGTCCCTCACATTTACGATATCAGTCGAATCTTTACTAATGGGAAGGTTTTGCCAGAACAGTTGTCTATTTTGAGGCATTATCTTGGAAATTGTTTTTATGATTCCAGATTTTCTGGCTTGAGTTATGCCTGGAGTTGTATTTTGAATAGGATTGGGCAGGGAAGCATTTTTCAAGTTGTTTGCCTTTATGAAATAAATTTCATGGATAATTCCAGTATAATCAGTATTGACAAATAAGTTGAATTTGTTCTGTGTACTCCCACAATAATGATGTCCTTCAAATATATTCTGTTTGCACTCTTTATGTTTTGGTTGAGAGGAATGGTCAACATATTTGTAGAAATCAGAAATTCCCATAGCCTTCTGAACAAGTTTTCCTGAATTAGCCAACTGCACACAATCAATGAAATCAGAAAAATCGTAATTTTTCCTGCATTTTGCATTTGGTTTTCGACTTGATGGTGAAAATTGTTGGCGGACATAACATAAAAGTATGTATGAAGTTTCTGCGGGCAAATTCACTTTTAACAAATGGTATAGGACAGCGTTCAATTCGTTTGTTAGTATCTGGTATAATAGTTTGGTGGTATTTACGAAGTATCTGATAGATATACAGTTTCCGGACTGAAAGCACTTGTGACTGATCATACACTAGAGTGGTGGGATGCCGAAATGGAAGAGACATAAGCACCTTCAACACGGCTCGCTGTGCTCTTTCAACCTCAATGAGATTAGATTTTACTGCACCACCCCAAGTAGGTATGCAATAACATAGAATGCACTGGCAGAGTGCTTTGTATGTTTGCAACAGAAGCTGACGATCCGCAACTAAACGCAAGTTTTTAAATATATATATATAAGCCTTCTTATTCTAGAAGACGTAGCTGAGATGTGTGAACTCCAATTGAGTTTATCATCGACTATAACCCCTAGGTACTTAGTAGATGGAGTACGTTCCAAGTGGTTACACCGGCAAGTTGGAGAAATAGTGTCTACAGTACGGTTGCAAGGATATGTATGTAAGGTCAATGTTAAGTCCTTGGGGTTACATGCCTCAATCATACTGAAACAAAGGTATTTCGTTTTTTCAGCATTCAGGGAAAGCAAACTATCTTCTAGCCACGCTGTGACTTTGCGCAGGCCCAGCTCAGCCCCTTTTTTGACTTTAGCCCAAGTCCTATCATGAATATATGTCTGTGTCATCTGCGAACATTATTGTGTCAGCCGTCTCAATTTTCAGTCCACAAAGCTCGTTAATGTACACCAGAAATAGTGTAGGGCCCAAAGTACTTCCCTGAGGAACACCGTAGGAGCAGTAGGCCTTATCGCCAATAAAATTGTCTATTTTGACTTCTTGCTGCCTCTCAGTCAGATAGCTTTGAAACAATGCTTTTTCTGAGTCTGTAGCAGCTAACTCAACATCTTGCTGGTACAAAGTTCATGCCATTGTATATCTTTCCCGGCGAAGCTTTACGTAGCACATTCATTCATCACAAGATTCGGGTTCTTTGCATGTCGGCTGATGTATTTTTTATCCTTTGCAATCGTCACACTCCTCGTTGCCTAAATGTGTAAATGATATATTCATGTCCATTTTTTAAAACTTTCTATATAATTCCATGTTCGGGTATTTCTTATCTAAATCTTTAAACATTATTGTTGCGTTTAAGTCACTAGGCAGGTATCTTCTATTGGGAGCATGTACTCGTTTATAATGTGCGATTACCGGTCTAAGACTTTCAATATGACTTTTGAGTATGTCTCTTCGTGTTCTCGTTTACCTCTTTTGTCGGATTGTGCATTTAGTATTTTTTTAGAGCGTCCAATATATTGCTGCTTTAAACAAATACTGCATTTAAGGTTAAAATTTCTCGGACTTCCAAACATTTTATAAATTTTTTTTTTCAATTCCTTTTATAGTGAGACTAACCTGATATCATTTTTGAGAAAAACGGGAATTCCGAAAAATGTCGTGTACTGCGTTCTTTGTTACGAGGGCACATTGTGTAGTCCATCTAGTTCTACCACTAATACTACCCTTGACATTTATTTTCATTAAAGATTTTTTCATTTCATTTTTTTCATATTATTTCGAACTCTCCACATAACCAAAGGTTAACTGGCAGAGAATGCTAATTAGCATTAAGTTAGCCTTTGTGCATTAAAGAATTTACATACATAGTGTTCTCAAAACTGTCGAATAACGGAACCCTAGGTAATGCGAGTCTGACTCGCACTTGATCGGTTTTTTATTGTTATTAAACACTACTGAAATTTGTTTTATATTTTATTTACTTTTTATGCACCTGTCAAAAAAATCTGTATAAAAGATTAACCTTCTGTCACTTTGACTTTGACTTTGACTTTTAGGTGGTAGAGCTGATGCCGGGCTCGACTGTGGAGGTACCACCATCTTACTCGCAAATCCTCCCGAAGTTATTCGGGGGAGAGTAAGAGAACAGCTCTCAGGCAAAACCAGGCGGCCCACCATTGCCTGGGACCGATGGATGGCGGTTTATCCATCCCCAATTGCCAAGCCTTATATTAAACAGACTGGTGACGGGCAGCGGCGTCACTGGTGCAAGGGTTTCGGCACCGCGCTCACCAACCCACCTGCCCAGCGTGTGTGAGTATGGGCATTTCTTCCAGGAGGACCGCCAAGAGTGGCAAAATCCTGGAAAGGCCTATGTCCAGCAGTGGACGAAACAGGCTGATGGATGGATGGACTTTGACACCTGTCAAAAAAATCTGTATAAAATATTTATTTTGTCGCTTGGTGATGAAACTACTAGGAATTAACTTTCCTCGTGGATTAACAACTTTGGCAACATAGTTATGGCAATAAAACAGTATTATTTATTTTTTTCATTTAAGAATAGTCCAACCAATTTAGTTACAATAGAACAGATAGGACAAAATTATCGTATCCAATCAGTCATACCAAGCAGTAGAACTGAATGGATTTTCTTTGTCCATTCTGTTCTACGGTAGAACTAGATGGACAAACCCATTGATTTTATGTTTTATAATGTTTAATAATGTTCTGGCATGCTCGCCGTCAAACGCACACAATAATATTTATCTGAACGGAGTTGTTTTTCAGCTTGTTCCGTAAACATTACATTTGGAGTAGACGTTACACAGAGGCTATACAATGCTATTTCCCAACTTAAGTATTTAACTAAAAGGTGTTATTAAAACTGTGTACTATTTTTGCATGTTGATACGCTTTAATTTGCATGCAAATAAAATTATAACATTGTTGCCTACTCATTGTGATAAAGTAAAAATTTGAACAAAATTTAACACCAGAATCATTCAAGTAACTGGCTAATTGTGATTGCGTATTACAAGCTTAAGGGGAACCGTTTCGATCTCAATGCAACTTGCATAACTTATGATTGTTTTCCTTATTATTGAAGTAAGAGTACAAAATAAATGTGATTTATGGCATATCGCGACCATAGCTTATTGATAATTAGTCTTTTCTACCAAAGTGGTCTAATTTTATGAATTACGTTGTAAATTTATGTCCACAACAATTTTAAACACGCTTTAAAGTAGGTATAGATGTTGATACGAATTATGATCAACAAAATGACGCAATTCTGCTAAAAACCCCTGATAATTACTAAATAATAGTTGCAAAATAAGATGAAACTATTTTATTTTAAAGCAAGATGAACAATCATACGTTGTAAATTTTGCACCGAGATCGAAACGGTTCCCCTTAATACTAAATAAGATAAGTATGCAATTTTAAGACAAGATTTTTCATATATTTTGAAGATTTTGTATGAAAAGGGTCATTGATGACTTTATGCGTTATATCGACGTCATTATTAATTTATCACCATCATCATAACTGAAGTCTTGTGTGTCCCCTGTCATTGCAGCGCCTTCCAACCATGTCTATTCTGGGCTTTCTTTAACTCCTGGTTCGATTAGTTATCACTCCATTCAGTTTGATATAAGCCTTTTTATCATCGGAAAAGTGTTTTTAAATATCTATAAAACACGCAATTTATACGAAGTTTTGGGGCCAGAGGAGGCTAATTAGCAAATTTTACTTAAGTATGATTCCTATAAAGTCTCAATAAATATGTAATTATTAATATGTAATTAATATATAAACTGACATTGCTGTTAAAGGTAATAGACAATATGAAACGGGTTGACTAAGATTTTTTTTTTCGCGTGACATATGACATGTAATTCCTGCGGTCTTATATTCTTCATGCCTTTACTTCAGTAGGTATAAGAAAATTGTATAGAACAAGATGGTGTAACAAATATAACTGGAAAAAAATGCAAATTTGAAATAAGACATGTCTTGCTAATTTCTTTCTAGCAAGACTAATCAAATGAGTGGATGGTAAGGCATTATTTTTATTTATGGTTTATTTAGTTTATTTATCAATTTATTTGTTCATTGCTTTATGTATAGAGGACTTAGACCATTTAACACGGGACCTGGTAAAGCGCGACTCTTAGTACTGAATTATTCTGCCGTTTTCCACGGGAGGGGAGGTAAACACGCACAGCACACATTTACTCATTCACGCACACTCCTGCGAAAAATTGATATGTCACACTGACTCAAAGGCGGCAACACAAACACAAAACGCGCACACAAGGAAACTTACATGAACAAATTGTTCATGTACTTCGGCAGAGGGGGATAAGTGTGCTTGCCTGGTCCCGTGTTATATGGTCTAAGATACAGGATGTAATCGTTAAGTGGTACCAGGCGATTATTCCGTATTTATTATAGATTTAAAAAAAAATAACTGATATCGAAAGTACGTTACCTAATCAGTAAATGACATCAATAACTTTTTGAAAATCAAACGAGAAGTATCCAAAATTTTTGACATTAAACACTCCCATATATATAGTATGATAATAACAAGGACAGACTCAGAGTGTACATAAAGTGACTTTTATTTATACAGCCAACTCATACTGGAGGCTTAGTAAGTGATCAGTAACACGAATCGGTAACACTTTTTGCTAATTTCGCAAAATAAATCTTGACGTCCCATAGTAATTGACTCGGAGCTGGGCTTGCGTTTGTAAGTAACACGGAAACAATAATTGAATTTACGAATTTCACAAAAAAGGTCACCGAACTTTCTTACTGAGCACTTTCAGTATAATATTTTTATTCCTATATTCCAGGTGCATAATTTTATAACATTTTAGTAGGCCAACCTACATATTTTTTATATTTTTTTCCCACATTATTCTGTAAAGATTCATTTTAAACTGTAAAATGTAAACTTTATTACAAAATGAATTTTTTGAATTTCAAGGGAATAATTTTTAATCATTTATTATTTCATCAGGTAATTTATGATACCTGAAGTTAATTTTCTGAAACGTTTAAAATTCCGATGAAAGTTGAACATTTGGACCATTGGACATTTCTTCATCTTAGTGAATCGCGTCCATCATGTTCCTAAATGTCATGGCTGAAGATCGTGCCGCTATTATCTTCGTTTTTTATCGTCTAACCTTGTCCGAGCCGGGCGAAAACAAGAGCCGGATTTCATTTCCGGTGCGTTCATAAATATTATTTTAATCCGGACGAGCGCTTCGACGAGCTGAATATTCAATGAATGCAGCGACGCCATATTTTATTTGAGAGTTTTTATGCAAAATATTACAAAGCGGGTCGTCCGGACTCTCGGGCTGACGACTTGCCCGACGACTCGCCTGACGACTAGCCCGACGACTCGCCTGACGACTTGCCCGGCTACCCGCCAGACGATGGCGTAATCTTTTAACTTCCTACTAACCTCGCTACTTTACTGACAGCTCTCAGTATTTATATTAAATCAGTGGTATCGTAGACAACAAGTAACCCTAATAGTTGCGCCATGTCCGTCCGTCTATCGGTCTGTCAGTCCCCGGCCTAGCTCAGAGACTCTTAGTACTAGAAACCTATAATGTGATACCTCCCCTACACGTAAGGTCGGGATATTTCTTGTCTATCCCATAGTGTGAGGTGTCTTTGGATCGGTCGTTCAAAGTAATTGTGGGTGTGTGAAAAACATTCATTGATTCAGGGATTCGTTTGTGAAATATTAAATTTTAGCAAATTTTTATTTAAGTCAGTCCCCCCCCCCTTCCCTCCCAAAAAGAACTATCACAGGTGGGTAGGCTTTACAAGGTAACTAGCAATAGTCGATCAACTTAATTTTGCAGTTTCGTTTCATATATTTCAAAAGTTTATAATTTTTATTCAAATCATTGAATGGTACTACGGAACCCTCAGGCTTGACTCCTACTCGCACTTGACCGGTTTTTTTAAATATATAGTGGCCATGATGAGAGTTAGAGAATCTAAAGGCGAATCACAATGAAAGGCTGTTCCCAAGATCTTGACATCATATTTAATATTTTTACTTTTTTGAACTTACTCGTACATAGATAAATGTTTTATTCGTCTTTTGTTGCGTTGGTCGCGTGGATTCTGTTCCTCCCGAACCCGTAAGAATTTCAAAAATCCGGCTTTACTCCTTATTCACATTATAAAGGGAACCTCTGTTTAAAATTTCAGCTTTCTAGGTCTAAGGGTTTAAATCAATTTTGTTATTTACGAGTATATTTCGGACCCCATCCTGGTCCACAGAGTCAAATCAAAACGCGCACCTTGGTTGTGACGGAGAGGCTGTACCGTCAGCTGCTGGTTACGTTCCATTCCTCTTTCGAACAATCAAACCGCCGACATATTCATGTACAACTGCTATGAATATAAATTTCGTCGTCGTAGTAAGAGTGGCCATGGAGGCGCTCTACAGGCGTCGGGCGTCAGGCGGCAGCGCGCGAGCCACTTCGTCGTAGCATCAATCGTCAGAGGCGCGCTACGATCCACTACATCGTAGCAACTGGCATCACATACTACGTCGTAGCAGCAGGCGTAACGCAGCGGGCTACGATCCACTACGTCGTAGAATAAAGCATCAGAAAAGCGCGCTCCGAGTTGCTACGCCGTAGCAGTAGTCATCAGGCACCGCGTCACGAGCCGCGTTGTCGTCGTAGCAACTGTAACGTGCATATAGCAGTCACTACTACCTATATGTAGCAGACCCGACATTGTATTATTTATTTTAGAATATACTGTTTTTTTACTAACAGTTTGTATTATTATTGCGTGATACAAGTTTGCGGGTAACCTTTATTATTATCTTCTTTATTTTGAATGACATATTACCACACTTATTATTAATTTGTCAGTTATAGGTCTACTATAAAAACTGATTGTAAATTAAATAATTAAGTCATAGCAGCAGTTTCAGGTACACGGGCTCACTCGATGAGATTACTTGCGCTCTCGCAGTACTGAGAGACAGAACGGTGCAAAATTATAGTTTTCATAAAGTTAAATAGTTATTTCAAATGATACGGACGAATTATTACAATGATCACCGATAAAAATACGCGATAATGACAAAACTTTCAAGTTAAACCGTAGTATAAATTTGGTGGTGAGTGGTGGCCTGCGGTGCGTGCGGGCTCGGGTTCGGTGCCGGCGCGAGACGTCCCGACAGTCACACAAATACAATAAAATCCTTCTTTCAGTCGTTCCGTCTGTTTGCCGCCGTTTAATTGGTCCCCGAGCACGCGATCTACTCCTACCGCACGTCCCTTCACTCAGGCAGGAGCGCACTGCTTCTCCACCGGACTGCCGGCATCGGCCGTGAGATATTGCACACGTCTCATTTACCTATATATACTGTCGACTGGATTATGATCCTTTAGAGTTTACCACTAGCACCGCAAGTGACTGTTTTCGTTTCAAAATCCGTGAAGGAAAGGCAATGTGCAGCACAAACCGTGTGACAAGGTCCTGCAGAGAGAGTAGTGGTCGCAGGCAGATCCCGCACACACACACGCACGTACACGTCACACACGCTCCGTGTGGCAGGCTACAGGCGGCGCCGCACACTCCACACACACGTACAGCTCGGCCCGTGTCGCGCCGCGCACTGCCGGAGCGAGCCGCCCGCGCGCCCCGCGCCGCCGCCGCCGCACAGTCGCGCCGCCCCGCACCTCGCACCTCACGCCCCGCCACCACCATCGCCATCTCCGAGGGATTTCAGTGGTGAAAATGTGAAAATGAGTTCTAAATGAGCATTCGCCATATTTAGCAACATTGTCTTGACTTGAGTAATTATGTTGCACGCACTTTACCCGTTTTATTATGGTAAACGTTACTTTAATATAACCACTAGTCTTCCTTAGGATAAGTATAGAATGTATGATGATTTGTTCTGAATAAGAGTACCGGAGACCTCTAACAAGAAGGACGTACTACATAGGTACCTATGTACCTTCCTAGCAAATTCATACATAACATACATCATGTTTTATTTACAAGCAATCCATCTACGTATATCTAACAAAGAACAATTAAAATATCTACTTTATTAAATTGTTTGTAATAAAAAATACCCAAAAATTTAAGATAAAATAAAATGAATGTACTTTTACACTTGTCCACGCTGAACTCTGTGCGCCGCGTCGTCAGCCAGAATGTCAAAGTATTATTTCGTAAACTACCCTCTTTCTGATCTAATATTAATTTGGCCGCATGAACATACGTATAACTGTCTGTTACCCGCTACGACCGACTAATGCGCCTCGTACTCGTACACGGGAACTGGTATCTCGACGCGCTCGCGTCCCCCATTGGCTACGGCGTAGCAGCAAGTGCTACGAGTGCAGTCTCCCGCTGCGTAGACCTACCACGTCGTAGTCTGAACGTGTGATTTTGTGAACGTCTGTCGCATCTACACACACACGTTCACATTTCCTGACTGACGTAGACTGCGGTAGGTGTATCTATACCTTGGCCGCGTTCAGTTTGATCGCCCGCTCATCACTGACAGCAGGACAGCATATACAAAATCAACGCGTGCAAATCAGCAGCAGCCTACAGGTAGATATGAAAGTGGTATTAAAAGTCAACGCTCTAATATATCCTTGCTGGGTAATGCACCCGATCTAAAATCCTTGAAAAAATTGTTAATGTGCGCCTTTGTGTGATATTTGGAGGTATATAAATTGTTATCTAGTGCTAAGTTTGGTTTCCGTAAAGGCATTCTGCTGCACAAGCTCGAATGTCTTGGCGTTAGAGGAGTTCCACTAGAATTAATCAAATCAAATCAAATCAAAATATTTATTTTTGCAAAATAGATACTTAAAGTATACTTTCTACAAGTCAAAGTTAATTATAACAATATAATATATCTATAGAATATAAAAAAAAATATAATAATACGGGAAATAAAAAATACACCTGCATAAAATAGAGGAATCTAGGAATAAAAATATTATATATACATATATGAGGTGGTAGAGCTGATGCCTAGCTCGACTGTGGAGGTACCACCATATTACTCGCAAATCCTCCCGAAGTTATTCGGGGGAGAGTAAGAGAACAGCTCTCAGGCAAAACCAGGCGGCCCACCATCGCCTGGGACCGATGGATGGCGGCAGCGGGCAGCGGCGTCACTGGTGCAAGGGTTTCGGCACCGCGCTTACCAACCCGCCTGCCCAGCGTGTGTGAGTATGGGCATTTCTTCCAGGGGACCGCCAAGAGTGACGAAATCCTGGAAAGGCCTATGTCCAGCAGTGGACGAAACAGGCTGATGGATGGATGGATATACATAATGCCTAACCATCCGCACCATTCGATTAGTATTGCTAAGAAGAAGGGCAAGAAACTTAGCAAACATTCCTTTTTTCAAAATAAAACATATGATACAATATCATATACATACCTACTCAAGTAAAGGCATAAGAAATATAAGACTGCAGGAATTAGTCACGAGAAAAAAATATATCTTAGTCAACCCGTCTCATATTGTCTATTACCTTTAACAAAGTAAGTTTACATATTAATTAATTTTAAGCCTTTAAAGGAATCGTACAGTATTAAAATATGCTAATTATTAATTACAATTTTGAATAAGATTATTATTATTTATTACACCATGCTTCATGAATTCAAGAATGGTTTGCAAGTTATATAAAGAACAAACCAGACTTAGTTTGGGTGGCACTGTAAAGCGTAGACACTAATCTGTTTATAATAATTGTTAATATGCGCCTTTGTATGATATTTGGAGTATATAGAGTTATAATACCGATATAGTAGAAAGTGAAGGTATTAATTACAAACAGTAGCAGTACCCCAGCAACTCGCGAGGAACTTGCAGAATTGTGTGAATCAGCTAGAGCGTGCGGGCGTACAGTAGCCAGTGCACGTAGCGAGTTGTCTGCGGAACGGTTCAGCCTCTGCCTGCCCCTTAGCTCACTAGGGGGATGTAGTTTGAAGAGGTCTGCATGTTATGCGGCATCATTCCCCACTCACACTGACGCCGTGTTGTCGCCCGAGAGGACAACGGCACGCGCGTTTTATTATTATTATCATAAAGAGGCAGGAAAGTGCGCGGAACTCGGCCGAGGCCCTTTACTATTAAATATCAATTTAGGCGACGCACGTTAGGCGGCTAACAATCTAACATCAGCGTTTAGCGGCCGAGAGCCTCTCAGTACCGAGACGCTGCCTGCGTCCCGCGCCCCGCCCCCCGCGACCCGCGCCCGCTTCGATACTGCCTACAATGTTATACCTTTGTGTTATCGTTTTACATAAGCTTTTAGTGTGTTAGCCTTAGTGTATGTACCTGGTCTCAGATCTCTGATACTTGGCTTATAAGAAATCTAGTGATAAGTTTGTTACCAAAACTTAAACCTTTTTTGTTGCTGATGATTGAGACGGAAACTTTTGGGGTTGGTTTGATAATATCGACTGAAGTCGTATTTTAACTTTGAAAACAGTAATTTCACATTTTATCCTCAATTATTGGTCAGATGCTCTGCCAACTTAGCTATCTAAATCCAAAGATCTGCTACGTATACAGGCTTAGTTGTTCAAGTGAAACTACGAGGGGATATTGGGACTAGTTCCGGGGCTGACTTTGATGAAAAAAAAAACTGCATCGTTAGATTTTGAAATTAGATTTTAAAAGATAATTTCCCTAGCCAAGAACAAAAACAGCAGATTTTAAAAAGTAACACTGTATTATTGCACCATCCCATAGCGTCGCATATAAGGATCAAATACTGGATAATGAATGACATAAGACAAACGAAAAAAATGCTCATTAAAACTAGTTCATATTTTTATGTGTCATACATTTAGCTATTACCTGTTCTGTTACTATTCTTAGTGGATGCTCACTATTCAGCACACATCTGGACTCGACGATTGTACCAATAGCTCTGTGTTGGAATCAATAATCTTGTGATGTTTAACAGAGTACCATCCTTGAGACGGTGAATCCGGCTATGTATAGCTGTTCTGTTACTATTCTTAGTGGATGCTCACTATTCAGCACACATCTGGACTCGACGATTGTACCAATAGCTATGTGTTGGAATCAATAATCTTGTGATGTTTAACAGAGTACCATCCTTGAGACGGTGAATCCGGCTATGTATTGGAGTAACAGGCATCATTGTTAACAATTGATTAGTAATTGTAATTGAAGTAGATGTCAGTTTATTTTTGCAGGGGTCCAAGCTGGAGTTAGTTAACGAAACTAAGTTTTTAGGTATTACTATAGACTCTCTGTAGGTGGTAGAGCTGATGCCGGGCTCGACTGTGGTGGTACCACCATCTTACTCGTAAATCCTCCCGAAGTTATTCGGGGGAGAGTAAGAGAACAGCTCTCAGGCAAAACCAGGCAGCCCACCATTGCCTGGGCCCGACGGATGGCGGTATATTCATTGTTGTGATAAAAAAAAAAAAAAAAAAAAAACACTTGTACTTTTCCACAGATAATATTTAATTCTACACTACCCAACCGGTTTCACTATATAAGCATCATCAGGGGCTTTTTAATTACATAATTTTTTAATTAAATAATTATATATAAAATTATGTAATTAAAAAGCCCCTGATGATGCTTATATAGTGAAACCGGTTGGGTAGTGTAGAATTAAATATTATCTGTGGAAAAGTACAAGTGTTTTTTTATCACAACAATGTTTGATAAATTCCACCAAGTGCCGACAATCTCAACTATCAACTTCCGGTATATTCATCCCCAATTGCCGGGCCTTATATAAAACAGACTAGTGACGGGCAGCGGCGTCACTAGTGCAAAGGTTTCGGCACCGCGCTCACCAACCCGCCTGCCCAGCGTGTGTGAGTATGGGCAGTTCTTCTAGGAGAACCGCCAAGAGTGGCGAAATTCTGGAAAGGCCTATGTCCAGCAGTGGACGAAACAGGCTGATGGATGGATGGATATAGACTCTCGTCTTCAGTGGGGTCCCCACATAGAAGCTCTCTGTGGTACACTTAGTTCAGCCGCATACGCTGTTAGACGCATATGGCAGATTACTGATGAAGATACTGCTAGATTAGTATATTTCAGTTATTTTCACAGCATTATGTCATATGGCATAATGTTGTGGGGTAGGGCCGCGGATATAGAAGCAGTCTTTGTCTTGCAAAAGAGAGCAATTCGTTCTATTTATAACATGAAGTACCGAGATTCATTAAGAGAAAAGTTTAAAGAAATTAATATATTTACGGTCACATGTGAATTTATTTATCAAGTTATTAGATATGTCAGAAAAAATATTGATAATTTCCCGAGGCTTGGTGTGCACCACTATGTTGAAATCAGAAATAGACATAAACTAGCTTTTCCAAAATTAAGACTTGCCAAAGTAGGTAAATCTTTTGTAGGACATGGTATAAGATTTTACAATAAGCTTCCAGAGGAGGTCCTTATTTTGCCTGAAAATAAGTTTAAACTATATATTAAACAGGGACTACTTAAGAAATCTTATTATGAAATCAATGATTATTTGGACGATAATGAAGCATGGTGTAATAAATAATAATAATCTTATTCAGAATTGTAATTCATAATTAGCATATTTTAATACTGTATGATTCCTCTAAAGGCTTAAAATTAGTTCATATGTAAAGTTACTTTGTTAAAGGTAATAGACAATATATGAGACGGGTTGACTAAGATATTTTTTTTTCTCGTGACATAATTCCTGCAGTTTCATATTTCTTATGCCTTTACTTGAGTAGATATGTATATGATTCTGTATTATGTGTTTTATTTTGAAAAAAGGAATGTTTGCTATGTTTCTTGCCCTTCTTCTTGCAATACTAATCGAATGGTGCGGATGGTTAGGCATTATGTATATAGGTATATAATATTTTTATTCCTATATTTCTCTATTTTTTGCAGGTGTATAACTTTATTACAGTTTAGTAGCCCAACCATAATATTTTTTGTATGTATTTCCCGTTTTTATTTATTAACTTATTTCTTCATTGCATTATGTATATATAATATTTTTATTCCTAGATTCCTCTATTTTATGCGGGTGTATATTTTATTTCCCGTATTATTATATATTTTTTATATTCTAAAGATACTCGTATATTATATTTTTAAAATTAACTTTGACTTGTAGAAAGTATACTTTATGTATCTATTTTAGAAAAATAAATATTTTGATTTGATTTGATTAGATAAAGTTTAATTAATGTAACAAAAGGATTTGGCCAAGCGCGACTCGGACTTGTGCACAAACGGTTCCGTACCACTACACAAAACGGGTACGGAACCCTAAGAACATACGTGTCTACAATATAGATGCGCTATGTCAACATTAAGGCGACAAAAAACGAGGCGCCTGTCAAACAATACAGCACCCATGAGTACTACGGTACCCTAATTTTATTATTTGTTGTTTTACTTTAGAGTATAAATAATAATGTTAGGAATTTGAATACATACAAAATTATACAGTCTTTGAAATAGAGCTGAAACAAATAACGTAAGATGAATGCTATTTTTTCGAGGTTTATTGTATGTGGACCCTTTTTTTTATTTGCCATGGTAGAGGCCAAAGTAACACGTATTTTATGAAAATTACAACTGTCTACCTATTACGGCTGAAGCTGTAGACTCCTGTGACAGACGGACGGACGGCGGAGGCTTGGTAAAAGGGCAGGACCCTAAGAAGTGGCTATAGGCGAGGTGAATTACGTTTAAGAGTGGAGTTAAGTCCCGTAATTCTAATATCTTTTGGAATAGTTAGATGACATGACTAGAAAAGTTCGCACGGAGTGATTATCTCTAGTACATTACGGAAGTACTTTAAACATTAGGTATAATTTTCAAAATAACGTAATGTTGGTATGTAAAAGAAATATTTGATACAGGCTTCAGTAGGATATAAACTGGTCTTAAATGCGTTATGGGTTTTAATATTGAGACCTGTAAAGAGTGTAAAGTAAGGAGTAGAGATATATTCGTTTTTTTGTTTTGCCACTCCAGGGAAACTTCTACAATCTGTGCGAAGTAACATGTGAATACTATATACATTATAAACATTCCGATAATTTCGCACAGCACGGCAAAACACGGATCATAGGCAAAATATATATTTGAGAATACTACTTCGGGGGAAACTCTCGCAATTGTGCAAATTTAATTATACCTTTGATTCTGAGTTTACTTCATTCGCCACATATAAAAAAAACATTTTTGTTAATGGAAGTTCAAAATCTTCAGTTACCTACGGGCGTGAAATGCCCGTGGCGACGTAGGGGCGAGGTAAGGGCGCGCGGGGAGTACCGGGCGGCCGAGCGCATATTTTACGAGCGGTGCGTTAGGTGGGCATCTACAATGGATTTTGAGGTGTATTGCATCATTTGCCAATAAATTTTATTAAGTGGCAATGACACTGTTGACATAGTTCGTGAGAAAGTTAAATAATTTATTACACTTATTATGTCAGCATACAAATAGGTAGATTATATTCATAAATCAGGTAGTTGAAGGAATAGAGAATAACAAGAGAGTAGGTATCGATCATGAATAAAAATGGTGTTCTACTAGTGGCTCTCAAAGGCAGGTGTTTTGTTTTAAAGAAATAGGAATGGTATGTCCTTTGGTTAACTCGGGCCAAAGTTGAGTAAATTAATTTATTACATTACATAGGTTGTATCTGTAAACGTGAGTTGAAGAACTTTTACAGAAATCCGGTTTGACTTGAGCTTTGTCACACTAGGTAATACAATATTCCTCCCTACAGTAGTGCAACGCCTTACGTTAGGTACTTACGCTGTCATACGCAACACAAATATGAGAAATAAGAGAATCGTGATTATTACTTTTCTAAGATAACCATTTATTATTAATTGTACAGGCTGATTAGTAATTTGATGCAATCCTTTGAAGAGGTTGTAGAAGAGAACAATTGTAGTTGATTCGACTAATAATGCCTTGTGCAAAAGTGAACCATTTCTGAGATATTTTGAATTTAAGCTTTTTTTTAAGAAAACTTTAAAAAAATATATTAAAAAAAACAAGCCCATATTTTAGTTTTTTTTATTTGTTTCGCTTTAATAACATCCCATCCAATAAACAGTAATCCTAAAATACACATTATTGACGTAAACTTTGACACTGTGCTCCAAAACAATTGAAAACTCTTGAAAATCGCAAAAGATTAACACAAAAAAGCTAGGCTGAAACAAAAAGTCTCTTTGCAGTTTTCTGTGCGTATAAGTTTGAAAACATCCGCACTTTACTAGCTTTCGAATGAGATACAAAAATCTTTAATTGACAGAGGAATGATAAAAATATGGCCAAAACAATAGGAGCAGGTAGGAAAAAATCATTAACGGTTAAATTAGAAAACAAAAGATTATAAACTTACATTTTGTATGCGTAAGATGTGTTTCTAATATTTAACGTCAAATGTTTTTTTTATAACTATTTTTTTTTTCTAAACAAAAAAAAATCATTAATGATTAAATTAGAAAACAATGAATTATTCACTAACATTTTGTGTGCATAAGATTTGTTTCTAATATTCTACCTGTTCCTACTCTTTTGGCCATATTTTTATCCTTCCTCTGTCAATTAAAGATTTTCGTATCTCATTCAAAAGCCAGTAAAATGCGGATGTTTTCAAGCTAATACGCACAGAAAATTGTATAGACTCTTTTTGTTTCAACCTAGCTTTTTTGTGTAAATCTTTTGCGATTTTCAAGAATTTTCAATTGTTTTGGAGCACAGTGTCAAGGTTTACGTCAATAATGTGCATTTTATGGTTATTATTTATTGGCTGGGATGTTATTAAAGCAAAACAAATTAAAATGAAAATGAATATTGGTTGGTTTTTTAAATATATTTTGTTAGAAATGAAATTTTATAAGCAGGGATTTATTGTTACATAGCCTTTGCCTCCCTCTTGTAAGAAAAATAAATTGTTTTCTATTTCGGCCGCTTGGTGCGCTGCCTTCCCTTCTTGCGTGATCGTGTGCTATGGTGTGCTATGTCTTCCTGAAGGAATAAATATTATCAAGAAATTCCTGGTATTTTCATCAATATCCCTGCTAGAATCCTAACCGCCAAGAGGTTATGGGCCCAGGACGCTCTGCAAAACCAAGGAACAGTGAAATCAACACGGAAATACGCACATTGAAATCGCCGTGTGCAAAGCCAAACCTAAATTTTCAAGATGGATTCCACAGTCCGCATGGAAAGATTTGAAGGGAATAATTTCCGCCAGTGGAAATTCCAAATAAAATGTGCTTTACAAGGAAAAGGTTTGGATATAAATACGCCACGACCAGAAAATGACGTTGGAACTTGGTTGAAAAATGATGGCATGGCGAAAACTATAATTACGTCAGCCATGGCTTTCGACCAAATAACGCTAATTGAAAATTGTGATACTGCGTTGGAAATTATGAAGAAATTAGAATCCATTTACGAAGCTCGGTCCGATATGAATAAAATGGTCATACAAGAAAAATTTTACAAGTATCAACTCGATCCGCGTGACAACATGGCGCAACATGTAGCCAAGATTGAAAATTTAGCCAAACAGCTCAAAGAAAGTGGAGAGGAAATCAGCTCCAACGCAATCATAACCAAAGTATTGGCAACATTACCAAGCAAGTACAGATCACTTCGGCAAGCATGGTTATCGCTTGATCCGAAAGAGCAGACAATTTATAACCTCACAGCTCGCTTGAGGGATGAAGAAAATAGTCTTGCTGTAGAAGAAGAGACGGAGACTGCATTGTTAGTTGCCAGGAATAAGATAAGGAATCGGTCTTCCTATCAGAAAAATACCGGTCAAAGTAGCAGTGGAAGCAGTGCATCTCAAACTTCTTCGGGAGATAATGCACGACATAGATTTATTTGTTACAATTGCAACAAACGTGGGCACTTTGCTAGCCAGTGTCGGGCACCTAGAAAACCCAGAAGAAAACCCCAAGAAGATACAGACAAAATGTTGGCATTTAATGTTGAAGATTCATGTATACATGGTGGTGCAGAAGCTGAGGTATGGATAATGGACAGTGGTGCTTCCTCACACATGACGTTCCAAAAAGAATTGTTCTGTGAATTCCAAGTATGTGACAAAAGCCTAAGTCTCGGTAACCAACAGACTGTTGAGGTGCTTGGAACGGGAAAGATCATTATGGAAAAGTTGGTACATGGACAGTGGGAAACTTGTATGCTGGAAAATGTATTGTATGTGCCTAAACTAAGAAGAAATCTATTTTCAGAGGGAGCAGTGATGCGAAAAGGTTATAAAATCGAGAAAGTGTCAAATGAAGCTTTTGTTTACAAGGACAATGACAGTTTAGTGATGTGTGCCAAGTTGAAAAGCAATAACCTGTATGAACTTTGTATAAAAACGCCAGTGAGTGTAACATGTAATCTCGTGCAAAGTGACCTCAAGACCTGGCATGAGAGGTTGGGGCACGTGAACTTGAAGGAGATTCGGAGCATGTGTGACAAAGGTGTTGTTGAAGGACTGAATATTGTGGACAAAATGCCTAACTTCATCTGTGAGGCATGTGCCTATGGTAAACAGACTCGCTTGTCTTTTCACAAGTCTGTGAGAGGAGAGTTGCTGCCGGGAGACCTGGTTTATAGCGATGTCTGTGGTCCCATGAGTCATCAGTCAGTACAAGGTATGAGATATTTTGTGCTTTTCAAGGATGCTGCTTCAAATTATAGACATATTTATATTATAAAGAATAAGAGTGATGTTCTTGAGTGTTTTAAGAAGTATAATGCTATTGTAAAGAATAAATACTTGCATAGTGTCAGAACTCTGCACACAGACAACGGAAAAGAGTATGTGAATAACTCTTTCAGAGAATACTTGAATCGTGAAGGAATAATACATGAGCTAACAGCTTCGTACACCCCAGAACAGAATGGGCGTGCAGAAAGAGAACTCCGCACGATAGTTGAAAGTGCAAGATCAATGTTGTATGCTCGTGATATCCCAATGAACTTATGGGCTGAAGCGGTTACCTGTGCAGTGTATTTACTGAATAGAACGTCCTCTAGTCAGACACCAAATAAATCTCCATTTGAAATATGGAATGGTGTGAAGCCAAGTGTAGGTCACATCAAAGTATTTGGTAGTGAAGGTTATGTACATATACCGGACCAGCTGAGAACCAAGTTGGATAAGAAGAGTATAAAGATGATACTGGTTGGATATGATAACACCAACTACAGAATGTACAACCCTGTTAATCACCAGATAAAGATATCCAGGAATGTGATTTTTGATGAGGCAAAGACCCCTGAAATAAGGAAGAACATTATTCAAATATCCATTGGACCTGAAAATGAAGAAAACTTACCTTCACTCGTAGAGGATGTTGCTTCTGTTGGTTATGAAGAACCAACACTGCTTGAATCAAATGACTCAAACGAGAACCCTAGTGATAGCAGTATATTAAGTTGCAATGAATCTGATGAAACATTTGAGCCATCACAGATCATTGAAGATATTGAACGAAGCAATATTAACTTGAGACCAAGGATTAACAGACACTATGAAGCTAATCTAGTCGAGCTAAACATCCCATTGACATATGAAGAAGCGATAAATGGTTATGAAAAAGAAAAATGGTTGATGGCTATTGAGGAAGAACTTCAAGCACATGAGGAGAATAAGACTTGGTATGTAGTTGAGAAAACCGACCAGAGAACTATAACCACAAAATGGGTTTTTGATATTAAAAGAAATCAAGATGGTAAAGTGGACAGATTCAAGGCTCGTCTATGTGCTCGTGGATTTACCCAAATAAAAGGTTTAGATTATGATGAAACTTTCTCACCTACTACTAGGTATGATTCAATAAGAATTTTGTTAAGTTTAGCTGCTAGTCATAAGTTATTTATTAGACAGTTTGATGTAAAAACAGCTTTTCTTTATGGTGAATTGAAAGAAGAAATTTTCATTGATGTTCCAGAGGGAGTGAAATTACCTAAGAATAAAATTTGTAAATTAAATAAGTCTTTATATGGACTGAAACAGTCTTCTAGGTGCTGGAATAAAAAGTTTACAGATTTCTTGTTTCAACACCTTGGCTTTGTTCAATTTCAAACTGACAATTGTGTTTTTGTTGGAAATTTTGAAAGTATAAAAGTGTTTTTGGTAATATATGTTGATGATGCCCTTATTATGTCAGAAAATGACACAGCTTTGTGTAAAATTATAGATTCTTTTAAACAAAGCTTTAAAATAAAAGAATTAGAATTAAATTGTTTCGTTGGAATGGAAATAGCTAGACATGACGACTGTATTTACATTTCACAAAAGTTGTATATTGAACAAATAATTAAAAGGTTTAACATGTGTTATGCTAATCCTAGCTGTACTCCAGCTGATGTAAATGTTGTAATAACCAAAAATCAAGGCAGTCATGCCGTTGATTTTCCATATAGAGAAGCTATTGGGTCGTTGCAGTTTTTGGCTTCTGTATCAAGACCAGACATATCATATGCGGTCAATCTTTTAAGTAGATATATAAATAACCCAAGTCAAGACCATGTACATGCATTAAAGAGAATAATAAGATATTTAATTAGTAGTAAAGATTTGTCTATAGAGTACCAAAGTAAAAGAGATTTAGTTGGTTTTGCAGATTCAGATTTTGCAGGGGATTTGGACAGTAGAAAGTCAACAACAGGCTATATTTTCTTTTTGAATGGGGGACCAATCACATGGTCAAGTCAGAAACAACAAACAATTGCTTTGTCAACCACAGAAGCCGAATTTATGGCTGCATGTGAAGCATCAAAAGAGATTCTGTGGCTTAAACAATTTTTGTCAGATATTGGCTCTGTGCAAGATTGTATAACATTGTATGTTGATAACCAGAGTGCAATTAAGTTAATTCACAATAATATGTTTCATAAACGCACTAAGCATATTGATATTAAATATAAATTTATTAGAGAGAAAATAGAGCAGGGTCACTTTGTTATTAAGTATGTTGAGAGTGCTAAGCAGATAGCAGATATTTTTACTAAAGCTCTGTCGACTAATAAATTTATATCTCTTAGAGAGCAAATAGTTGTTTAGTAAATTTAACTCTGTCATATGTCTTGTAAAAGTTGTTATAAAATTTAGAGGGAGTGTTAGAAATGAAATTTTATAAGCAGGGATTTATTGTTACATAGCCTTTGCCTCCCTCTTGTAAGAAAAATAAATTGTTTTCTATTTCGGCCGCTTGGTGCGCTGCCTTCCCTTCTTGCGTGATCGTGTGCTATGGTGTGCTATGTCTTCCTGAAGGAATAAATATTATCAAGAAATTCCTGGTATTTTCATCAATATCCCTGCTAGAATCCTAACCGCCAAGATATTTTATTAAAGTTTACTTTAGAAAAAAAGCCTAAATTCAAAAAATCTCAGAAATGGTTCACTTTTTCATAAGGCATTATATAGTCGAGTCAACTGCAATTGTTCTTTTCTACAACCCCTTCAAAGGATTGCATCTAATTACCAATTAACCTGTTTACATTCAAAATAATTGTGATTAGTACAATACTAATGTAATTATTGTTGATTGTTGTTGACAATATACCGGGTGTAAATAGACTGCTACCATTAAATGAAACCACATATCCTACCAACCCTACTGAACCACTTTTCCCAAGAATCAAACCCGCGGACACCCATAGTTTAGGAAATAATTGAGTTCCAAACAAAAATTTGTGAACCCTAACGCAGCGACATACGGGCGAGTTTAGAGAGAGCTTCGTCCGTGAAACTTGAAGCTGTTTGAGGTCCACTATCTCTCTAAACTCGCCCGTATGTAATGTAAAATTTTTTGTTGTCATCAAGTAGCCCTTGCCGAGCCGTTTACTATAGTTAAAACTCGGTAGCTCTAGCTCTAACCGTTCCCGAGATATAGCCATGGTACCCAAAGGGACCCAAAAGGTACCCATTTTTTTTTGCATATTCGGGAAGATCTTATCAAGACCTTTTAAAAAAATTCAGGAACAGGGGTCTAGTTTCAACCGTTTAGGAGATATGGGCCGAAAAAGATTTGACACTTGGAAAAGAAGGGCATTTTTTTTGACCCCTGGAGTCCGAGTTTGGGGGTTCCAAGACCAACCGTCGCAGAGATATGGCCAAAATAAAATTTTTTTCGCGCCTCGGATAAAATTAATTTTTAAATGAAAAACAACTTCTTTCGGAACCCCGGGGTCCAAGTCTGGGGGGTCCAAGACCAACCGTCGCGGAGATATGGCCAAAACAAATTCTTTTTTTTCAAACATTAAAAAAAATATTTTGATTTCCGGGGTTTGTTTCCGAAAATTTTGGGGTCCAAAGAACTTTTACTCGACCAACTATTCAGTAGGAATTTTTTCCCATACAAATATCTTAACGGGAACGGAATTTGGAGAAAATGTCAAAAAAAATCCATGGATACTACTTAAAAATTTCAAATAAAACAATGGGTAGCCCATATAAAAATATTAATTATAATATGTAATTATATATAATATAAAATAAAATTATTAATTTGAGGATTTATTATAAAGAATGAAGAAATGAAGTTTAGGAAAAAGAATCCTCAAAACATCTTCTTCATTTTCTGAACAAAACCATTTTCTGAACTAACCCTGAATAAAACAGACTAGTGACGGGAAGCAGCGTCACTGGTGCAAGGGTTTTGGCACCGCGCTCACCAATCCGCCTGCCCAGCGTGTGTGAGTAAGGCATTTCTTCCAGGAGGACCACCAAGAGTGGCGAAATCCTGGAAAGGCCTAAGTCCAGCAGTGGATGAAACAAGCTGATGGATGGATGGATAATAATAATATTTTTTTCAGACCCCGGATCAAACATTTAAGAGATAATTTTTTTTTTTTAACCTGGTGTCTAAATGTGGGCGTTCCGAAAATTTTGGGATCCAAAAGTCTTATACTCGACCCACTATCCAGTAGGAATTTTTTTCCGTCTAAATATCTGAACCATAACAGGATTTAGCGAAAATGTCAAAGAAATATCAATTATATTTGCCCTGATCAAGTAAACCGAAACGTGCACCAAGCTAAGTGTAAAAACAAAGAAACTTTACGCGGGTCCCACCCCGCAGCGCCCCGCAAACTACGGCATTTCATTCATTAATTCAATAAGTACACAGTGGAGACGACATCAAGCTATACACTTGCAGTACGACATTAGCCCCTACAGAGAAGAATATAAGATAGGTACAGAGTCAGAAGTGTCCAACTTGTTGCGGTCTCCAATGATACTATGCAGGTGATTCCGAGACACGCACACAGTTACAATATTGTTGTACACTTAAGCATTTTCCGAGATTTTGTAATGTACGTCGTTTTGAAACGGATAATAGAACTTTAATATATTTTTTCATGTTCTCTTGTAGCACAAGTCTGCGCAAGTTGAGTGAATCCATTGTAGGGTGACTAATTTACATTTTTTTACATTTTGCTTCCCTAAAGCCATCTAGTTTAACTAGTTCATATTGGTTTCCTCGTTTACCCCCTTAAAAAGTCATAAAAAGTATTTTTCGTTTGTAATAATTTACTCTAGCGTACATGTTTATGGGTGTACTAAAGTTGATCGTATTCATGAGCAGATATACCTACCTACTTTCGCCTCACTAAGGTTTTTAATATTCAGCAATGTATGGCGCAGGCATCTGGTTAAATTCAGTGACTTAACTAAATGATTAGGGTTTTGGTTTAAATGGTGGTCATAAAAAATAACCACGAAAGTAACGTACGGCGGTCACGCCACTATGTGGCGCGACTCGCCATACCTAATCTTCTAACATAAGCTACCGCCTCTCTTCTACGTGATTTAACCAAACGTCTGATTTAACTAAATGCCTGTGACATTTACATCAATACATACATTATGTATAAAGCAGCTTATGTGTTACTAGCTTTTGCCCACGGCTCCACCCGCGTCGAAAAGATTTTCGTGGAAAAAAGAAAAACAAAATAATTTGATTTTTTGAACGACGTATGCAACGGACCACATGTTTAAGCAAAGCGCTATTAAAGACCAATCAAATAAGCCTAAACTTGAAGGGTCTGCTGTTGTCCATTGAGGAGATCCTGTACCCATCTTACAGTCCCATCATCAGACCCTGGTCTCCATGTTTTACAAAAGTGCTAATAAAGATCAATCAAATGAGCCCAAACTCGAAGGGTCCGTTGTCCGTTGAAGAGATCCTGTACCCATCTTCCAGTCTCATCATCAGACCCTGGTCACCATGTTATACCAAAGTGCTAATAAAATCCAATCAAATAAGCCCAAACTCGAAGGGTCTGCTGTTGTCTGTTGAGGAGATCCCGTACTCATCATCCAGTCCCATCATCAGACCCTAGTCTCCATGTTTTACCAAAGTGGTAATAAAAACCAATCAAATAAGCCCAAACTCGAAGGGTCTGCTGTTGTCCGCTGAGGAGATCCCGTACCCATCTTCCAGTTCCATCATCAGACCCTGGTCACCATGTTTTACCAAAGTGATAATAAAGACCAATCAAATAAGCCCAAACTCAAAGGATCTGCTGTTGTCCGTTAAGGAGATCCCTTACTCATCTTCCAGTCCCATCGTCAGACCCTGGTCTCCATGTTTTACGAAAGTGGTAATAAAAACCAATCAAATAAGCCCAAACTCGAAGGGTCTGCTGTTGTCCGCTGAGGAGATCCCGTACCCATCTTCCAGTTCCATCATCAGACCCTGGTCACCATGTTTTACCAAAGTGATAATAAAGACCAATCAAATAAGCCCAAACTCAAAGGATCTGCTGTTGTCCGTTAAGGAGATCCCTTACTCATCTTCCAGTCCCATCTTCAGACCCTGGTCTCCATGTTTTACGAAAGTGGTAATAAAAACCAATCAAATAAGCCCAAACTCGAAGGGTCTGCTGTTGTCCGCTGAGGAGATCCCGTACCCATCTTCCAGTCCCATCATCAGACCCTAGTCAGCATTTTATACCAAAGTGCTAATAAAGACCAATCAAATAAACCCAAACTCGAAGGGTCGGCTGTTGTCCATTGAGGAGATCCCGTACCCATCTTCCAGTCCCATCATCAGACCCTGGTCACCATGTTTTGCCAAAGTGCTAATAAAGACCAATAAAATAAGCCCAAACTCGAAGGGTCTGCTGTTGTCCGTTGAGGAGATCCTGTGCCCATCTTCGAGACCCATCATCAGACCCTGGTCACCATGTTTTACCAAATTGCCAGGAAGTGTGTCAGGATCGTTGTAGATGGAAATCTGTAGTCAGATTAAACTCATATAGTTTTCTCGTATGGGAAAAAATCAATACATAAACCTGGCTGTAGTTACTTTTTCAAGCTTAATATTAGCAAGAGGTGAGTCAGGATCGTTGTAGATGGAAACCTTTAGTCAGATTAAACTGATACAGTTTCCTCGTATGGAAAAATAACCGGTTTCATCAAGTAGAACTAACCATTTGGTCAAGGAACGCCGATAAAGCAGCTAAGCAGCGTTTTTTCTCCCGACATGGTTCTCAAATATTGAACTTTCAGACTGAAAACTTATTTTCATTACAATAAAATATAGCTTTTGTTACTCAATAATAGTGTAGCCTTTTACGGAAGAAAAAAATTTTAGAATCGGTTCAGTAGTTCCAAAGATTACCTCAAACATGTAAAAGCAAGAGGTGTGTCAGGATCGTTGTATTAAAATTAAATATAGCCTATGTTACTCATCAATAGTGTAGCCTTTTAGAAAAGAAATCATTTTTGGAATCAGGTAACTTTTTCAAGCATAATATTAGCAAGAGGTGTGTCAGGATCGTTGTATTAAAACTAAATATGGCTCATGTTACTCAACAACAGTGTAGCTTTTTACAAACGTAAGAATTTTTAGAATCGGTTCAGTAGTTCCAAAGATTACCTCAAACATACAAAAGCAAGAGGTGTGTCAGGATCGTTGTATTAAAATTAAATATGGCCTATGTTACTCATCAATAGTGTAGCCTTTTACAAAAGAAAACATTTTTGGAATCGGGTAACTTCTCCAAGCTTAATATTGGCAAGAGGTGTGTCAGGATCGTTGTATTAAAATTAAATATGGCCTATGTTACTCAACAATAGTGTAGCTTTTTACAAAAGAAATAATTTCAGAATCGGTTCAGTAGTTCCAAAGATTACCTCAAACATACAAATAAACAAACAAACAAACAAATCTTTCCTCTTTATATAATATATAGTGTAGATATAGTGTAGATAATATATAATATGCTGTTGAATTGCATGCATAGATACACTGAAGTATTACTATCTAATAAAATACTCTATTACGCTGACCACTTCTATTGGTAATTAAGTCTATGTAAATTAGCCCGCTTGCCACTTCTATCTGTTTATTAGTCTGTGGTTGTACGACATACCCACGTATATACCTACTCGTACGACCATTTTGTAAAATTAAGTATGTTCCGTCTGAAAATGCCCATATTTTATAACCAGCGAATGAGGTACTAGCCAAAAGGCTAACTTTGAGATAAGTTCTAAAACTGCAGACATTTCCCCCGAAGGCCAAAGTTGCGAATCGGGCAATGAATGAAGACTATTTCTTAATCATATTGCCAATTCGCACAAACTACAGTCATTTCCCCCGAGTCACAATCGCACATTTGCAAAAAAAAGTAAAAATAGTAGTTCCGTAATTCGTATCCCAAACTGCACTTTTGGCAAACGTAGATTAGGGTACTCTTATTCGTATGTCAAATTGCACCGACTGCAGATAATTTTCCCTCGAAGTTATAAACAATAATAGCATTCACCCCCTTCCATCCCTTGCCTAAGGGATGGTTCTATTGTAAGTTACCATAGAGGTAATTTATTAGTCATCTATCACATTTAAAAACTTTTAAGTTCGAGCAGTGACTTAATGCCATTCTTTTGTAAAATATGACCTTATTTGCTTCGCCTACTAGTATTTTCTTTATAAGAAGCACTTTCCTTTATGAGGTTACTTTCCATAATTTGATCCCATTTTGATCCAATAGTACAGTGTGTGTGTTTTTATGGGTTTGATCGATTCTCAGACAGGTTTTTTTTAGGGTTCCGTAGTCCAACAAGAAACCCTTATAGTTTCACCATGTCCGTCTGCCCGTCCGTCTATCCGCGGCTTATCTCAGAGACTATTAGTACTAGAAAGCTGCAATTTGGCATGGAGTATAACATAATGACCATGCCCACAAAACGGTAAAATAAAATCATGAAAAAATAGTACATTACTGCTAAGACCAGTAATTAAGCAATCCTGGACGAGATAGTTTAGTCTAAGCCCGCAGTTAGATTAGGTATAGCCCTTTCCAAGATTTTTCCATTGTTGCGGTTTTCCTGGAAGAAATAGGCAGGCGCGTTGGTGAGCGCGGCACCGAAACCCTCGCACCAGTGACGCCGTAGAGCCCATTGCCCACCACCAGTCTACCAGTCTGTTTAATATAAGGCCCGGCAATGTGGGATGGAAACCGCCATCAGTCGGTCCCAGGCAATGGTGGGCCACCTGGTTGTGCCTGTCCGCGAGCTGTCCTCTTAGGATTACGAGTAAGATGGTGCTACCTCCACAGTCGAGCCCGACACCAGCTTTACCACCTTAATACATAAGTATTACCAATATTTGCGGATGACAGCACAGTAACAATCAATTGCAATGACATTAATAATTATGAAAATACAATCAATGACATTTTAAAAGATATAATTCAATGGCTAAATAATAATAAATTAATTGCAAACTTGAACAAGACAAAAATAATGACTTTTTATCAACGTGTGAATAAAACCCCAAATCTCAATATAAATTATAATGATAAACAAATTGAAGAAGTATCTGTGACAAAATTTCTCGGATTATTGGTTGATAATCACCTCACATGGAAGGCTCAAGCTGCATCAGTTTGCGAAAAACTAGGAAAGTCAGCGTATCTTTTATTCAAACTATCCAGTATTGTTAGCAAAGACGTGGTTTTAACTGCCTACCATGGACTAGTAGCATCTGTTTTGCGATATGGAATAATCTTTTGGGGCAACTCCACGGCAAAAAATGACGTCTTTAAGGCTCAGAAACGGTGTATTCGGTCCATGTGTGGTCTGAAACAGCATGAAACTTGTGTACCGTATTTTAGGTCTCTTAAAATACTAACCATGCCCTCGCTTTACATTTTTGAAGTTGCTATATTTGTAAAAACAAACCCCGAGCTCTTTGTTGAGGTTTCCCAAGTACACTTCCATGATGTAAGAGCCCAGTATAGAAACGACTTGTGTTTACGGAGCTCAAAAACAACTCTCATGCGGAATAGCATATTCTGTATGGCTGCGAAAATATTTAATAAAATTCCAACCAGCATTAGAGATTTGAACTTTAGACAGTTTAAGAATAAATTATATTTGTTTTTACTTGATAAATGCTATTATAAAATTGATAATTTCTTTAATGATAACTTTTAATTTTAATTACTCGTATACGTTTCTTTGAATGTTACTTGTATATCTACTTCAGACATTTTATGTATATTATCAAGAATTTTGACATTCCTATTTGAATTCACCTTTCTTATGTATTTGCATGTGCATGTAACAGAATAATTTAATTAAAAAAAAAAACCATTCAATATTTGTACGCCGTCAGGTAGAACATAGTGCTCTTAATTAATACCTAACATCTTGTTGTGACATTTATAAATTGTACATACATTTCCTATGTTCACAAATAAACTATTCTTTCTTTCTTTCTTTCTTTCTTTCTTCATTAATGTAGTCCAAAAATGGAATAAATCAGTTGGTAATTTTTATTCAAATAATTTAAGTGAACTTAATTGAATAGTACGGAATCCTTATTGCGCAAGTCCTACTCGCACTTGACCGGTTTTTGTAACAAAAGTTTACAAAGAACTTAACTTATACCTATTTAGTGAAGTAAAGGGATAAAAATATAAGACAGGAGGAGTTTTTATCGAAAGTTGGGATGTGATTTGTCGGTCCCATCTCACCACCTCGCGAGAGTACAGTTGTCGCCAGAGCAGGTCAGAGAGGGGTGAAGAGAAGACGAGGATGGTGGGGGCACCCGCGAACTATTTATGTCGTGCTTCGGTTAAATATTTGCGCTAATTCCGGCCATTTTCTACGACGACGGCCATTAATTGAATTGGACACTTTGCCTGATTCTGTTCTTATTGTAATTACATTTAAGAACCACAAATTAAAAGTGTCCCCCGCCCCCTGCCTCTGCGCCACCCAGTGTCAGCGTCAATAGCATACATAGGCTGTATAACTGAACACACTGGGTCCATTGTAATGCTTGAATTTTACAAGTGTAACAGTGAACCATTATAATTCTGCTAGTTGTAAGATAGTTACTGTGGACTGTTACAACGTTAACAGGTCAACAAAAGGATAATTGTAGACCGTTATACGATTAATGCACTAAGCTGTATGTTTGTGTTGTATTCGTCAGTATATTTTTATAAAAATCTATGTAATGTATGTTAGTAACTTCTAACTTTTTAGGTTCTAAAGGAATTCAATGTAGCAATCATTTTATGATTTGGAGCTTTCAATTTATTTAAATATATCCCTAAAATCGTAAACAATCGCACAGTTACCAACTTTAAATAGGCCATTGGTGTTCATGTGAACCAACTGAATTCCAATTTACAACCTGTGATTGCATTAGGCTTGACAATGTAGCTTATACGAGTATATGCATATCTATCATACAGGTATCATAATAGTATTATTTTAATATATAATATAATAGGGATGTCGATTTTAAATCGATTTAATCGAAGATCGATTAATCGGGGCCAAGAAAATCGATTTTGGATCGATTTTTTCGTAGCGATTCGATCTTTGAATCGATCCATACAACCGCAGAATCGTGGACACGACTTTTTGCGGTTTCAGGGAAAATTTTTCTAACAAATCATATACAATTAAAAATAATACCTCGAATTAATTACGTTTCCTGCAAGTACCTATTTGATTTCAAAATGAAATAAATTATTATTTATGAAGAGACTTACATTTGATGATAGGAAGTTGGAGTTGGTAATTAAGACTCGGAAATAATGTTAAATAATATTAACACAATAATGTTATGTATGTGCATTTTTAATTACTTTGGCAATCCATCCATCCATCAGCCTATGTCGTCCACTGCTGGACATAGGCCTTTCCAGGATTTTGCCACTCTTGGCAGTCCTCCTGGAAGAAATGCCCATACTTTGGCAATAAAACTTAAAAATATATACATATCGTCACGACATGAATCCCCGAGGGGTGTCAGAGGTGATCCGAGTATGTACTGTGAAATGCAAGTCACAGTCCATACTCGGTACACCCGAGTTTCACTGACGATTATTGCGGTGAGCCCTATCGTCGTACTTCAAAGAAAGAAAGAAAGAAAGAAAATAAATTTATTCGGTAACACACAAAATGAAAAAAACAAAAATTAAAAAAGAAAAGTTACATAAAATAAACTTATGACTACTAAAAACTAAATCTAAATAAAAGTGTTAGGTGCTACCAAAATGGTCGCAACTCAGCATGATGCTGTGTTGACATGGTATACCTACGAAGTAGGTAATCATCTCGACACAACGCTGGTATTCTGTTGCAGCCGAGCGTGTGTGAATGACTCGCAGTTGCGGAAACGTGTACACAAACAAACAAATAAATAAATAATAATAATTCAACCACAGTTGAACGGTGACTAAATAAGTGTTAAATGTACGTACTCGTATTTAACTAGAAATAAGAAATAGTACCTATAAATTAAGGAGGGTGGAATCATCAGAGATAAAACAAGAAAGAAAATGTTATGGAGCCGATTACTTTAACACGAGGGCAAAAGTTTGTTGGTGGAATTAAAAAACAAGGTTGGATAACAAATATTGGGCAAGTTATTTCTAAAGTAATTAAAGATAAAACAGATTTTGATCCCTTTGTCCATTTAGCAAAAATTTTTTGTATTTTTTTCTAAAGGTAGTGACATGTTTCAAGTCGCATATCGGTGGAGGCAGGTTGTTCCAGCATTTCGTAGCAGCGTATCTGAAGCTACCGCGAAATGCAGCAGTGTGGTGCCGAGGCATGGACAAAAGGTACAAGGATGCACGTGTATTGTATGCAGACTGATCACGAGACCAGGTCAGTTTTTTCATCAGATAGTCAGGAGACCCAGTATTCACGACACCAAAGAGCAACGTAGCCAAATGGAGATGCCTGCGTGCTTCCAGTTTTAGCAAGTTGGAAGCATTTAAAAAGGGAGTTACGTGTGTCTTAGGTGGAATAGGAAAACAAAATCTCGCGCACGCATTTTGGACCCTTTGAATAAGTTTAATTGTTCTACCCAACAGACATGGACCATAAACTGTATCTGAATAATTGAGTCTTGAAAGAATAAGGGACTCACACAATTGAACACGTAAGTCCACAGTAAGGAATTCACGAATTTTGTAGATTACTTTTAATCTGTAGAAACAGTTTTTAACCATAGCCAATACATGATTCTCAAAGCGCAGGTTGCTGTCCATCAGTAACCCCAAATTACGTCCTTCTTCAACACGCTCTATGCTTTCTCCACCAATAGAGACATCTGGAGCCAAATTTGTGATTTTTTTGATTTGTTTTACTGAACCCAATATCATGAATTTTGATTTAGTGGGATTCAGAACTAGCGTGTTTTTTTGGGACCAACTAGCTACGTGATTAAGATCTTCAACAATTTTTTCAACAGATTCCTGAGTCACGCGTGGAGGAAATGATAGGTATAATTGGAGGTCATCTGCGTACATATGGTATTTGCAATGTTTAATTCCTTTAATCATATCAGCGCTGTACAAAATAAATAGAATGGGACCCAAAATAGAGCCCTGAGGGACTCCCCTGGTCACAGGACTCGGTGTTGATCTTTTATTTGTACCGGAGACACTGCTACTGAGTTCTACAATTTGAGAACGCCCATCGATGTAACTGTTGAACCATTTAATTGAGCCAGAGTCAAAACCATAAAACGCAAGTTTCGATAAAAGAAGTGCTAGATTAATAGAATCGAAAGCACGAGAGAAGTCTAATAGGGCCATTATAGTGCCCTCGCCTACGTCTTGAGCCTTTAAGATATTGTCAACAACATCTAAAAGTGCAGTAGATGTGCTACGACCTTTACGGAACCCAGATTGTTGCGAGGGTAGTATCTTGTTTCCTTCTAGATAGTTTATGGTCTGTTGACAGACAGCCTTTTCTAATATTTTAGAGACACATGGAAGTAAACTTATGGGACGTAAATCCTTAATTAAAGTTGGATTCGGTTTTTTTGGTAAAGGTCGAACCAATGCCACCTTCCAGAGATCCGGAAACGTAGAAGTTTGAATCGATTTGTTTACGATGTCAGTGAGTATATTAATTGTACGAGGGAATGTCAGTAATATCATTTTGAGAGCTATGCGATCAACTCCTAATGCATTAGACTTAAGCTTTTCGGTAATTTTTCTTACTAAATCTTCCGTAACAGGTTCAATACTAAATGTTGAGGTACCAAACCTGTTATGCTCAAAGTATGTCAATAAAGACATTTCTACCTGTTCCTCACCAGGAACGTCGAGAAATTGTCGGTTAATGTCATCAGGGTTGTTAAAATGTGACAGTAGGTCTTTACTTTCATTACCTCGTAAAACCGAGGATTTCAGATTCTTCCACAGCTTTGCACCATCCTTGTGGTGAGCATTTATGTTATTTTCAAAATAAGCTCGTTTTTCATTGTAAAAAGTGACGTTAACTAGATGTTTTAAATCTTTATAATATTTTTTATGAATATCAGACTTGGTAGAGTGGAAACGCTTATGTGCTTCATCTCGAAGCTGCATCATAAATTTGATATTATCAGTAATCCAGGGATAACTACGCTCTTTAATTAGGATAGTCTTTTCAGGGGCATGAAGATCAAAAAGGGTTATTATGTAGGTATTGAAAACTTCAACCATGTCATTGACATTGTCTAAAGTTTTTATGTAGTCCCAGTCAATCGAGTTAAGATCTTTTTCAAAAAATTCTTGGATAATATCATTAATAGGCCTGTATGTGACCCACTGAGGAGTCGGTTTTGGCTTTTTGATATTGAACTCAGTTGCAATAAAGGCATGCTTACCCAGAGTCGGAACAAAATCTACAGTAATGGAACGAGCCACAGCATTCGTGCAAACCAAATCAATGAGGGTTGCGCTTGTGTCTGTAAAGTGAGTAGGTTCTGTAACTAGTTGATTTAAATTAATAGATTGTATAAAATTGTCATAAGACTTCATGTCAGGGCCATTAGGATCGAGGAGATTTATATTAAAATCGCCTAATAAAATTATATTTTCATATCTAGAGAAATATGTTACGGAGTCGGTCATAGCGTCAAAGAAAGTATTCGCGCCAACCCAATCCGGCCGATAAGCTGTACCAATTATGACCTTGGTTGAGTTAATATTCAGACTCATCCACATTTGCTCGACAGGCTTAGCATCAGGATGGGAACAGAGCCTAGCATTTACACCGTTTTTTATGTAGAATCCTACACCGCCTCCCCTCTTGCGTTTTCCCTTAGGTCGCGGAATGTGCCGCAGTTTGTACCCCGGCACCATAGGTGCTTTACCATCCTCACCATGTTCATTAAGCCAGGTTTCGTTTATAGCTAGAATGTCCGGCATGTAAGGAGGGCGTTTTTTTTTCAAAATATTTGTGTTTCTAAGGTTTTCGATGGACAATGAGCGGGTACAGACACATTGTGCGGGGAGCTCCTCGGAGCCCACTTGGAACAAGGATTACCTGTTGTAAGTATACAAACTGACTGGAACAGTGTAGGTCAGGTGCAAGTCAAGCTGCATGGAGCCAAGGGCCTCAGCGGGAAACCTAACGCGTACTGCATTCTGGAGCTGGACAATGAGCGGGTACAGACACATTGTGCGGGGAGCTCCTCGGAGCCCACTTGGAACAAGGATTACCTGTTGTAAGTATACAAACTGACTGGAACAGTGTAGGTCAGGTGCAAGTCAAGCTGCATGGAGCCAAGGGCTTCAGCGGGAAACCTAACGCGTACTGCATTCTGGAGCTAGACAATGAGCGGGTACAGACACATTGTGCGGGGAGCTCCTCGGAGCCCACTTGGAACAAGGATTACCTGTTGTAAGTATACAAACTGACTGGAACAGTGTAAGTCAGGTGCAAGTCAAGCTGCATGGAGCCAAGGGCCTCAGCGGGAAACCTAACGCGTACTGCATTCTGGAGCTGGACAATGAGCGGGTACAGACACATTGTGCGGGGAGCTCCTCGGAGCCTACTTGGAACAAAGATTACCTGTTGTAAGTATACAAACTGACTGTAACAGTGTAGGTCAGGTGCAAGTCAAGCTGCATGGAGCCACGATAGCAATAAATTCATCGTGACCAGTGCCAAGCGAACCCGCATTCCAAGAACAAACCAACAAGTATTTTTCATTTTTCTCTATATAGTGAGTTAAGGTTGCAAGTAACAAAAATGTTGTATTTATTAACAAGATACGGAATGGGTAGTTCGCAGGGCAAAAATAATAATATTGTTCTTTTAGTAATAAACTTTAAAGATATAGTTTTTGGATAATATTCAACTGACCCTTTGTCAGAATAACAATCCGGGCTAGTTGAATATTTCAGAATTAAATTTTGCCATATTAAAAACACGTTATGCATCAGAATATTAGGGACCAAAACGAAACGGCTTATTTTTATGTTAAAATGACACAAAGTCCTAGCACCGCTATAAATGCTATTTGTCATTGTCATAAGCAACAACCAAGTCAACGACAGCATCACACTGTATACATAGGAATGTATTTTGACAATGCAAACATTTACATAAATTCTGTAAGTTAAACAATAAGTAAAAGCCAAAGACTGGCACTGTAACGTTGATAAAATAGATAAGTGATTCAAACAACTGTTTGTAACGCAGTGATCGAACAGTGGCAGCAAAATTAAATATAGGTACTTAAACTCTAAATTATATTTAATTTTACAAAAATCAACACTAACACAGCTATCGGTTCTAAACCGACAAAATTGAGGTGATAACATAACAATTTAGTGGTATTGTATGTGTCTCGTAACTATAACAAAAGAATACTGATAACGAAGAATAAATATGATGCCGTGAGATATTAGTTACATTTATTTCAAAAAGAGTGTTCAACAAAATCAATAACACAAAAGCTAAGAAGGTTTTTTTTACATCTAAAAAGTGTCTTATATTATTACCATAATCGTTACCGCTTAAACTCGTATCAAACGTCAATTTTACCAAAAACTCTGTCCAGGTCATATTCAGTACGGATTGTATGTGCTGTTGCGTTTTCTTGCTTTCTGACTAGAATCCTACCTTCCTTGGTCCAAAAATATTTGAAGCCATTTTTTTTACCAATTTCTCTAGTCTTGGCGAACAGGATACGGTTCATCTTGGTCAGCCTCTCATTCACATAGAATGGACGATCGGGCAGAGTCGGGGGCAGGCCGATGTCGGCGGTGGTGGCGCCGCGGCGCACTCGCGCATTACGTAGCATATCGTCGCGGAGCGCGCGGGTGGCCAGCCTCACGGCGATGTTGCGCGGTCGCACGCCGCCGCCGCCGCCACCGTCGATGGTGCGTCGCGGCATCCCGACGCGGCTCGCAGACACGATGTCACCTTTATCCAGGACCATCCCTAACTTGCTGGCCGCTACGGTGACGAGGTGGGAGACCGATTCACCCGGCAGCTCTGGGATGCCCGAGATTTCTACATCGTTAATAAGCGCCGCCTGGTCTCGGTCGTTAAGTTCGAGCTCTAAGGTTAAGACTCTTTTCTCCAGCTCAGAGAACTGATTAGACTGCTGTAAGACGTCCTTCTCAACTGTTTCGGTTCGGCTTTCAATTTTTTCTAGCCTCTGGCTAAAAGAGTTGATGGCCGATAGTACCTTTGCTAGATCTTCAAATAACTTTTGATTGTTTATATTCATTATACCTCGAAGCGCATCAATCTCGGCTGTCATCTCGGCTCTATAAATCCTAACTTCTTGCTGCAGGCCAACTTCTTGGGTAATATCCGAGGTGTTCATGGACGCGATAACAGGAGGATTTCCTTTAGGAAGTGCATGAGAAGACGCAGAGGGAACCCCGAGCACGGGCGGAGCCGTGGCCGCGGCCAGTACAGCGGCTTTAGCGGCAGCAGTCGCGCTGTCCGCCGGGGATCGTCGACACTGCCAGTGTGATGAATCGTCCACACGAGTTGCATTTCGGCGTCTTGCTAGCTAGGGTCGTAGACGCACGCACCAGCCGATACCCACAGAAAAGTATGGAAGCCGTGCGATAAGGAGCTTCGATATACTACTAATAGATGGCGTACTATATACCAAATATTTTTATGTTGCCTGGATTCTTACGAAAAGAAAATCAGTTAATAACACTTAGCACTATGATTAAAATATTTTATAGAAATATTATAAACCGCCGTGATACACTCGTTAGGAGAAAAGTTAAGCGATTATTACTATTCTCATATACACAAAGTACGTAGGTAGATTGTTATGTTACTACCGGTAAAATCGACGATTGTTAACTTGCACTTAAATATACGTTAATTATCGCACTTAAACGCACAATTCACTCTAAACGACACAGTAAATAATTAGATTAGCTGCTGTAGTATGACTGGGTCACTTTTTTAGAACTTTTAAACGGAAAAAGACACTGTTTATAATATTTAACTAACTGAGTAGGGTTCTGGTGTACACTCTCGTTGACGTACGTGACGTCACTCCTTCAGACACAAATACACGCTTTTAAGGGAAGCAGGTTTCCTCACGATGTTTTCCTTCACCGCTCAGCAAGTGCTAAGTAAGAACAAATACCATAAACATAGATTCCGAAAAACTCATTGGTGCATGCCCGACTGGGAATCGAACAATTACGTACGTATCGATTCGATAAATTTGACAGATAAACTCGACAAATTCTAAACTTCAACTCTTATTGCTATGAAATAAGAGCTCCATTTTTGTTTGTCGAAGCGATGTTGAGTCGATAGCATGTTCGTACTTGGTACCCTGGTTCTACCCCTGAGCTACCATTACTTTAAAAAAACATTTTATTTGAGTAATATTTTACTTATGAGAAAACAACTAACTTTACTTACAATAAACTCAGGAAAAATTAACGCTTATGAATTTTTACCTATATTACCAACATAAAAGTTCCGATTTTGAATCGATTTTTGTGAATCGATCTCCTCTGTACCGACTTTTTGGGTCGATTTTTTCACTACGATTCCATATCGATATCAAAATCGATCTTTTTTAGAAAAAATCGACATCCCTAATATAGAGGTTTATGCAAAACATTTTTTTAAAGAAGATTTTGAAAGTTTACCAAGCTGTTTTAGAATAACTGTACGATCCCAGGGTACTTCAAATAAAACATAGCATTGTATAACGTACTGGTTTACTCGGGCGGAGGGTTACAATACAATTGTTACTACAAAGTCTTAGTTGTGGCCAAGAAACTTTAAAATCACGATGTAAAATACAAGTCGCGCCACCTACATTACTTTAATAGAAGCTAAGACTAACTTAAACATACCGCCCACCATGGACATTTTCCTAAATGAACATAAAACCACTTAACCACACAACGGAAAACCGCCCACCTTTACAAAATATCCAAGTTTTACACAAATGTAACTAAATATTATACTTAACTACCAATTGACATAATAATAGTGCTTACAGGTTACAGTCTCTTGTAACTGGCAAATTACATAATTTTGATGTTGGCCTTTTAATTAAATTGTTTTTACATTTTAACGTTACAACATCTAGTGATTAAATCTTTCCCAGGGTGTTTATCAACCACTCTGCCAAGAACCCACTGAGCTGGGGGTAGCCCATCTTCCTTTACTAATACTACCTCTCCTACTTGTGGTTCTGGTACTTGGTTCGTCCATTTATATCTGTGCATAAATTGACGAAGATACTCGTGGGACCACCGCTGCCAAAAATTCGGCAACATTCTTTGACAAAGTTGCCATCTTCGCAAAGATCCAATACTAGCGTCCACATAATTACGATCACCAACCAAAAAGTGTCTTGAATTAAGACAACTCTCAATATGTGCCACTACTGTTGACAGTTCTTTAAATGTTAATGTGGAATTGCCAATGATTCTAGCCAAATGAAACTCCGTTGATTCAATTCCGGCCTCCCATAAGCCTCCAAAATTTGGGGCATGGGATGCTATGAAATGCCATTTGGTTCCGTTATTTGATAAGCTTTCTGCTATCTCTTTCATAATTCCCGATTTTTGTTCCTCGAACAAGACTTGTGGTTCTTTAGATGCTCCCACAAAATTCGTGCCATTGTCACTCCACAGGTCACTGCAAGACCCCTGCGAGCGACAAATCTTTTGAAGGCTGCTACAAATCCTTGAGATGTTAGATCGCTGACAATTTATAAATGAATTGCTCGTGTGACCATGCAAACAAAGAGACAGATATAACCTTTGTACGATGGTTTGCCTCTACCTCTAGCAGATCGTACTTTTGTAGGTCCCGCGTAATCTACACAGCTTTTTCTAAAAGGCTTAATTGGTGAAAGTTGCTGTTCTGGTACCTGTCCCATAAATGGAGTTTGAGGCTTTGGTTTTTTTCTCACACATATTACACACTTGCGGACAAAAGCTTTGACTAGTTGTTTAGCTTCTACGATCCAGAAATTAGTGCTTAGATAGCTAAGCATAAGCATTAATTAATAAGTCCACCATGCATGGTTTTCAAATATGCATTTGCAATAATTAAATTAGCCAACGTCGAATTTTTGGGAATTAAAAAGGGATGCTTTTCATCATAGCTTAATTCCAGCGCGTGTTCCAAAGGACCCCCTACTCTCAATACTTGGTCCTCATCTCGGAAAAGGTTTTAAGATTTTAACGTGTTCTTCAAATCCTTTGGGTCAAGGAACTAAAATTGATAAACCTAAAGCACCTTCACAAACAGAAAAAACTAAAAAAACTATTAATATATATATCAAAAAAGTAGTGTTCTAGTTCGAACTTTTCCTGATAAGGGGGTTTAGAGCTTCGTCTAATTCTACTTTAGACAGTTAAGTACTTTTTAATTTTGTGTTTTGAGAAATCTTCGGCAATATGCTACTACTCTTACTAATTTAGATAGCGTCGAAAATTTCCACCATATTTCATTTTTATCTTCTATAATTGCCGTAAGTATGCACTTTACAGTCTTTCTAAATTTGTGCTTATACTTTCTTGTTTCAGATACAGCATTTCTGCGTTGTTCAGCCAAAATGGGCCATGTTTCCATAATCCATGGTTCAAAAATGCTGACGGCTTGAGACCTCGGGACGCACAATCAGCAGGATTATATTGAGACTTCACGTGACACCACTGACTGCGGTTAAGTTTGGTTAAAATCTCTGATACTTTATTCCCAATGAAAGTTTTCCACTAACTTGGATGGCTACTGAGGTATGCCAAAACGATTTGAGAGTTAGTCCAAGTGTGAATATCTGTACACTGAATACTTAACACCTCTGCAACTTCAAACAGTAGCTTTGTTAACAAAACTGCTCCACACAACTCAAGACATGGTATTGACACCTGTTTTATTGGATCTACTCTCGTTTTTGATGCAATGAGGGAAGTGTGAACTGAACTATCTGCACTTGTGACCCGCAGGTACACCACTGTACTATAAGCAACCTCTGAAGCGTTTGAAAATACATGAAGCTCTACCAGTGAGTCATTGTTCCTTCGCGTCAGCCATCTCAGCAAACGGAAACAGGCAAGTTGCTTCAATTTTTCATAGAAAACGACCCATTCAGTCATCAGAGCAGCAGGTAGTTCTTGGTCCCATTCAATAATTGATAGCCATAGCTTTTGAATAAACACCTTTGCTCAAATTATGATTGGTGCCATCCACCCCAGTGGATCGAACAATCCAGAAATGCTTGATAGTACTTTTCTTTTTGTTACAGGAGTGGATATCGGAGACAACTGCACTGCGCACTCAATATCATCATTTCCATGGTTCCAGATTATTTCTGATGTTTTTATTGTTTTATCTAGTTTTAATTTAAATCCCTTTTTCAGGTATATTATCACCTTCTCCCTTCTTTAGTTTATCCATCAGCTCCATGCTGTTGCTAGACCACTTAAGGCGAGGCATTGATAAACTTATAATTTCAAACCGGTGCCTTAGGGGAGTGGAGTGAAGGGGACTTATTTCATACAAATATGCGCTCACGAACTAGCTTATGCCGTAAGGTCGTATGCGGCAAAACAGTATTTTTAATTTAAAATGACAACTGTAAGTAATTTAATAAATCCAATCGGGCATATTGAAGTGTATTTGTAGACTAATCTTAATAAAAAACTTAGAGGCTTCATTTACTCCCGTTTGTCAGTAAAATAGAAATCTCTGTTTTAAAAGAGGTTATCTAAATATTTTTTTCTCTGCTATGAAAATTAATCAATCAACTAAATCTTCGGGCAAAATGATGTCAATGAAATGCTTAATCTGTTATATAAATTGGTAATTACATATGTCTTTTCATTGCTGAGAAAAATGGAGATCCATGTAGCCAAAATTTCGTGGCGTCACCTTAGCATATTCATTTCTTCATATATTTGCTCTCCCTCTTCTATACTTTGACATCCAGAAATGAGACCATACATATAAAAGTCGCTCAACAACACCCGCTGGGCTGCTGAAAGAAAAGCTTCCCCTTCATCACTAGCAACTTTTTGAAGAGATCGTACAGCTAAGTATGGCGCTGAAGCGGTGCTAAACGTGACTCTCGTTAGACGATAATCTTGTATTTTTGAATCCGGATCTTCTCTCCACAGTAATCTTTGATAATCTTTGTGCTTTCCTGTTACCTTTATCTGCCGCTACATCATATAACAATGTCACCTATGATCCCCACCTATGCCTGTTATTTGACCTGGAACTGGGATTCGTTTTAGTCCCAGAAATTGAGCAGTAGATTCATTAATAAATGAAGCCATAACCCTTTGGTCTACTAGGGCCCTGATCATTTGATATTATATTCACCTATTTCTGATTCAGTTTTAACGACAGCTGTTGCTAATAAAACTTGACCCTCAACAGTTCCTGTTAAAAAACAAGCGACGACTGAACTCGTATTGTCTGTTGCCTTATTTGGCTGTTTTGTCGGTTGAGTATCTCCGACAGCCACAAAACCTTCCGCATCTGTGGCAACAGTGATCCCTAAAGTACCCACAGGATGTATCAGAGAGTGATGCTTGCGCTTGCAAATACAGCAAGCATTTTTGCTATAGCAAAACTTGGCAGTGTGGTTGTGACCGAAACAATTAAATCATATACCACTCTGCTGCACAAAATTACGCTTAGACTCCAAATTTTCCTTCGAACATTTCTTACAAAATGAAATCTTATGACTTTCATTACAAAATTGACATTTAGGTTCATTCATGACATGAAACACCTTATGATGTTGTTCCACGATATTTTTAGGCTTATTGTAACTAGTCCGCACATTTTTAGATTCAATGCTTTCAAGAGCTCTCTAACGGTTTTCCAAAAAAACTTTAAATTCATTGAAAGTAGGTAAATTGTTTGAACTGTTTTCACACACTTTCAACACCCACTGCTTTCTAGTTTCTGAGTCCAACTTGTAAGAGAGTAAATGGATTATTAAAATATCCCATGAATTTGTATGCAACCTGCAATGCATACAAACAATCCGTGGTCGTATCTAGTAGGTAGCTCTTTTAAAGCAGTAGCCGATTCAATATATGCATTTTTTTGACTGAACAATCGTTTCAGTATACAATTAGATAAATGTATTTTATTGTTGTACCTAGACTCCAAAAGTTTCCAAAATTTTCAATAATTGGAGTCTGAAATCGCTATATGTCGAAGTAGCTGCTCAGCTTCGCCCTTTAAATGACCTTTTAAATGCTGAAGCTTTTTCACATTGCCTAAGAATTCATTTTTATGCACTAATGAAACCAATAAGTCCCTAAATGTAGTCCACTCTGTGTAATTCTCAGAAAATGATGGAATTGTAACTTTTTCCAATTTTACATTTTTCCCGCTACATTTCGGAGCAACTTCGACTGATGATTTTGAAACTTTCAACCTTTTGATTGCTTCTAACTCAGTTTTTAATAAACATTTATGATCAAAACATGCATTTTCAGTTACATCATACATTATCCAAGATAAGTTATCCAAAAGATGACTCAAGATTTTTGGCACAGATGGCGCACAGAATACCTTCACACCTTGCAGCAAAAGTACAAATGGCAAGTGACTGTGCCATCGCCTGCTGTTGGAGATCTGGTGATCATTAAAGATGAGACGTTGCCTCCGACAAAATGGCTATTGGGCAAAATAAAACATTTACATCCTGGATCGGATAATTTGGTCAGAGTTGTGACTGTACAATGTAAGGGGAACAATGAGTTAAAAAGGCCCTTGTCAAAACTGATACCACTTCCAAAAGAAAGTGACTATAATGAGAACTGATTAAGTTATGATGGGCGGATTCAAATTTAGGTTTTAATATACTAATATAAATTTAGAATTGTTATTAGAACAATTGTCAACTTAGAGTCATTCAATTTTTTTGATACTGATTCGTTTACAGTCCACTGTTATATTGTGTTAATATTTTTTGCATGTTTTTGGTTATAGTGAAAAACAATTGTTTTTGATGGGCGGTATGTCCAATACGTTCTTACATTTATTAACGCACGATATTTTTATTTGATTTTTAGTTGTCAATAAACCAAGCTTGCGAGTAGACGTTTGTTTTAATACACACCGTTCCGTTAATCGAAAATGAACCTTAACGTAATAGACACTGATTGTCAAAGGTGATATGAGACAGGTAGATCTATTTTTTTTCTCATGACATGAATTCCTCTTGTCGTGCATTTTGTATCCCTCTACTAACCTTAAATGAGTAAAAAACGGAAAGACAAAATCTTGCAAAGTTTCTTGCCCTTCTTAGCAAGACTAATCGAATAGGCGGAGTTAGGGATAAATTTATTAATTTAGCGTATTTGTATTTATTTATAGAATATTTTTATAAATTATTATAATATATTAGAATTATTTTTATATTTTTATCTATGCAAGTATATTATTTTTTTAAATTTAGGTCGTGCATCATCCATCCATCCATCAGCCTGTTTCGTCCACTGCTGGACATAGGCCTTTCCAGGATTTCGCCACTCTTGGCAGTCCTCCTGGAAGAAATGCCCATACTCACACACGCTGGGCAGGCGGGTTGCTAAGCGCGATGCCGAAACCCTTGCACCAGTGACGCCGCTGCCCGTCACTAGTCGTGCATTTTTTTTATAATTACCCCGCGTTATTTTTAGTTCAATTGTTTTTATATTTTACATCATGTAATAATTGTGTATCAATAATTGTAATCATTGCATTAATAAATATATTTCATTACAAACGGACAACAATTTTACAGTTATTGTTTTACTAGTGTTCACGCCGCGGTTTTGGCCGTGTGGACCAGTGATACAAAAACATAATGCTTAATTCTGAAAGAAGTCCCCATACAAGAAGAAAATTATTAAATTTGTAGAAATGCAACGTATCCTTCGTGAGCGAGTCCGTAGTCCAAGTCGGACTTCGCTGATTTTTGTGTGGCCAGTGGCCGTGCCCACAACCATTTTCGAGGGCTGGATCCGCGCCTAGACCTTGAAGTGATGATTCTTTTGTAGCCGCAAACTTGCGGTGATGTGAGCCGACGCTCTGCGCTGTTCTTCTGGAGTTGACGACGATTTGACCAATGTATCAATCACATTAATAAATCAAAATGAAGTATTTGCCCAACTAGGCATTGCTAATAATTTATTTTTTAACTAGGTAGGTATTCAGATAATAAATAGCCATAACTCACAATGAATTCCCGCTTAAAACTGAATAGGTACGATTGTACCTGAGGATTGTACGAAACGATTTTGTGAACGCAAGCTCAGTAGTAGATGCGCAAAACGGAACTTCTCGGAACTTAGCTGTTTCCAAGTTTACTTGTCAAAGAAAGTATAAGCGATGCCGCGGGCGGTGCTCTTAAAAGCTCAGAATATGTGGGGCCGCGAGAAGTCACGTAACCATCGCGTAAAACTTTAATAATTTCGCTAGATTGGTCACTTAAAATATCGAATAAATGGTGCTGTGTTGTGGGTAACTGCTTTATAGATAGTTACTAGATTTAGGCCATGCCAAAATATGACAACCCTTTCACTACCCAATCAGTCGCAAAGCCAAATCTTAAAAATCGGTGTTCAAACAGTCGGTGGTGCCAGGTCAGGTAGTGCTGGTATTAAAGTTATCTAAGCATAGGAAAGGCGCAGAATAATGAGCTAATGACTGACAACCACAGCACAGATCAACCAAAGATGATGTTTAATATAGATATCATATCAAAGTTATTCTAAATCAGTGCATTTTAACCTTTGATTTGTTTTAATTTTTTGGTAAAACAACGTTCAATAGGAAGCAAAGAGATTATATAGGTATAATTTTAAGGCCTTGGACAGTGACAGATCTGATTGATTGACATTATGTGATTTTATGGAAACTAGCTGATTTGCTAATTTGCCGCTGTAGCTAGCACAGCACTGCAGACATAGCCAGCCTTCCTTCCTTCACTTCACTTCAGTCAGTCAGTGTTTTGCTTATGGTCCGAAATAGAATAACATCGCTAAGATCGATTACAAATGAATGAGGTGAATGGCAAATAATCCATAAGTGAAGCAAATGTCTTCATTCATTCGTATGACTTTTGTGGCTCACGCGTCGGAGGTGAGGCGATGAAATGACGGTCCCAAATTGAATTACATCGCTGAAAGCCATGAATGATTTCAAGTGTGAGCGAAGACTGGTCTGTAATTTGTGAGCTAGCAAACGATGTGAAAGATAGCTCATGATTCGAACCGCTTTATAAAAGATACCTCATAACCTCCTAATTTAACACAGAATACAATAAGTTATAAATTTTTTTATTGACTCCACAAACCCACAAACACATTCACAAATATAAATTCTTCCATTTCGAGATGCTCTGCAAATTTTGTCTGAAATTGTGGAGTGAAAATAATTTTTGATATTTCATTCCGTTCAACGCTCACATCACATTCTTCACCTATTCACCTCATTCATTTGTAATCGATTTTAGCGATGTTATTCTATTTCGGACCGTACGGAGTAAGTTCTGCCCCCTGATTCTGTATCGTAAACTCAGTTGCCAAACCAAGTGGCTATCGTCTAAAACATACATATCCGCTTATCTGAGGATAAGTTTGCACTTGAAATGACTTTACAATTCGTAAATAGTACAATACCCATTAAAGGTTATTTTGGAAGTTCATTTTTTATCTGTTTTTGGTGAATAGCAACTATAGCTAGCAACCGAAACTGAGTTACATAATAGCCCCGCTGCGTTTGTTTTTCTGTTTTTCCAAGTTTATAACCCCGCGGTCCGAATTAACTGTAAGATAGCTTACAATTAATTAGGACCGCGGGGTAAGTTACTCTATGGTTCATTCATCCGCCTTCCAAAAATTGCCGGGCGGGCTAAATGCCATGCAGACTGGGATCGATCAGCTGACATTGACACTGACGTCTATGGCTATTTTCAATGCAAATTTTGTTTATTGTTTACGTTACGTTGTGTTGTCATGGGCCAAAGAGTATAGTAACTAGTACAGGAAAAGAGAGCCATCTCGCGTAAAAAATGGGAACATATGATAAGTAGCGCCTCCTGTCTCTGAGAGGGCGGAACTAAATCTGCTATACATACCTATAGATATCGCTATATGTAGGTACACCGGTTGTTGACGTGCTCAGAAAATTAAACCACATGCTCTACTGATTATACTGAACCACTTCCATACAAAAACATACAAACAACAAAAAGAAATTACTTCCCCATATAAAATTATCAGTAAGTTATTAAAAATTTGTTGGGGAAATAAATATTTTTTTAGTGTGGTTTCAAAAGTTTTTGTATGGAAATGGTTCAGTATAATCAGCAGAGCATGTAGTTTAATTTTCTGAGCACGTTATTAAAACACATACTAGGTACTTTAATTATTAAATATGTACTTTTTTGCTAATTTTAATTATGGTAGTATGCTAGCTTAATAAGGAAATATTTTCAATGTTGAATTATGTACTAAGTTCAGGCGTTATTTAAACTGTTTGGAAACATATAATCAATATAAATGAAACATGATTAAAGAATCAATAGTACTTTATTAATGCGTTTTAACTACTTTTAACATACAATTTTAACCGCCTATTTTTTTTACAAAGTAAAAATTTAACATAAATAAGAAAATATTTTATGATAAGACCCCATTTTTGTAAGGCTTATGTTTAAGCAATCACCAGATATATTAAAATATAATGCCAAATAAATCGCTATAAACCGCTAAAAATAGTAAGTAATTACCAGAATTTAATCTCCATTTTAATATGAAATTATAACCAATAAATTTATCTAAAAATAATCGCTGAACAACCCAGAAATAGTAAACAAGCACCAAAAATTTAACCGCATTATATTAAAATTTTCATCCAAATATGGTACATATTTTTATCCTATAAAAGTAAATTAATCTAGATAAATCATTGTTTACCCAAAAATTATAAATAAATTCCTAAAGTTTGACCTATTTTACCGTACAATGTTTACTAAAGTCGGAGGTTCTTTGTATAAGCGCTGTCGGTCTTACTCTGTAAGACTACAGCATATGCTGAGTTCTAGCCTTTTTGTCTGCTTCGACACATGATTTCATTTAGCTTTAGTCACATTGTTTTATTCTTTTATGTTATTTCCTTGTGTTTGACTTTATAATTTGTTTTTATAATTTATTGTGTTGTGGTAGATAAATAAATGGATATTCTATTCTATTCTATTCTATTCTATTCTAGTCAGTGCTATACAAAACTTTAAAATGCTCGTCGTCGCTACCTATTTAAGGAATTTAATTTAACAGACTTCGGGCTTTGATCATAATATAGGTGCTTGCGTTATTTATACCATACCTAGTTATAGGTATGCATACATTTCAAGGCAAACCTAGTGATATATTTGGATAGTAATGCACAAAAATTTGCTTGTTAACATTTGGTGATTTTTTACTAATTGCTTTTGGGTTTTGAAAACATTTTGAAGTGCAGGCATGACTTTAATAGCTAGAAAGATTGTAAGTGGTATCATACTTTTCTTACAGGTTTAATTTTTTTTGTGCTTATTATACATATTTTGGGTAAGGCAGCTTAATAAATTCTTTTTGTGGTCCCGCGCCGTTCATTTATATTTTAACCCTTTTTGTAATGTTTATGCTTATCATAATACAATTGAGCACATTTTTTCATTGGATCATTTCCTGCGTAAGATATTTTACCTAATAAAATGCGATTGACTGATCTACACAAACTGTATTCTAAAATGTTTATAGTTGAATCAACAAAATATTTTTTTAAATCATCATTGTGGCGATCACAACAAGGTGGAAATCCAACAAATGATTCTATGATCATTTTGATGTTTTCCTTGACAAATGTTTTTTTGAGGTTTGTTTTCAGAAATGTTGTTGTGATTTCTTGAACTTCATTAAAACTGTTTGACAATTGATTGGATGGGTAGCACAGCCATTGTTTCTTTTTATTATATTCTTTGGCCCTTATATATTCATTTCCTGCATCCATTTTCTGTGACAATACAGAGTTTCGACACACTTGACACGACTTTACTATTTTACTTAGGCATTTTGATAAAACCCAGCCGCAGACATACCTTCGCTGTTGATGATCAGATGGATCGGCAACTATCACATCATTGTACAGAACGTCAACCATTTTTTCGGAGACTTCAACGTTACTTTCTGTTACCTTTTTGTCGTAAGATTCTTTTTCTTTGATAAAAAAGTCTAACGTTTGGAGACAGTTATTAAAATCTGCTTCGCAGTTCGCATTAATAGCCTGTACTGAGCTAAAATTGTTTAATAAAGATGTTTTAAATGCACCTTCGAAAGCACGACAGTTTGGTGAAACATTTCTGACACCCAAACTTCTTATATTGCCAAAAAAATTTTCTACTGGGTCCTGATTCAAGTTCCTTGTAAGAAGGCAATCAAAACCCCACTTTTTATGTACAATGTTCCATATTTCTTGCACGCCTTCGATAGTTTTAATAATTTTTTTTAGGGGTGGGGCAGATGTTTCAACTAAACGTATTTTATTGCCAACTTTTTTTTAGAATAAATTTAACATTTTTTAAAAATTGTATGCCATCCTGCCACAATTTGTGATGTAAAGTGTTTTTCTTGACACCACCTCTATAAACTTTTCTATTTATTATATTAAAAGTACCTGCATTTAAGCTATCAAACAGCTTATCTAACAAAAGCACCACCGGAATGAGTTGACGGCATTCTTCTGGCAAATTTTTTCTAGCAGTTAAATGCTCACTCGCAACGGCCACGCTATGGCTGAAAACTTGGGCTGCCATCTTTACCCGCATTTTCTTTATCTTCTCCGGGTTAACATGCTCTTCTGTCAGTTTATGAGGATACCTGTAAAGGATAAATTTATGATTACTGTTTGTATTGATGAACTTAGTCTACCAAGTTTTCAAAGATGATTTTATTTGGGCCAGGAGATATCTTAATTTCTCTTAGGAGATTTCGTAATGATTTTGATGATGGCAACTTAAACCATGTGTACAAAAGAGTGTACAGTCTAGGGCTCTTTTTAAAAAATGACAATGCCATTATTTTTTCTTCTAAAGTATAGCGTCTCCCCTTTGGGGCCTTTAGGCCTTGTCTGTACTGCATCCCAGTAAAAAATTTTCCTGCCAAAGTCATGTTTTTAGTGACTCTATTAAATGCCTGTCTAGAAGCTAATTTTTCAGCATTAGTAAGACGGGTTTTGTAGTTTTTTGCTTTGTGCATCGTTTTATTCAATTGTCTTTTTAATTTTCTGTTTTCTTTCTGGGAAGCTTTGTAATTCTTTAGTAAAAATTCTCGTGAATTTCTTTGGTGACCTGTAAACACCAACATAAAATATTACAAACAAAACTCCTTGAACATCACACCTGACCATGCACATGTGTGTCAGGAGAAGAATAAGGATACATTTTATTAAGAGACAATTGGTTAAGGGGGTAACTTTTTACCTCGGTACAAAATGCACATTATAATATTGTTTTCCTTACTTTTGAATAAAAGGTATGCAAAAAATGCGTTTTAAAGCAATTTGCGGAAGTAGTTTGTTAGTAATAAAGTCTTCACAAAAAATTTATGTAGTTTAATGTATTACATTTTGTTTGCATTATATTTACAAACTTTAAAGCGTGTTTACAGTTGTAATGTAATGCATTCAAAATGTAACGGATAAAATGGAATAGTTTTCATGTGATCACCTAACTATTAACAAGCAGTTTGAGCAAATTGCTATAAAACACATTTATTGCATTCATTTTATTCAAAAGTAATGAAAACAATATTATGACGTGCATTTTAGACCAAATTCCTCTGTTACCCCCTCAAGGATGTGATGGAAACAACAAGAATCAACTTTTATACAAAAAATAAGAAAAAAAAATCACCTTGGACAGTAGCTCGGGATGTCGAAGGCAGGTTGTTTGCCTTTTGTTCCAAACGGGCTTGAAGTGCTAAAAATGAAATAATTAGGTCATTTACGAAAATCTTCTCGTTGCATTTGCTCCACTGGCATGATTCGAATTCGGGTATCAAAAGTCTGCGTCCTATCGACTGCCCTACCATTGGTTGTAGTTTTGCTGCGGCAAAATAAACTGTCAGCAACCTTCAGCAGGACGCACGGGATCTCTGAATCTCAGGTAATTTTTAACTTATACCAGGGTGTCATTGTATTTTGTAATGTTAATGGTTTAATCAATAAAATATTAACATAGAAAATGAGGTACCTACCATCGGTAGAATGCTGTTTCTGGTCACTGTCAACATCTACTTTGGGTCCAGGTTCATGGTCAGGTATCCACATCCTTGGCATTGAATTTCTTTGGTAACCTGTAAACACCAATATAAATATATGACGAATGAATAGGTAAATAATTTTTGATACCCTTTGGATTCACTTAGGATGTGATAGAAACAACAAAAAGGACTTGTTTGTTTTAGCTCAACCTATTATTCTCAACGTATGCTAACATAAAAAACAGATGTAGGAACAAACTTTTAGCGTTAAGTGATTTACGGGTATAATTGACAAAACTTACTATTATAAACTTAAAGAGAATAATGAAAAATTCATTAAAACAGTTTCATTCTTCGTATTAAAGGTAAATAATCATTTGACTGCATTGTGTTTCCTTGTCTTCTTAACTAGTCAAACCACTTTAAGAGTAGGTGTACCGCGAAGTTTTTTTAGCATAACATGGGTGCAGCGGTTAAAAAAGTTTGGGAACCCCTGATGTAAATATTGAACAGTGTTTTCACCTTCAAAATAAATCAGTTATCTGCTAGATAAGATTTTAAATTTACACGGTCACTATAAACATTATTATAAGTCGGTACGGACGGGACTCATCATGTTTATTTTTTATAATACAAGTATAGTATAAAAACAAACATGGTGAGTCTAGTACTCCTAATAAAGTTATTTGCTGTCAGTAGAAAATTTAAGATCTACCTTGATCTGTAGAATGCTGTTTTTGGGCACTGTCACCATCTACATTGAGTCTAGGTTCATGGTCAGGTATCCACATCCTTGGCAGGGAGTAGTTATGCTCCAGTTGCAGTGAAATTCCATAAGATGAAACTACACCTGTAAAAATAAAAATGCAAGTCAAGTGGGAAATCAAAGGAAGAAAGGCAGAAATTCTCAGTGGATACAGGTATGAACATACACAGTATATCAAGGAGTGGCTTGTTTTACAACATGTAGGTACTAACAAGCACTGCTGTTTTATCCTTATCTCGCGTTTTCATCATTAAGGACACCGCCTCGACGATCTGAATTAGAATACGGATGTGAACTGTACTTCTCTGGCGTACACTTTAAATTGTGATAAACATGGACCTACCGCTCAAATGAAGACATGGAACTGCACAATTCGATAATCGATGATTCATCACTTTGTGTTCAGGCTTGAAGTGGTAGTCGCAGATCTTCTTATTATTATAAATTTTCAAGGGATCACGTTCTGTTATCTTGTTTCCAACAATCGCCAACCAAGCCTTGAATTGCTCAGGCCGTCTCTCGGGGTAAGGGAATCGATGCATGTAAGCACCTGCAAACATATAATACATATTCAAGTTTGCAATTAACTGAGCGAAATCCAATCTGATAAATAATTAGTAAGAATAATTGGTATGCAGATGATGAAGTAGCACCGAGACTTACGCAAAACCACAACTTAATCATTTACTAATAAAATAGTTCATTAATTCTTGTGACTTACCTAATTCACTGCAACCAAAAATACAATATTTTCTCTTCATTTTAATTATCACACTTGGAAAATAATTTAGAAAATTAACTGAAAGACGACGTTCCTTTCAATGCACTTTTCTATCAAATAAAATTATTGAATGCCTAGATTTAGGACGAAATAAAAAATTATACAAAACAAAAATAGTTCTAATACAAAATAATAAATTTACTTCCTTACTTTGGTTATAATAAATCCATTTATTTATAGTAGTTATTTATTAATAAATAGAATATGCGTAGAATGAAACTTTTTTCCCAATGTAGCGATCCCAAATTGGCCATCTAGTGTATCTTTTATGAACTTTTATGTAAGTAAATAGTCTGGTGCACAATATACAGAGCTCGCCACTTTCCGTACATTAAAAGTCTTGTTCACGTCTTGTTCTATGTTTCAGTCCCCTGGTCATGGGCAACCGGCATAAGCCTAACGTTTATTGCTATTTGCATTGCAAGTCATTTTGGTTTAGTTAACTAAGTACGAACATTTTTATTTTGAGGTTTGTAGGTAAGTAGTTGTGATTACGTGATTGGTGAAATTAAGATTTGTGTAGGTACTTACTTATTGAACGTCTACTCTAATCAATCGTGGCGTGCGTGGTATTATGATCACTTCAACTGAATTAAACTGGATGACAGTAAACTAGGAAATCATAATACCTAGGTACGTAATATTCGTCGGTGAAAAGCGGCTATACCAAGTGGGGATTGTGACTTGCACCTCCTACTTTACACATTATAAATAAGAAAATAATTTGTGGCAGGCAAAAGAAAAACAGACATTTCATGTAGAAGTATTGATAATTAATGATTGTGCCTTCTTCCTTTTATCGGGCTGAAGACTGGCACTGTGCACAGTGGCGGAGTTACACAATCGCTCATCATTCTTTCTTCAGTTCTTTTCATCATCTCATGCAAACAACCTACATGCAAACCGAAAAACAATAAGTAACCAAAGCGAATAACAGGACAGTGACAGCATGTTAGAAGGAAAAAACACCAAATATAATTATTACTAAGTAGCAGTTAGGTGGTAGAGCTAATGCCGGGCTCGACTGTGGAGGTACCACCATCTTACTCGGAAATCCTCCCGAAGTTATTCGGGGGAGAGTACGAGGACAGCTCTCAGGCAAAAAAAACAGGCGGCCCACCATTGCATGGCGGCGGTATATCCATCCCCAATTGCCGGGCCTTATATAAAACAGACTGGTGACGGGCAGCGGCGTCACTGGTGCAAGAGTTTCGGCACCGCGCTCACCAACCCGCCTTCCCAGCGTGTGTGAGTATCGGCATTTCTTCCAGGAGGACCGCCCCAGAGTGGCGAAATCCTGGAAAGGCCTATGTCCAGCAGTGGACGAAACAGGCTGATGGATGGAAGTAGCAGACCAAACTTATGGATTAAATAGCGTGGCAAGTTTCCATACAAAAAATAAGCTACGAAGAAACCTTTAAAAATGGGTTGTCTTGGCTGGCACATGCTTGGAACATATTTGTTAATTACATAACTAATCTTTAGTATATATTTTGTTTGGAAACAAGCTATATTTATAATTAAGAGAGCCTGAAGTTCACTGATCTAAAATTGCCACCCGTCGACTCTATGCGTTTATTATTAATGTTAGGGCTGCTACTATATGATATGTCTGTGTAAATATATGATGTTAACTGGAACGCAGCATGCAAAAACTCTATATCCATAAAACCTGTTAGTGTGTTAGTAGGTAATTAAAATTAACCAACTTATATTTGGAAAAACTATTGATCTTATCTTATGAACAACAAGATACAGCAAGGAAAGCAGTTCCTTCTGAAGGGAAAATGATAATCTAGACCACACGATACATATGCAGATACAATTTTGTTCAGCAACTGCAAATTCTTGAAGCTGGAATAATATGAAGTATTATGAATTTATGAATGCAATAATAAAAATTTATATTCTTACAATAACCTATATGTATTATCAGGTCCGGTCTGGCCTCAGGGCATACTGGGACTTTTCGCAGTGGGCCGGTCTGGGGTGGTGCACGGTGGGACCCGGAGCCGGACTCCAGCTCCATTGTCCCTTCATTTTTATACAGAGTCAAGCCGTGATATGATTATTTTATTTCGAACCTCACAGATGGTGTGGGCTGCAGTTTAAAATAAATTCCCAGTACCTAGTTTTTTTGGCTCGCAGACCGACGACGCTGTATATTATTGTTCCACTTTTGGATTGTGTATGAGGTGCTAACATCAACTCCCTTAGTGCAAATCTATGAAATGAAATGACAGTTCAACGGTAGGATGTGCAAAAATACGTAAACTTTTTCAGTCTGTACTGCGAAATTATAATGTGGAGAAAATGTAACATTTAACCAAGATAATATAATTTGTGGAATTAAAATAAAATGATATCCTTGAAAAAAAATGACAGCTTTGATGATCAATCACTCATGGGTTCATCGACTTCATCATCAGTGCCGAATAGTGACAGATTTGTGAAATAAAATTCAAAGATTTCATTTATAAAACTGTTGAAAATAGATTCAGCTAACAGTTCAGACAACTAAATCAGCTACCATTTCATATTTTGGAGAAGCAATACTATTGATAAATAAACTTATAAACATCAGTAAGTAGGTACCACATAAAATGCAAAAATTTGATTATTATTATTTTACTTGATGGGCTTAAGTCCCTAAGTAATCAATTCATTTGTACTATTATGCAAACGGTACTTTTGAATCCCAATCCAATTGTGGAACAATAATACATTCAGAATATACATAATTGCACCTGAGGGAAATAATTTATTTTATTTCTTTAGAAGGGTATACACACTACATGTATCTTAAAGGATGTAGAATGCACTTGGCTGGCTGCATGATTGCCTCTTTTCTGTTGACTTCTAAAATAGGTAGGTAACATAAAATTTTGTGTAGTTTACAAAAGGCGGCAGAAAAAAAATCTTCTCAATGTAAAAGCCCAGTTTGCTGGCTTGCACCAAATTTTTCTCCACCGTTATCTACACAACTCAACAATTTCGAAATGTGCACAACCTAACATAGTGGTGAGGGCAGGGCCCCGACTTTAAGTTAAAACTTGCTCCTATGGAAAATGTAAGTATGAAATAAAAAACGCTGCACACACGACGAAGAAAATACGGGAAATCTAAGAATATCCATCACATATTGTACGCCTGTCTCCCAGAGGGGGGTAAGACTGAGAATGCAGATTTCCATCTGCTACGATCCTGACTTGACACAACTCTTCCAGATCCATCAATCTAATCATACAAGCTTTTCTACTTTGGGTACCTATAGAAATCAAAAATTGGTTTCTTGCTTAGAGGAAGAGGCCCAACAATAATTAATGTAGTCTAAATGCTCTAAGGTTTCAAGCTTTCAAGTGAATTCACGAAAATAAAAAATACTTATCAACTATCAAAACAAACGAAGTAACTAAATAGGGATGTATATGCATTATATCGAGAAATTCTCGACGAGAACCTGGTATTATCGATAATATAACATTGAAATTTCGATGTTTTTAAATGTACGACGAATGATGTAGCGATATGGTTGAAAATTATAACAAAATGCATTTTTGAAAATACAACGGGCATAAAAGGCCATGGAGTAGAAATTTTAAAGAGCTGTTTTACGCATGTGTTGTAGTTAGGTACTAAAAATACTTAAATAACGCTTTACGTTATTAAAGGCAGTACTGAACAAACATTTTATGGCGTTATTTATTAAGCCTATTTCATAAGATTATTTGATAAGCTACAAATCTTAGTTACACCGCTTACACCAATAAATGTTGTTTTTGGCACTCCGTGACAAAGTTTAATGTAAATTATGCTTTTCCTGCACAATAACTTTAAAAGCATGCTCAATAATTAAACATATCCAAAATTGGTTTCCAAGTAAAGGTTCATAAATTCATAATTGAAGCATGATGGCGGTTCTTAATTTTTTATTAAAAAATAATAAAAAATGGACTTGTTTTATTTCTTACCTTGATTTCGATATTTCTTTATTAAATGACTCCAACACTATTTAAATTATATCGATACATTTATTACTTACCAAATTAAAATGTTGTAATAAAAAAAACGAAATGTCGATATTCAAAATGTATGATCAACTCACATCACTATGCCATCTGATGACATTTAAGTTCGGTGTTGCTATAAATAATGGAACATCTATCATTTCTGATGACTTTAAGTTCGGTGTTGCTATAAATAATGGAACATCTATCCAAACACCATATATTGGATGTCTGTGCATCATCATTCATGGAACGTAGAAGCAACGTCCTCTTTGACAGATCATTATCGCCACAAAATTTTTAAAAGTACAAGTATTAAAAGTACAGACTTAAGACTAGACAAGACTTTTTACAGTTTTTCTAGTTCCCGGCTTTAAAAGACAATGTATCCGTATCCAGAGCCTTTAAACCAACTCAGCATTAAAAAAAAACTTCAAAGTCAACATATGTGTGTGTTGTGTATGTACATAGTTTTTAAACGCACACATGGCTATCTGCATGGAAAATAGCCTCAGCCAAAAATTGCCGCCCGTAGTTAGCTGCAAAATTATTATTTATTTCAACAAATGTTTGTAAATACCAGCGGATATTTAACATAACGTTTTATTCCTGGCTACGTTGTAGAATTTCTAAAATCTTTTTTTAGTTGCGAATTAGAATAGCAATTTTGTGAAGACCGAGATACTTCCAGAGCGTACATAATGAAATGATCATCTGTTTGTTCATGCTTAGGCAACACTAAAGGATCAAAATGAAAATAGTAAGCATATTTTACAAATTAACCTCTCATCTGATAAGTCTAAACCTGCCTGACCTGAAAAAATCATTATAACCTCTAAGGTGGCCAACTCTAATGTGGGACATTCTTGGGAGGGGATTGGGAGTTAAGTACTGAGGGTGGTGTGTGGAAACAAGGAATTTGGGATGAATAAAAGGAGCCTCGCCAAGTGGCTCTGATTGTGAAACATAACCAAATATGCCAATAAATATAAGTACACTTTTCTAGCAAATATTGGTCAAGGACTAGATATTTGTAACTGATGTGAATAACTTAAAGATTTTGCATACGTTTTTAGGTTCAAAGATGGTAATAAAAGGTATACATTCATTAAAATTAGCGTGAGTTGACATCACAACCTGTGCCTCCTTGCACAGTTAAAAAAGTGAGTCCCATCCGGGTTGGAGTGTAGCAAAGAGTGTGCAAGGGTTCTGACACTTTTGGTAAGAGTGCCTAAAAGTAAAGCTTTTTTATACTTTTCATTTTTTCTCTTAGATTAATATTATTCGTAAAAATAACAACAACAACAAACAACAAAATTTCATTTATTAAGTAAAGTCAATATGACACAGTCATCGGACACCCCTGTTAAGTTCGCAGAACCTGTATTAGGAGTGACCGCTCCTTCCTAATGATCGTTAAACAATACTTAATATATGTATATACGTAGTAGTTATATATACACATTTTATTTTCTTAAATACAGTTATTCTTAAAGACTAAAAGAATAAATTCTCAAATGTAGGGTAAGACGAACAAAGTAATATAAAACAACGTATTATCTTTAGCAGTTGTTCACTTGAATTTACTGGATTTACATGCCAAAATATTCCTTAATTCCTATACAGTGCAGGCTAGTTTCGCGTCACCTAGTTTTGCTAATGATCGGACGATGCAACCACTGTAACTATAGACTTAATTAAGTGACACTTTTTTGGATATGGTTGAAAGTGTATACCATAAATAAACATACATATAGTTATAAGTAAGTGTATATATATTTAAATCCATAATATATTTTAAGGTAGTAGGTATATTGTAGACATCGTAATTTGTTATTATTATTATATTTTAATATAAATATATAATAATATAAAATAAAATACATACATTTGATATATTTGATGGGATTATTATAAGATCTAGAAATTATTGCAGATTATGTGATAGAAGATTTTCAGTTTCTTGATAATTTAGAGTTTTTAGCCATTTGGTAACAGAATTTTTACATTCTTTTAAGGTCATGGGGTAGATTTTTTGGGTTTTATTTATTTTATTGTATAATCTAAATATGTTATATATTTTATTGTATAAAAAATAGGTTGCGAGGACGAGCGAAGCGAGGAAGAGCAGTTAGGTTGACATGTAAGTACATAATTGGGAGCCGAGCGAGGCGACCCAAGCAGTTCTAACAGAATTCACGAAAAAAAAATTGAAAAAAAATTTCTAAGTGTCGGATCCCTTGCATACCCTTTGCTTCACTCTGACCCCTATCTGTTTTTAAATATTTTTAATAAAGCATACTTAATGATTTTATAACAAAGAGTGCAGTTATGAGTCTAAAATAAACTACAATTTTCTACAATAAATGTAAATGAATTTAAAACATTTTTTGAAAAATACAAAATAAAATCTTCATAAATACCTAAATAAAATGTATTTACATTTGAAATTATTGAAATAGTTTTAAAATGATAAAACATGTTTTTTACCAGCTTTTAATAAATAAATGGCCTTAAATAAAAAAGTGATTTAATTTTTTTTTCCTTTAGGTTATCACACCATTTACAAAATACCTACCTTCCCCTTGACCAAGATCTGTTAAAAAACATTAAGGTTTTCTTAAACATGGATAACTCTGAGAGAATGATAATGAATGGATACTCAATTTATTTTGCTATGTAGGTACATAAATACATTTATTGCATGTTAGGATTTATTAAATAATTGAATTTACATACCCTTACAATGTGAATCCCCAAGGGGGTGTCAGTGGTGTTCCTGAGTGTGAACTGTAAAAAAAGCACAGTCCACCTCTGGTACGCCCGCATTTCACCAACGATTATTTGATTGGTGAGCCCTATCGCCGTACTTCAGGCACAATTAAATGCTTTATGCAAACGGGTATGCAGGTTTCCTCAGTATGTTTTCCTTCACCATTCAGCTAGTGGTAAGTATTGGGTAAGTACACAAATACTGACATAAATTCCGAAAAACTCATTGGTGCATGCCCAACCGGGGATTCAAACCATAAAACAAAACAAATACTGCCTTAAATTGGAGCAAGCATCTTTTTACATAAATGACGCCTCTATTTCTGGGGGGAAGGGGGGGGAGAAGATATTACTCTGGGGGCGGGGCGTGACCTCCTGGCCCCTGCCTAGCTACTCCTATGTTCTCCGTGCAGTTGTCCAACTTAACTTGACACGTGTGATCCATTATACTCCTTAGTATCCAAGGGGTCTAGCTAAGTTAGTATATAATTAAATATTGGTAATTTTTGTTTTTTTTCCCTTAATTGTGCTAAAACACCTACTTGTGAACGGAATTTTAAATTTCTAAGTCAACTGAAAGGTTTCCATTAGTTGAGTTAGAAGCCTGATTTTCTTACAGCACTATGCATGCTTCCAAAAGTTTTGGAGCTAAATATCCAGTGAGTGCTTTAGGTTATATAGGTTCACTAGATGGCGCAGCATGTCCACGCAGTGTAAAGAATGGTCCAGCAGCTAAGTTGAAGTCTGACCCTCCGGAAGTACAACGCACTAAGAGAGTGATTAAAGTTAGAGATGACATATTGTTCCAGTACTGCCTGAGTAGCGACGCCGCGAAGCCCTGCTTCGTGCTCTCGTTCCGTGGACTGATGGTGATGCTGGACTGCGGGCTCTCGGCGCAGTCGGTGCTGAACTTCCTGCCGCTGCCACCCGTGCCGTCCGCCCGCCTCGCCGCGCTACCGCGCTACACACCTCCGCATCTCAACGATCCGCTACTTGATGGGGTATTTTATCCTCATCTTCTATACATCAGTAAATTCTTTCTATATTTAGATAAATCACAACGAAACTTAGAGAGTTTTACTCGATATATTTCCAGGAGTTGAAAGAGTGCATGGGGCGCGTGTTCGTCGATAGCACGCCGGAGTTCTGTCCGCCGCTGGACAAGGTGGTGGACTTCGCGTCGCTCGACGTGATCCTGATCAGCAACTACACGTGCATGATGGCACTGCCCTTCATCACCGAGGAAACAGGCTTTCGTGGCCAGGTCTACGCCACCGAGCCCACCCTGCAGATAGGCAGGTGAGCCTTCCGCGGCCAGGTCTACGCCCCCGAGCCCACCCTGCAGATCGGCAGGTGAGCCTTCCGCGGCCAGGTCTACGCCCCCGAGCCCACCCTGCAGATCGGTAGGTGAGTCTTCCGCAGCCAAGTTTCGTCACAGAGCCCAGGAATTGCAGCTAAACTAAGTTTACATAAGACTATGATTTTATAGCAAAATCCATCGCTTTTGAATAGTCTAAACTAAATATTATTAGAGTGCATTACAAACTAGAACAAGGCTTGAAATAACATAACGCCCTCGTGAGTGTTCAGTACGTGCCGTATTAGCTGTTTAGTTCGTTTTGAAACGCACTTTGATATTGTGTTGATAAGGAACACAGCCTTAGTTTTTTTTGTAATTCTCACACCATATTATGATAATTATTTTTATCGCCAAGGGTTTGCTGGTACAAATCTCTCTAAGAGATAAGCTCGCCTATTTGCATAGACCGTAAGATTCCATGTAATTATAAATTTTTGTGTGTGCGATAAAGAATTTGAATAGAATTGGATAGTCTTGAACTATCACACTAAGAGTTGCAATTGACCTCTCTTGAAAATTTTACATAGCGAATGTGATACTTTTTGCGTTCGCAAGTAAAAGAGCCGTGTGCATTGAGCTGAAAACAAAATCAAAGTCAAAAGTCTTTGTCAAAAGTCAAAACTATCAGTCCTGTTTGCAATGAAGTTCGGGAGACCGTAGACGCTGCCGCGTATCCTGTGCATCAGTGAGCCAGTTCTGTTGTGCATATAAAACTTGGGTCTGAGCCTCAGCAAGCATGCCCGATGCGGCAGCCCCATCAGTATCCTAAACGCATTATGATACTGGACACGCAGGGCATTGTAGGATTTCTGTGTATGGCTGATCCGCAAGCTGCACGTGTACAAGTTCCGAGATTATGCCCTGAATAAAGTTTTTACTTCTGTGATGTATGAGATAAAGAGGGTAGATTCGAATTAGAATTACTGTCTGTTCTGTAGGGTGTCTTGACTTTTGTCTTCGAGTACACGCCACGTAATTACAAGTCGTTATTTCATTTATCCACCTATATCTCAACTTCCTTAGTACAGTTTCATCCCCTTGATTATAGAAACCAACCTACGTTATTTCGTTAAATCTGGTAAACCCTATCATGAATATTTTCCCCAATAAACGTCAGTGTATCACTTGATGCCCTGATAGCGAGTGGTACGTGTGTCGCAGGTTCTACCTGGAGGAGCTGTCCGAGTGGCTGGAGGAGTGCGGCGGGGACGCGGGCGGAGCGGGGGGTGGGGCGGGCGCGCGCCGATGGAAGGAGTTGCTGCACGTGCTGCCGCCCCCGCTGGCCCATGCTGCCCGCCCGCGTGCCTGGCGCCGTCTCTACGCGCGGAAACAGCTCGCCAAAGCGCTCAGCCGCGTGCGCGTCGTCGGGTCAGTTCTCTATCTCCATCTCTCTTATCTCTCGCACGCGGTGACTTCCTAAATGGTGCTTTGCTTTTACGTCAACATCTAGAGACTGTGTGTTTGAGAAAGGAAAGAATGCCCATAATTGTTATAATAATATTGAAAAGTGTAATATGTCTATCTTTATGTCACCAAGCGACGAATATGAAATAGCGAAGGAAATAAAAAAATCAAAAAACAAAATAGCGTAATAGACACACAAAAATATTAAAATTATGTCACTAATTAGTAAATCGATTACATACATTTTCAATGTAATGATAACTTAAGGAACTTTTCCAAGTGCTCTTAAAATGTCTCTAGTAAAAGCTGTCCATAAAAAAACGTTGAAACAGACATTCCAAACCACAGACAGTGCTTATTTCTATTTACGCAAAATTATTTGAGCGTCTCACATACAAACGTCTGTACCTGCTTTTTAATAAAAATGTAATTTTTGCCAAGGAATATTTGACTTTTTAAAACTGATAATTGAAAGTGTTGCCCAAAAGAATCAAGTTGCAATTTTTTTAGACACGTTGAAGGTGTTCGATTATGTTAACCACAAACATCTGCTATCGAAACTGTATTTGCGGGATAAGAGAGATAGCTTATGAACTACCAGTCATATTTAAATGAAATAAATAAATAGAATCTGCTCTAAAACCAATACAGAGAATGTTATACATCAAAGTTAAAAAGTGTCTCTCAGGGCAACATTTCAGGTCCGTTACTATTCCTTATCTACATAAACGACATTACAAGCCATGTTTTAAAACCAGTAGTTCTTTTTGCTGATTATTGTATTGCCGTTGTCTTGATTAAGGATTTAAAACAAACTTAGTTGGTGAAATCCATTCCACTGTAAATGATATAATAAAGGTAATACAAGTATCCATCCATCCATCCATCAGCCTGTTTCGTCCACTGCTGGACATAGGTCTTTCCAGGATTTCAACACTCTTGGCGGTCCTCCTGGAAGAAATGCCCATACTCACACACGCTGGGCAGGCGGGTTGGTGAGCGCAGTGCCGAAGCCCTTGCACCAGTAACGCCGCTGCCCGTCACCAGTCTGTTTTATATAAGGCCTGGCAATTGAGGATGGATATACCGCCATCCATCGGTCCCAGGCAATGGTGTGCCGCCTGGTTTTGCCTGAGAGCTGTTCTCTTACTCTCCCCCGAATAACTTCGGGAGGATTTGCGAGTAAGATGGTGGTACCTCCACAGTCGAGCCCGGCATTAGCTCTACCACCTATTATGCAAGTATATCATTCTGAAAACACGCCTCCTTTATTAAATCTAAAATATGAGGACAATATCATAGAAGTTGTGGATCATTATAAGTTTTTGGGTAACTTCGACTGGATAAGCCATGCAACAACATGTTGCACAACTAAAGAAAAAAAATACTTAATAGTCTTTAATTTCCCTTACGGCAACTTACCAGATGAGCTTCGATAAAAGCAGCTCTAGCAGCCTATCACGGGTACGTAGATTCCATAATCCGCTACGGCATTATCTTTTGGGGTGACTCTTGTGACAGTGAACAGTCACAATTTAGAATGCAAAAAAAATGTTACGACTCTTGCAGACCGCATTTGAAAGATTTGAAAATTCTTCCAATCCAGATTCTTTATATTCTTGATTGCCTGATATTTGTAAAAAGTAATTCCGAATACTTAAATGAATCACAATATGTTTTCTAAATGTAAACTCCACCAAAAGATCATGTATAGCTTGTCTCTTACGCTATTTAATAAAGTGCCTGGAGAGATTAAATCCTTAACACTACATGAATTTAAATTAATTAATTTATAAAATATTACAAGTAAAATATTATTAAAAAGTTACTGAATATTTAGACGATGATTATTTTTATGTAAAGAAATCTTATTGAGGTATGAAGTCCGTGTGTATGTCAAATCTTGCTAGTAGGTACTTACTTTTGCGACTTAATGTTACTTACTTTATAAAACGTTGACATAGTTCCTCATTGAAACCTGAGTGTTTTCTTACTTATTGGGCAGTTCACAAATCAACTATATTTTTATTTAATTGTGAAAACTATAGGCTAATTTGCATTACCATGTTATGTTAAGATTCGTTTTGAAGCTGTTTGTTTTCTTATCATATATAAATAAATAAATTAAAATGAATGTTTATTTTGATCATGTAATATTAAGTAAGCCTGATATTTACCTGATATAGATGATTTAATTGACATTTCATTTTATGTTTTACTATGATTTTAAATTCTTACAACTTACTTAACGTTAATTCTTGTAGGTTTTAGTCTAGATATAACAGTTAAAACAATAAACATTTGTATGTTGTAATGGAGGAGGAGGTGGTAGAGCTGATGCCGGGCTCGACTGTGGAGATACTACCATCTTACTCGTAAATCCTCCCGAAGTTATTCGGGGGAGAGTAAGAGAACAGCTCTCAGGCAAAACCAGGCGGCCCACCATTGCCTGGGACCGTTGGATGCCGGTATATCCATCCCCAATTGCCGGGCCTTATATAAAACAGACTGGTGACGGGCAGCGGCGTCACCGGTGCAAGATTTTCGGCACCGCACTCACCAACCCGCTTGCCCAGCGTGTGGTGAGTATGGGCATTTCTTCCAGGAGGACCGCCAAGAGTAGTGAAATCCTGGAAAGGCCTATGTCCAGCAGTGGACGAAACAGGCTGATGGATGGATGGATGCTGTAATGGCAAAAGCATTATTTACCCATTATGTCCTTACTAAGACCTTTATGTGATTGATCGATTGTTACTGTTCGTTTCCTGTCAATTTGATCTAATCCCCGTCGTAGGAGTACCCGTCTATACAACAATTAACGATGTCAGGTACGACGAGCGCGTGGACATGTACGGCGCGCTGGAGGCCACGCCGGTCAGCTCGGGCTTCTGTCTCGGCTCCGCCAACTGGGTGCTGCGGTCGCCGCACGAGAAGATCGCGTACGTGAGCGGCTCCTCCACGCTGACCACGCACCCGCGCCCCATCAACCAGAGCGCGCTGCGGGGCGCGGACCTGCTGCTGCTGGCGGCCCTCACGCAGACGCCGGCGCACAACCCCGACAACATGCTGGGCGACCTGTGCGTGCACGCGGCGGTGACGCTGCGCGCCGGCGGGAGCGTGCTGCTGCCCGTCTACCCGAGCGGCGTGCTGTACGACCTGCTTGAGTGTCTCAGCCAGCACCTGGACCAGGCCGGCCTGCAGCAGGTACATACATGAAACCCCCTTACACTTCAAAAAATAATTATAATCTAGAACAAATTAATTTTTTGACGGAGGTTTTGACTGCCTCATCAGAATTGTTTTTTCTTTTTTTGCGAGAACTTGTCCAAATTCCGAATAATTAAAGTAATCAATTGTAAGAGAGTATGGTAGGGGGGACGGAGAGTTTCCAGTCACAGCTCCTCTTAAAGAAAAACAAATTTTTAGAATTTCGATATACTCGAAGCAAATTAAAGATTGACCCGGACATTTGAAACCTCGAGCTAAAAGTTGGTGGAAATTATGAAGAATAGTGTTCTGATTGATATCCCAATCTTCCTAAAAAATCTATCTTGGCGAAAATCCGCCATCTTGAAAAAACCACCGTCATATTGGATTTGTCGAATTTTATGCACAGCGGCTGAACCGAACGTCTGATTCTATCCATTTTTGCGCCAAATTACTTAATTCAGTTACAAATTAATAATAACATACCAATTTTGGTGCTTAAAAAATAATAATATTTATTAATATTTCAAGCACCACTAAAATTTTAATAAACGAATGTTTTGAAATTTTAATATAATATATGTTAAAAATTAGGTTGATTTTTTCATGTTATCCTGGAGCTTGACTAGTGTTCATTCACTGGTATTGTTGCTAGTGCGCTCTAGCAATTTCGTAAGACAAGACATCTGAAAAGGGACAATTTCGGAAGAAAAGTGACGGTTTTTCAATAACACTTAAATGATTGACCTTTAATGTTTGGCTTGTTTAATCACTTTTGATTAAAATTAGAATAAAATGGTAATTTTGAAAGCTTAAAAGTAACTTTTTCCTGTAGATACGAGCATGATCTGATAAAATAAAACCTTTTTAAAAAGTAAAAAGGCTTTTATTTACTTTTGTAGTCATTTACTGTTTTTATGCCAACATGTCGGCAAAAAGTTCAAAGTCGACATCAATATCTGAGTCAACGTACGATTTGTGCAGCCATTATGAAGACTGCTGTGCAAGCTGCTAACAATAGTGTGGGGTCAGCAATAGTAGGCAAGGACACCTATCTTCTCGTTCTGATGACATCTACCTACATCCAGCCTAGGAACCAACGTTAAATGCTGATGCCAGGAAGAAAGAATGCAGAAGCCCGTGTCTTCCGTAGTGAACAGCTAATTACGTCTCTAAGAGATCTCCATAACTACCTCCTGTTTTTCCATGGAGCAACTGGATGTGATACCACTTTTGCTCCGTACGGGAAAGGCAAAAACGGCTCTTTCAAGAAGTTCAAGCGAGAAGCTTGTTTAAGGAAGACAGTGTCATTGCGGCTGCAGGTTAACGTTTACTTCTTGCATTGTAAGGCTGTGAAGATGAAGATAACGTAAATAGCGCCAGACATCGGCTCTACCAGAGGACAGTTGCCAAGCAGTCCGTCTAAACAACGTTTGACGTAGCCACACTTCCTCCTTTATCTACAGCGACCAAACAACATTCATACCGAGTTTGCCACCGGGTAAGAAACAAATCATCTTACTATTATTTGGTTGCAACTGAGCCTTAAAACTAATATTGCCTTATACATTCAAGTTCAAGTTTGTATGAGAAATCGCCTACCGGAGGTAGAGTGGGGAATGAATGGTGCATGCAGGTCAGCGGAAACTCTTTTTCTAGTGAAATTGATCACATAAAACACGTGTGTAATGATAAATGGTTAAATAGGGAAAACTACGTACAGAAAACAGAGGTGTGTACGAGGTGGCAGCCGGTGAACAGCAAAAATATTATCAAAATTATCAAGAGTATGGACTCAAAAAAATCACCGGGGGCCGATCTTGTACGCATGTGTGACCTAAAAACTGTATCTGAAAAAATAAGTCCAATAATTGCCAAATTAATTAACTTGTCTGTAAGTAAATTCAGTTTCCCAGGTGGCTTGAAAGAGGCTGTAGTTCGTCCCATTCATAAGAAAGGTGACCGGAAAATATATGCTAACTATAGGCAAATAGCCATACTTTCTAGTATAGATAAAATTATTGAAAAATGTATTGTAGGACAACTAGGATCATGCCTCCAGAAAAATACAGTATTAAATCCATGTCAGCATGGCTTTCAGAAGGGTAAAATCACAATTACATTGTTATCACAATTTACTGATGAAATCAATATACATTTATCTGAAAAAAAGTTTGTAGTTGCAATATTATTCGACTACAAAAAAGCATTTGATATCTTAGAAACAGAAACACTTCTGAATGCTATGTATGAGTGTGGGGTGGCAGAACCCCTGAACCATTGGTTCCGTGATTATCTCACTGCGCGTTCATATCGTGTTAAGGTAGGTGAGGTGTTCAGTGACACGAAGCGGGTCCAGTGCGGAGTTCCGCAGGGTTCTGGATGCGGCCCTGTGTGCTATCTTATGCTGGTCAACAGCCTGTGTGATGTCCTGCGCCATAGTTCGGCTTATATGTTCGCAGATGACCTGTGCGTTCTGCGCGCTGGCACCGCTCTCACAGACACATGTCGACTAATACAACAAGATGTTGATTCAGTTGTCAAGTGGTCACACGACAACGGAATTGTTTTGAACGCTGAAAAAACTAAACTCTTAGTTATCCATTCACCTTATCTAATTCCTACAGAGCCATTCTTGCCTATTATTGTTGCTCATTATTACTCTTGTTTCCATAGTAACCTGATATCCTGTAATTGCAAACCTATTGAACGTGTAAAATGTGCCACTTACCTTGGGATGAAAATTGATGAAAACTTTTCATGGACAACACATGTAGATTATATTTGTAGTAAGCTTAAAATTCACTTGGTAAATTCTATCACTTAAGCTTTAGAGTTCCAACTAGTACTCTAAAATGCATATATATTTAGTGGACTCAATAATAGGCTATGCTCTTGACTGCTATGGTCTAACTTTCAAAACAAACATAGATAAATTAGAAAAACTTCAAATTAGATTATTAAAGCTACTTGTGACTAAAAAAACTAAAATTAAATGCAAAGATGACTACAGAAAGTTATTCAAAATATGCAAAATTCTTCCGGTCAGTTTAAAACAAAAATGTTTAATGTTAGTAAATCAGCATGGTAGTCGGGAGCATGACTTATCATTCATAAGCCACACTCACGACACAAGGTCAATAAGTACGAGTAAGTACGATGTACCAAGAGTATGTAATTATTATGGCGATAGAACTCTTACAAAACGTATTCCATACACCTTAAATAGCCTACCTATTAGTATTAGACAAGAAGCCAACAAAAAAGCATTCAAAAAGCAGATTCTGAATTATCTCCTTGATAGTATGTAGCTTTTAGTTTAAGTAGGTAGACTGTAACTCATACAGTCGGCCGCGCGTCGGCAGAGACGTTTGCCCCTGCTTTGTATTACCCTCATAATACAATCCTGGCGCAGGCGTAGCTGCTGGGGTGCGGCTGATCGTATACTAATTTAAATATATTATACTGTATTATAATAATTTTTAAGTTAGAGACTCACGGATCCCACAGTCAAACTGTACATGCAGTTTTGTGGGTCATGTATTAGTTTTATAAGAAAAAAAAAACCTGGTTATCAAATAAAGCATCTCTCTATCTCTCATTCCAACTAAAGAAGAACCAGCAACGGAGCGGGTACTCAACATCATATCCTGCAACTGTAAATCTCGGTTCGAGAAGAAATGCAGGTGCAGAAGAAATGGTTTTTCATGCCAAATATGTACGGCTACTGCGCAGGACATGGCTGCAAACATCATACGGACTACGTTGACTCAGATATTGATGACGACTTTGAACTTTCTGCCGACGTGTTCGCATAGAAATGGTAAATGACTACAAAAAAGACCAAATTTTTCCTTTTTAATTTGACGCTAAAGTAGGTTTTCTTTTTTCACATCATGCTTTATCTACAGTAAAAAGTTACTTTTATGCTTTCAAAAGTACCATTTCAGTAAAATTTTAGTTAAAAGTGATCAAACAAGCCATTCGTGTAAATGTTATTGAAACACCGTAACTTCTGAAATTGCTAGAGCGCATTTGCAATACTATCAGTGAGTGAACACCTAGTTAACAGTGATAACATGAGAAAATCTACCAAATTTTTAACATTTACTAAAATTTTAGAACTTTCGTTTGTCGCATTTATTAATTTGTAACTGAATTAAGTAATTTGTCGCAAAAATGGATACAATCAGACGTTCGGTTCAGCCGCTGTGCATAAAATTCGACAAATCCAATATGACGGCGGTTTTTTCAAGATGGCGGATTTTCCCCAAGAGGGATTTTTTGAGAAGTTTCAGATATTAATCAGAACACTATTATTCATAATTTCTGCTAATTTTTAGCTTGAGGTTTCAAATGTCCGGATTTGGGCAAATTTTGCCTTTATTTTCCTGGAGTATTATCTTTTTTTCCTTTCTTTTCTACGTTTTTGGCCTTATAGTCTTAAAAACTTTGCCCTGGGGTAGAGCGCTAAGTGTCATTGAACCTTTTCATTAAGTCCTTCCTTAGTACAAGTTTGGCTTTATTATCATTACATTAATATTATTATGAATGTGTTGCGTGAGGGCTCCTTCCTCATCTCGTCCCACTGCCGACTCGTCCCACTGCCAACTCGTCCCACTGACAACTTGTCCCAATGGACTGAGTTGACGAATTTCAAATTAAATATTTTTTCCGTTCCCAACTCGTCCCACCATGTTTCTTCTTTAAATTTCAAGTGGGTCAAGTACAGACGCAAACAAAACATTCAGAGGTAAAATGGGTAATCAAAAGACAAAAATATTATTGAAATATAAATTAAATTTCCGGTGATTTTTTTGTAATAATTATTTAATAGTAAAATAAAGTAGGTACGCAACAGAAACAAGAGAATTATTTATTTATTTATTTATTAGGTTTGCCAACAGATATTACACTATGACATATGTATCAAAATAGCTTAAGTGACTTAATTAGAGTGCATACCCAATAACAGGCAGACACAGCATACTTAAGGGATACTGCTACATATAAGTGAACATGTATCGCGTATAGTAACAAAAATCAAAACTAAAAAGCAACAAGATATCAGCAGAACTAAAACTATAAATAAAAACTAAGAATTTAAAATTAATCTAAAAGAAAACAAACAAAATAGTAATAAATTAAATTAAAATTATTTCTATTTCTAAGGGTTTCACATTAATCGACAATAGGAAGGATGGATAATAGGTGCTTTTTGTAAACCATTAAAGACTGGGAAAAAATATCAATATGGGTATCATTCAAGGCAAGTGTATTGAAGGAACGACACATTCTATTAAAGATACTCTCGCGGCCAAGATTGGTCCTTGAATTTGTCAAGGTAAAGAGACGAAGCCTATTTGGTCGACAAGGTACTTTGGGTGTATGTAGGTTGATTTTGTCTAAAAGCTGTGGACAGTCAACGAGTCCTCTTAAGATTTTATACAGTAGTATATTGTCAGCCAACCATCGGCGATCTTTTAGTGAATTTAATTTAAAATATGAGAGTCTGTCGGTATAGGAAAGTAATTCCTTTGTTTTTTTTTGGTGGACACATAGGAAAAATACGAAACGCTTTTGAATGCATTCAATCCGTTTAGTGTGGCAAGCGTAGTGTGGATTCCATACAGTAGAGCAGTATTCAAGTAAACTACGGACAAGAGCATTGTATACAACTATAAGAGCTGCAGTATTTTTGAATCCTTTACAGTTGCGCCACAGAAACCCAAGCATCTTATAAGCTTTTTTAATAATTTGATCGAGATGTTGATTGAAAGATAGTTTCTTGTCAAGTATAACGCCGAGATCTCTGATTATGTCAACTTCTTCGAGGGTATGGCCAGTAATATTGTAGAAAGTAGGTAAACATTTTTTTTTCTGCTAAACTTCATATGTTTACATTTTTGTATATTCAATGGTAATTTATTTGCAGTAGTCCAAAGCTCAATGCGATCTAAATCTTTTTGTAAAAGAGAAGCATCAGACAGATTGTTAATTTTTTTATAAATTTTGAGATCATCCGCAAAAAAAGAGAATTTTGAGTGAAGAATTTCTTCTGCCAAATCGTTTATAAAAGCTAAAAATAAAATAGGTCCTAAATGTGACCCTTGTGGCACTCCTGATGTTGTTAAAAAGGTCTCAGATTCATATCCACAGACAATAACTTTTTGTTTTCTGTGAGTAAGATATGAGGATATCCAACTGAGTACTTTCCCATGTATTCCAAGGCGAGAGAGCTTAAGTAACAGGGTTACATGATGCACACGGTCGAAGGCTTTACTGAAATCTGTGTAAATTACGTCAACCTGTGCTCCTTCATCGACCAGAGCTTGCATATCAGATATATAACTAGTAAGGTTTGTACAAGTTGACATCCCGTTACGAAAGCCATGTTGATTCGGAGTAAGAACTTGTTTGAGATGGGTAGACAGTGCCGGACATATTAGTGACTCGAGAACTTTACCAGGGATGCACAAAAGTGATATGGGCCTATATTCCTCGATATCGTCAATTTTCTTGTTTTTAGGAATTGGTATGACATTAGCCAGTTTCCAAGCGGCAGGAAAACAGCCTGACGCTACGGATTTATTAAAAATAAACTGAAGCGGGTAAGAGAGATTGCGAGCACATTTCTTAAAAAATATAGCCGGTATATTGTCAGGGCCAGCCCCCAAGTTACCGTCTAGTTTTTCCAAAGCTGTTTCTATTAGGAATGAACTTGTCGTGAAGTTACTAAAAATATGGTTATTTATTGTCTCAGTCTGATTTTTATTGCTATGGGTTGGAGAGCTGTCGTCGTTATTGACAAAGACTGAAGAAAAGTGTTTAGCGAAGCTGTTACAAATGGTAGCTGGAGAAGGGGCTATTTGGCTTTTAAGGTACATAACATTGGGAATAGTAGATTTGTTTTTCCTTTTGCTCTTGATAAAACCCCAGAATGCTTTAATGTTATTACAATTAATGGAGCTTTCGATTGATTCTAAATATTTGTTATAATTATTTTTTATCAAATTATGACAACGCGTTCTTGCTTTAATAAAATCAAGATTATCCAAACGGTTTTTATACTTTTTAAACCTTTTCCTATATTTCTCTTTTTCTTTTATCACACGTATAAGATCTGGTGTATACCAAACAGGATATTGCCCACGTTGAAGTTTAGACAAGGGAACCGATTTCTTTATTACAGCGTTTATTTTAGTATAGAATAAGTCAACCATATCGTCAACATTAGTTAAGGAATTAAAAGTAAGGGACCAGTCAATACTTTCTAGTTCTTTGTTAATATCAACGTAGTTTGCTTTGTAGAAATTATGTTTTTTGACACTATTTTTCGTCAGGTAATTAGGTATTAGAAATTCCATTGATATTTTCAAAGGAGGATGGAGTATGTCTATTTTAGATAACGGTTCAGCTATTAGAGTTTTTATGTTTGGATTATTTGAGAGGACTAGATCGAGTACTTTACCTTTGTCGTTTAGAATCGAGTTAAATTGGCATAATTCATGTAAGCTTAAGAAGTCTATAAGGGTTTGTTCTAATGCTGAGTTTGAGCAAGAAGGGACCGTGGCTGTGGAACAGGTTGCTAGGGAATCTTGAAGTGTCCAACTTATATTGGAAAGGTTGAAGTCTCCAACTATGAGTGTATCAGAGTTATTTAATGAGGACAAAGCATGGGAGAGTGGGTGCAGATATTTTTCTAATATACTTATGTTTAATGGTGGAGGAATATAGACTGCACATATAGTTAAGCACTTGGTAACATTATTATCTCTACTAGTAATAGAAACCCAAAGATCTTCATTATTACTGCTCTCGAATTTAAACAATCTAGAAGAAGTTAACTTTTTTGACACTGCAATTAACACTCCGCCACCATCACACTTATTGCTGGTTAATTTATTACGATCCCGACGATAAATGATGAATTTGTCATTTAGAATTTCAGCATCGAACACACTGTCGTTCAGCCAGGTCTCGGTTAGAACTATAATATCGTAATCACAAGTAAGACTAGACAGATACAAGTCTTGAAGTTTCCCACGAATACTTCTAGTATTTTGATAATAAATTTTCAGCTATATAAATATTCAGCTTATATAAAATCCTTGACTATTATTATCATACAATGACACAAATGTAACGCCATATATTTATTTATATAGACAGGTATATATTATTTAGTATCCGTTCATATTTAATTTACTCGAGTGATTGTCTCGAGTTGCGATGCGATATCGATTTAACGCACCTAATATTTACTCGAGTTGAACATAAAACGAGGTGTGCAGTGATAGTGTCTAACTGAGACGATGGTGTACACAGATCCCGCTGTACGTGATCTCGCCGGTGGCGGACGCGTCGCTCGCATACAGCAACATCCTCGCCGAGTGGGTCTCCACCGCCAAGCAGGTACCTCCCGACATCAGTACACACACACACACACACACACACACCAACACGCAGGTATATAAATGTGAAGCTGGCTGCTAACACTTCTAGCCTAACGGCTTATTTGGCGTATTATCAATTCTAGCGATACCTAACGGCTGCTTACATTTCATTGATGTATTCACATGATTTAGTTTTTTGTTTTTGTAATTTTTCTTCTGATTTATTTACTATAGGATACATTTAACGTAAATAGACATAAACAATGACATTTGCATTTGTATTAAGTGTTAAAAACTCAAAATTCTTCTCGAAAATTCTCAAGATGTATCTCCACTGCTGGAATAGGACTATATTATAATAATTTATTTGTGAGAGATATTTCAGAAATAGGTATTTATCGATGAAATAAGTGTGGACAGATACCTAGTAATAGTAAGCATTTAGTTGTATTTCTTTAATGACATCAGTACAAACAGACACACTAGTACTGGTCGATATCAGTACACACCGACACGCTGGCAGCTCCCGCCATCAGTATACCGCAATGATATGAAGTAAATGTGTTGACAGTCGCGCGTGTACCTGCCCGAGGAGCCGTTCCCACACGCCGCGCTGGTGCGGGGCGGCAGGCTGCGGCACGCGCGGCGCCTGCACGACGACGCGTTCAGTGCGGACTTCAGACAGGTACATTGTCTTTTATTAGTCAATGAGTCGCCGCCACGCCACGTATTTTTGTGTTTCAAAGTTAATTTGTAGGTTATGGTCATTCACCCATGTTACTAGTACTTGATTTAGGTTGTCGTTCATGCACGGAGTCAGTGATGAAATATCGCCTGCAAATAATACACATGACATGACTCATTGAGAATCTTCGGTATGTAATATATAGATTAGGAATAGTAAATATCCGATCACGGTTCCTTGAGGGATGGAGCAATTTAACTTGTTGTGGATCGATCCCTCCGGAAGCTACAGTAGTAACATGTAGGTAGTGGGAGTGTCGAGTGCGACACAGAATCTGTATATGCATGTGTGCGCGCGCAGCCCTGCGTCGTGTTCTGCGGACACCCGTCGCTGCGGTTCGGCGCCGCCGTACACCTCCTGGAGCTGTGGGGCTCGCAGCCCCTCCACGCCGTCATCTTCACCGGTGAGTCTCTCTCTCACTCCCAATAACACTACCTGGATAGCTAGCATGGTAGACCATACAGCTCGATAGTCCCTCTCTAAGTTGACCAACAGAGTGAGACAGAGCACTGTATCAGACGCTATCGAGCTCGATATGGTCTGCTATGCTAGACTGGCAGCTCTTCTCACATTTCAAAATATAAGGCGAATTTCTTTCATTTTTAGGGTTTCGTATCTCAAGAAAAAACAGAGCCCTTATAGGATCTAGTTGTCGGTCTGCCTGTCCGTCTCTCTATCTGTCAAGATCCTTTATCTCGGGAACGCGGGGTAGGTATCGAGTTGAAATTAAAACCATATACAAATCAAACTTCCAAGTTAACGTAAAAAAAAGATACGGCCGTTTACGGTATATTTCGACATTCTCAAGGGAATCAAAATTTATTGAGTATTTTCCGTTGACATAGAACTATTGTACTTGTACAATCCCAAAAAGCACCCTCAGGAATGTAAATAAAACCAAACTCTGTACAGGTGTGAACTAATGAGTATTTATCATAAGTATTAAAATCACCGCACCATTCTGGAAGAATCAAACGATTCCGCGATGTAGTATCATGGAACGCCATCTACTTGAGGCAAACACAAGTTCAAACTATCGGTAACAAATGGTTCCGGCTCTAGTGCACTCACAATTATAACAACTGTAACATTTGCTAAGTAGATAATAAAGCCGATTTTGAAGGTTTTCATTTTAAGCTAAGAAACTTACTAAAAAACGTAATTTTAAGCGACAGCACTATATTTTGCTATTCTGAAGGGCACACCAACTAAAATTAGCAAGTCTTTTAAACGGTCTTAAATCAAACTAATTTTTTTAAATTCAATCAAATGACAGCTCTAAAATGTGCCTTGAAATTACCAAAACAAGTTAAAACCACTAAGTTGAGTAAATAATGGCTGTCAAACTAAAATTTTAGTTTGACGTTCATAAAATAGTGACTTGAAAATGGCTCTTCGTTTTAACCATCCATCCATCCATCAGCCTGTTTCGTCCACTGCTGGACATAGGCCTTTCCAGGATTTCGCCACTTTTGGCGGTCCTCCTGGAAGAAATGCCCATACTCACGCACGCTGGGCAGGCGGGTTGGTGAGTGCGGTGCCGAAACCCTTGCACCAGTGACGCCGCTGCCCGTCACCAGTCTGTTTTATATAAGGCCCGGCAATTTGGGATGGATATACCATACGTAAGTTTAATTTTATGTATGTCAAACTAAAACTAAAACCTTCAAAATCGGCTTTAATAACGTCTTATACTTATTTTGTACTAGCAGTAAGATCATTTTTTTTATCGTGTTAATTCTTTTACATACGCAAATTAATAAATATTAATAAATAAAATATACTACAAGTATAGGGAAAAATCTGAATGATAATACATGAAATGTATAATACATTTATAATTAAATCATAAAAAATATACCTACTCTTTAACGGAACCCTCGGTGGGCGAGTCCGACTCGCACTTGTCCGGATTTTACATACATACAATCACGCCTGTCTCCGAGAGGGGTAAGTAGAGAGTACAGATTTCCATCTGCTACGATCCTGGCACACCACTTCCACGTCTATCTTCTATTATTATATACTTTTGACATTGCCCTTCCTCAGTATGTCGCCAATCTGCTCAGAATACTATCCTATCCGTTTTAGGGCGACCGGGATGTCTTTTGAAACATTTTAATATCTTGACTATCATAAATCTTACAATATATATAATACATATGTGGAAAGAAACAAAATAACCTGCGATAATTCCGAAGGATCTCTTTCACGCAAAGTCAACTTGGAACCGGACTTACCATAATAGAAGGGCAAAACAAATCAAATCAAAATATTTATTTTGTAAAATAGATACATAAAGTATACTTTCTACAAGTCAAAGTTTATCTTTACAATAAAAAATATCTTTATATTAAAAAAAATATTAAAAAATAATATGTATTATATACTAATAAGGGAAATACATACAAAAAATATTTAGTTTGGGCTACAGAAATTTAATTATACACCTACATAAAATAGAGAAATCTAGGAATAAAAATATTATATATAAATGATGCAACGAACAAACAAGTTGATAAATAAATACGGGAAATACATCCAAAAAATATTAAGGTTGGGATACTAAAATGTAATAAAGTTATAAACCTGCATAAAATAAAGAAATATAGGAATAAAAATATTATATATACATAATGCCTAACCATCCGCACCATTCGATTAGTATTGCTAAGAAGAAGGGCAAGAAACTTAGCAAACATGATTTTTTTTTTCATTTGTAACATAAACTTAATCTATACAATTTTCTTATACCTACTTAAGTAAAGGCAAATATAAAACCATAGGAGTTAAGTCCAAGAGAAAAAAAAATATTAATCTTAGTCAATCTGTCTTACATTGTCTATTACCTTTTACAGCAAAGTCAGTTTACATAATAATTAACTATAAAGGGCTTAAGATTAGCCTTTAGAGGAATCAAACATTTCGTATTAAAATTTGCTAATAATAACTTACAATTTTGATAAAGATTATTATTATTTATTACACCATGCTTCATTGTTGTCCAGATAATCATTGATTTTATAATAAGCTTTTTTAAGTAGTCCCTGCTTAATATATAGTTTAAACTTATTTTCAGGCAAACCAAGGACCTCCTTTGGAAGTTTATTGTAAAATCTTATACCATGTCCTACAAAAGAGGTACCTACCTTAGCATGTCTGAATTTTGGAAAAACTAGTTTATGTTTGTTTCTGGTTTCAACAGAGTGGTCCACACCAAGCCTCGGGAGATTATCAATATTTTTTCTGACATATCTAATAACTTGATAAATAAATTCACATGGGACCGTAAATATATTAATTTCCTTAAACTTTTCTCTTAATGAATCTCGATACTTCATGTTATAAATAGACCGAATTGCTCTCTTTTGCAAGACAAACTACTTCTATATCCGCGGCTCTACCCCACAACATTATGCCATATGACATAATGCTGTGAAAATAACTGAAATATACTAATCTAGCAGTATCTTCATCAGTAATCTGCCTTATGCGTCTAACAGCGTATGCAGCTGAACTAGTCTACCACAGAGAGCTTCTATGTGGGGATCCCACTGAAGACGAGAGTCTATAGTAATACCCAAAAACCTAGTTTCGCTAACTAACTCCAGCTTGGACCCCTGCAAAAATAAACTGACATCTACTTGAATTACATTTGGTAAAGTAAACTTTATACATTTCGTCTTTTTTGCGTTTAAAACTAAATTGCAGTGAACCAATCAAGAATCAGAGAGAGAGTTGAATTTGCGTCATCAAGAATATCGTTATGTCGATTCACTTTAAAAATAAGTGACGTGTCATCTGCGAATAGAACTATCTCAGATAAGTCTCTTACTAAGTAAGGAAGGTCATTTATGTATATTAAAAACAATAGGGGCCCCAATATGGAGCCCTGCGGAACACCCATTCTGACTAATGCTCCATATGACTTCGCTCCATTAATGTCCACCCTTTGAACCCGGTCACTAAGGTATGACTTAAATAACGCCAAAGATTTACCCTTAACTCCATACTGATCTAATTTACATAAAAGTGTTTCATGATTAATGCAATCAAAAGCTTTGGTAAATAAACAGATAATATTAATGAATTTCACCAATGCACCCAGTATTAAGTATTTAATCTTGTTATGGACTTTATTCCTTGCCACATATTATATCCAGTCACCTCTACCATGTTGTCTTGTTTGCTGAATGTACTCAACCGGCACCGGCGGCGCGACGGCCTTGGAGACATACAACTAATTAAAACGAAACATGCCGTCAGGTGACCAAAAATTTACCATAATGAAGTTTAAAACACAAGTTCTTTTATTTTTGTAGGCGAGTTTTAAAATGGTTTATTTCGGCTTTAAAACCGCAACATTTGGTTTAAAACGTTTTGAATCGGTTGTTTTAGATCTATACTCTAAACTACTCATAACATTATTAGTTTTACTTGTACAAGTAAAAAGTAATACAAATTATAATGAAAATACAAAAATAAGACATTTCCTTTGATTTGCAACATAATGTTTGAGAGTGCGTGTGTGTGTTGCAGAACCGGACTTCCCGTACCTGGAGGCGCTGGCGCCCTTCCAGCCGCTCGCTATGAAGGCGTTCCACTGTCCCATCGACACCTCGCTCAACTACTCGCAGGCCAACAAGCTGGTGCGCGAGCTGCGACCGCGCGCGCTCGCCCTCCCCGAGCAGTACGCGCCGCCGCGGGGCGCGGGGGGCGCCTGTGTGCGCGCGCACATCGCCTGCGACGCGCCGATCGTGGTGCTGCGGCGCGGCGGCGCAGTGGCGTGCGGCGTGCGGCGCCGCTGTGCACGCGGCACGCTCTCGCCTGCGCTGGCGCACGCGCTGAGTCCGCTCGCGCCGCTGCAGGTGTCGGTGACGCACCGCGACAACCGGCTGCACCTGGCGCCGCCGCCCGCGCCGCTGCTGCCCACGCCCGCCGCGCCCGCGCCCGAGTGGGCCGCGCCGCCCGTCGAGGCGCTGGTGCGCGCGCTGGCGCGGGAGGGGCTCGGCGCCGCGCGGGTGGAAAGCGGCGGCGAGGAGGGCGCCGTGCTGCACCTGCCGCGCCACGACGCGCTGCTGCACGTCGAGCGCCGCAGCACGCACGTGTTCTGTGAGCCCCGCGCGCCCCGCGCCGCCCTGCGCCGCGCGCTCCTCGCCGCGCTGCCGCCGCCCCCGCTGCCGCTGCTGCCGCCCGCGCCCTCCACGCCGACGTAGTGACGTCACGCACACACGGGACACTTTTACTCAATAAATGTTATCACGGTTCAGTTACACATGTCTTATTTCTCTTCAAGTCTTCTTTGACCTCGCAAGGGGATTTGCCACTGTCTCTGTTCCTATTCTACTTAAAACACTGAAGTGCATTGGGATAACCTAAAACAGGCTACAACGTTGATTGTCTCTAGCTCTACCTGTGATTTAGTGAATTAAGTGTGCCTCACGGCAGCATTCTAGGCCCGACCTAATTTTTAGGGTTCCGTAGTCCGACAAGGAGCCCTTATAGTTTCGCCATGTCCGTCTGTGCGCGGCTTATCTCAGAGACTACTAGAAACCAGTAATTTGGCATGGATATACATATTAATGAAGCCGACAAAATGGTAAACTATCACAGCTAAGTAGGCTTTACAGGTTTACGGGTACAGGTCGCGCCAAACTTTTGGCCCCCTCTAAACACGACAATGTATGGGTCGTTCTCCTAAATGTATGAGAGCAAGGGTTTGGCGCGATCTGTATTAAACCCTTTTTCTTATACTTTAAGAAGTCCCGGCTGACACTTCTCAGAACTGAGCTTTAGTGAAGAGACACATTTGAATCGACACTATACCAATACTATATCGATTTTCGATTATTATTATGAACAGATTACATAATCGAATGGAATCATATCAAATACTTACTTATTTTTATTTATTGGTAACTATTGAAATCAAAAATATTATTGGGTGTGACTGGAAACGAACGCAGCTTTTATCTTGGAAATCACATCATTTTGTGGCATGTGGCAACGTCATCTAAAAAGAATATCGTCACTGCATATCTTCTAATGAATGTCGTAAAGGGCGATTAGGTTTTATAGAAGCGTTCTATGTCTAGTATTGGGGTCTTAAGTTCATCGAATCTTGGCCCCGTCTGAACAGGTGACCTATTTAATTTACTTGTCACAAATGAATGTGACTTATCGTGTTCTCGCAGTAACCGCACCGGGAGTGGTTGGCAGTTGCGTTAATTCGTCTACAGACTTCAGTAAATGCTTGCGCAAGACCCTGGAAACACTGTTTCCACCTTGCCTCCCGTCACTCTACTTGTTTCTTAGACGCACAACAAACTCACGCGCTTGTCTATGCAGCACACTGTTTTTAGTGGTATCGATCATTTTATTAACAAAATAAACAACAATAAATAACCATTTTACTAAAGTTATTTCAAAATACACGTTAAGCCCACAGCTCTCATCCTAGTTCAAAATTTAAGAGTATATGATTAAAGTTTTTACATGAAAGAACTCGGCATTTTCGTATTTATTCATTGATACTGTGTGAAAAACCCCCCTCTCGACAGGCACTATTTATACCTCGCGTGCTGGACCCATATTTATATTAAAAGAAGGCTAAACTCTGTGAGAAAGGGGTCCTCCAAACAAGGGGGTCTTATATACTAAATTCCGTCAAACGGATAAATGATTAATACTCACATTAAAGTTCCAGTTTCTCGTCCTGGACGGGTCTTCGGGTTGACTCCGGAACTCACCCTTGGTGGACGGGAAGTCAATACTCCTCGCGATGGCTTGGCACGTCGCTGATCGTCGACAAACTACTAGCCCAGCTAGCAGTTTTCGGATGTAGTTATCTAAACACAAACCTCTAACCCCAGCTAGCTCACCCGAGAAAAAATAGCACGATTTTAGTAAACGTGGAAATGAAAATCTGTTTCCATCAACTTCCAGCGTTAATAATACTTCACGAAACTTTTCGCGCACACGTTCAGGATCGCAATTAATGCTTATTAATTGGATTATTTCGCCACTTTTAACAGTTTATTTCCTTGAAATATAAAATAACCTTTTCAACACTGGTTGACTTGGGAAAACACAATATGTCCGTGACAATAATTTTTGGACAATTCCCCGGAAGAAACTCCATGACAGTAATTTTTTACAACTCGTGTTGCCATATCAATAAAATGAAGTGTCTGACACATACCTGTGCGTTCCGAACGCTTTTAAACCGAACAATCCCCCGCTCCGGGCTGTTACCCTTATCAGACCGCTAGCTTAATCAACCGGGAGCCGGGAGAGAGTCGCCAAGGCTCGTCGCAGAATCGAACCTCCGACCAACACCTCAGCGACGCGAGGAGTCTCATCCCCGCCAAATATCAACTTAATAATGCGACCACGTCGCCAATACAAAGAATTCCAAATTCGCATCTTTCAATAAGACTACATCCTCGATGACGCGGCGGAGGTGGGTCTTGGCTGATTTCACATAATAACCATGACTTAACTTCATACAATTATCTCCTAAAAATTTATACATCTTTCCAAGTAATTTGCGGTACCCTTGTAATTCGTGCCGTTGTCTGACCTAATTAAAAAGGCAAACCTCTACGCGATACTACTCGGTCTAATGCAGCGACGAAGGCCTCCGTGGACAACGAGGACTCTAATCCCAAGTGGACGGCCTTGGTGGACAGACACACGAATACTCACAGGTATGCCTTAACAGTCCGAGCGTTGCGAAGGCTAGACGTTCGGACGAGGAACGGTCCCCCCACGTCCGTAGCCACTCCATCAAAGGATCTCGTCTGTGTGATCCCATCAGCTGGCAGATCTCCTATCTGCGGCTGCATCAACGAGGCTCGCAGCCTGTAACAAGGAACACAGGAGAAGAGAACATTGCGAATTACCCGGCGAGTAAACAAAATCCAAAATTCTCGCTGTAAAATCGCCAATAACGCGTTTCATCCCGCGTGTGAGTTACGGACATGTCGGTCGAACAGCAAAAGCCTCATCAAAGGCCCTCCTTGGGTAACAACAAAGGATGGCGACTTGCGTGCTCCAACCAGACGCACACCGTGCCGACGCCACCGTCGCGACGCCCCAGCGTCCCAACGCACGGCGACCCAACGCACGGCGGCCCCGACGCACGGCGGCCCCGACGCCCAGCGTCCCGACGCCCAGCACCCCGACCCGCGGCGCCCCGACGCCCAGCGTCCCGACGCACTACGGCCCGACGCCCAGCGTCCCGACGCGCGGCGCCCCGACGCCCAGCATCCCAACGCACGACGGCCCCGACGCCCAGCGTCCCGACGCCTAGCGTCCCGACGCCCAGCGTCCCAACGCACGGCGGCCCCGACGCCCAGCGTCCCGACGCGCGGCGCCCCGACGCACGACGACGGCCCGACGCCCAGCGTCCCGACGCACGACGGCCCCAACGCCCAGCGTCCCGACGCCCAGCGTGCAATCAGGAACTAGTTTGGTCCCTAGAACCAGAGCATGCACACACAACCCGGGTAAAATCTGGGGTGTCCTATCCAACTGCTGGACAGGCCAGGAAACCTCTGTTTCTTTAAGCCACTCCGGCCCCCACCATAGATGATGCGACACCAACTCCGGCGCTGTGCAGTGCGCAGTCTGCAGGATTACATTCACCTGGGACGTGCCTCCAATTTAATGTGAATAACTATATTCTGAATTTGTGAAACCCGGTTTCCTACAAAAAACTCTAAAGTACGTGAGGACTCGCGTAGCCATGCTAGCGCAACCAGACTATCCGACCATGCATACACGTCTTGAAATTCAACAGTGGCAGCCAACACGCTATGTACATGGTTCAATAACCTTACTAAAAGATGAGCTCCACTCAATTCTAATTGAGGAATTGCAAGACAAGTACGAGGGGTGGCTGAAAAGTAATCTACCTGACTATGAAAGAAAATACATGGATTAATAATTTATTTTTTATTTTTCAATATAGTCCCCTGCAACTGAAATGCACTTACGACATTTGTCAATAAGTGACAGCATACCATTAAAATAATAATTATTATTTTGATCGTCAAAATAGTCATTCACAGCGTCCTTCATCTCTTCGTCTGTTGAAAATCTGCGCCCTCTCAAATTTTTCTTTAAATTTTTAAATATGAAGTAGTCAGAGGGAGCCAGGTCTGGACTATAGGGTGGGTGGTTGATCTCTGTAAAGCCGTTTTTTGTCAGAGATGACCGCGCCTTAAAGGCCGTGTGCGCGGGTGCATTATCATGCAAAATCAAAACGCCTTTGCTAAGTTTGCCCCTCCTGTCTTCTTTTATTTTTTTGCGTAGCTGGTCAAGTAAGTTCGCATAGTATTCAGCATTCATCGTGGTGTTTTTTGGCAGGTAATCTATCATAAGAATCCCCTCAAAATCCCAAAAAATGGTTGCCATTAGTTTGCCCGCTGACAGCCGGACCTTGAACTTCCTTGGTGGTTTTTCCCCTTTAAATTTCCATTGCATCGATTCTTGTTTGCTTTCGGGATCCCACTGACGAATCCAAGTTTCATCACAGGTCACTGTTCGCAAGATAGTTTCTTCCTCTTTATCCTTTACCAAGTCTAAAAATGACTGACAACATTCCACACGCCTTTGCTTATCAAACGGGGTCAACATTTTAGGCACCCAACGTGCGCTCACCTTGGACATTCCCAAATGTTCATGAATTATTTCATGAACTCGTTCCTTGCTAATGCCAACATCTCTAGCTATTTCCCACTGCTTAATTCGCCGATCGGCAAGGATCAGTTTCTTCACTTTTTCCACATTATCTGCGGTAACTGCAGAAATGGGCCTTCCACTACGGGGATCGTCTTCTAAGCTCACACGGCCTTGTTTAAACTGCTTTGACCAAAACTTTATTACAAATTCGGAAGGACATGAATCTCCGAACACCTTAAACATGCGCTCTCGGACCTGCGTCGGCGTATTCCCTTCTTTACCGAGGAATTTAATCACAGCGCGATACTCAATTTTATCCATTTTTAATTTTATTGCAACTTGATAAAAACGAAGACGCGCCAAAAAAAATTGAACTCGTAGAAACAAATAAGTGTCATAATTTTTAAAAAAGGAATAAACAAAGAATACGAGAATATAGTGGCCAGTAACATTTTTTAAACTTTCTTTAACAAAGGAGATTTTATATCAGCCACCCCTCGTACGAATGGGAGCAACTTTGCTCAAAGTAATACAACATTGACGTGTCCCTGACAATCAATCGTTCGTATATATACAGCCCTAGGCATCAAAATCTAAAAGAGCTCTTACTCTAACTGACTCCCCCCTGGGGGGCCCCAACTACTAACTAATATGGTGGGCCGAAGAACTGTCCTCGGCTCCGCACCGGTAGAGGGGCAGACAAATTATTGGGGGCCCGGCCTCTCCAATCCAGGGTGCGTCCATTGCCCCATATATGGTGAGCGTGTACACAATGCCATCCGAGATGGTGCGTAATCCGCTGCCCTACCATATCTAAAATAAGGCGGGTGATACTCTAACCGCGGATACTCGTGTTAACCATTGACCCCTACTCCCGCCAGTAACTGCGAGCACGCTTACATAAATCAATAATTATTATACGAAGTGATTTATAAATGTTATTAGTCTATTCTGTAAGAGTTAATATTTATGGATTTGTATACGTGGGACGCACTATAAGTTTCCGGAATGAATATGAAAAAATACTATTAAAGGTACAAAATTAATTTATTGTTTTTCAAAATAATCTCCCTTGGCGTCTATGCACTTTTTCATTCGATCAAACCAGTTTTGAAAACTTTTGTGCCACTCCCCTGTGGTGACCTCTGAAACGTGTTTTTCATACTCCTCGACAGCCTCTTCTGGTGATGAAAATCGTTGACCGCGTAATTGGTTCTTAATTTTTGGGAACAGAAAAAAGTCACAAGGTGCCAGGTCGGGACTGTATGCAGGATGACTCATGAGTTCTACATTTTTCGTCTTCAAAAAGTCGTTTGTCTGTCTGGCCGTGTGAGAACTAGCATTGTCGTGGTGCAGGATGATACGGCGTTTATGGTTATTTTTACGGAGTTCGTCAATAACTTCCGGCAAACAAATGGTCGTGTACCAGTCACTATTCACGGTACGACGATTCTCTAAAGCAACAGTAGCCACGTGTCCAGTTTTATTAAAAAAAGAAGCAATCATCCGCTTAGATGCACTTTTCACGCGCGCCACTTTGGTTGGTTTCGGCTCATCTTGAAAGACCCATACGCTCGATTGCTGCTTTGTTTTGGGATCGTAGCAATAAATCCATGTTTCGTCACCTGTTACTATGTCCCACACCAAATTTGACGCACCTTCGTTGAATCTGGTAAGCATGGCACTGCACCAAGTGACGCGGTCCGTTTTTTGAGCCTCGGTCAAGTTGTGTGGGATCCACCGCGAGCACAGCTTTCTCACACCCAAATGTTTGTGTAGGATTGATTGTATTAGACTCATGCCTATTTCTAAGGATGCGCGAATTTCATGGTAGGTCACATGCCTGTCTGTTTCAATCATACGGCGCACAGCATCGATGTTTTTGTTGGTCACAGCGGTGGACGGCCGACCATAGCGAGATTCGTCACAGAGATTGATACGACCACGCTTGAATTCTGCAAACCAGCTATAAACAGTCGTCTTGCATGGTGCTTCATTGCCAAAAGCTGTTTCAAGCCGAGCGATGCTCTGTTAAGCTGTCAAATTACACTTAAAATCGTAGAAAATCATACTACGAAAATTTTCCCGAGTTAAATCCATGTTGATGCAGACACACAATTTTTTAAATGGCGCCACAAGGTAAAAACAAAAGACAGTGAGATGAAACAAACTGCATTCTACAGCCAACGAGTTCTATTTTCAAATGTTGCAATAAATTTTTAAATATTGTTTATGTAAGTGGCCAGTTCCGGAAACTTTTAGTGTTACCTATGTATTCTTAGTTTTTTTCTAGTAATTTATTTTGGCGCCAACTACAGTGGCGCCAACATTTATAGCCTCAAGTAGTGTTAATCGATATCATCAACTGATCACGCCTATACTTGCGTTTACCAAATGCATAAACAGAATTGAATCTCATTCACAAATGGATGATGAGAGAGGAGGGAAGCTGGAAACCGTGCACTAACCTGATGGTGACCGCTGCAATTAGCTTCGATCATACGGGATGGCGTCCACAATGGCGGCTTCTCAGTGTCCGTTATTGAGTCCTCGATTCCACACACGGTTATCACAAGATATAGGACAGTTCATTTAGCGGATGGGCGATATGTGAAGCTGGTCATGAACTACAGCTGTACACGTTATTGTCTACGGTAATTACTTTTAATAAGTACGACGCGAGTGTTAGCAGTTATCACAGCGCGGGCGGAAGAGCAACAACAACTGACTGGCCACTGGTCAGATCTTCATCGTCCAATCACATTGGAAATCGATGATGCGCGCGCAGCTTGTTGCGGCGCTGTGGTGGGGTGTCAAAGGTGATGCACGGTAGGAAAGGGTAGGTAGAATGGTTTGAGATAATTTATATTTATTATACTAATTTAGCGTAACCATTTCCAGCCGCCCTTAAAGGGTCACCTTTAAAAAACAACCATAATAATGCGGAGATAATATAATATTAATAACAAACAAATATGTGAAAAATAGCGTAATTTGTGACAGTATATGGTCACGAATAAAGTAGGTATATCATAAATATATAAAAATCATAAATATGTAAAGAATAATTGCAAGTCATAATAAGAATGGTTAAACTATTGATTGGGGAGAGGGCACAACCGAACGACAGGACGAAGCGGTTTTTGCGGTTTTGACCGTCGCTACTCGCACAGTTCCGTCTTTAGCGGGGTGAACCTTCTCTACAATCGCCAACGGCCAAGTTAGAATCGGAGAGCCTTCAACGATGATTACTACGACCATCCCTGGGGTGATAGGCGCGGAAGGCGTATTCCATTTCTGCCTAACTTGCAAACCATGTAAATACTCGATACTCCATCGCCTCCAGAACGACTGAACCAATTTGTCTAGGAGCGAATGTCTATGAAGCAGGGACACATTGTCTGACTCTACTTCAGGCGCGGGCAAAGAGCATAAAGGCGCGGTATGCAGAAAGTGGCTTGGCGTTAGAGCAGCGGGCTCTGCAGGGTCAGGACTTAGTACGGTGAGGGGGCGCGAGTTCAACAGACATTCAAATTGTACGAGGACGGTGATGAGCTCCTCATACGACAGAAGCTGTTGACCTATAACCTTGAAGAGATGGTTTTTTATAACCTTCACCATACTTTCCCAACATCCACCGAAATGACCACTTGCTGGGCAGTTAAACTTCCAAGTTATGCGGTTTTGAGTAAGTTCCTCTTCGAAACGAGGACGATATTCGTCATTTATGAAACGATAGAGTTCCTTTAGATACGTGTTAGCTCCTACAAAGTTAGTCCCATTATCGGAATGCATATATTGAACGGGGCCGCGACGCGATAGGAATCTTTTTAAAGCTGCCAAGAAGCTAGGGGTGCTTAGATCTGTAGCTACCTCAATATGTACAGCGCGGATTGTTAGGCATGTGAAGACACAGATATATGCCTTCTCACTTTTTACTCCTCTACGTCTCACCGGAGTATATGCGATAGGGCCGGCGTAATCGCAGCCTGAATGTGTAAACGCCTTTACTGCAGGGCGGGTGCGACTGTCAGGTAAGTCAGCCATGAGCGGGAAAGTAGCTTGCGGTTTCATTCTAAAACACCTATTACACTTATGTATTCTTTGTCGCACTACACGACGCGCGGACATAATCCAAAACTTCTGCCTCAGCAGCGACATTAAGAGCTCCGGACCCGCGTGCAAGTGCAATTTGTGGTGATAGTCAATAAGTAAATCCACGACATGGTCGTGACGCGGCAAAATAATAGGGTGTTTTTGTGTGAAATCGAGTTCGGAGTTGGACAGTCTTCCGCCAACTCGAATAAGTCCTTTGTCTATAAATGGTCTCAATTTATTAAAGGCGGGAGAGCATGGCTTGTCATTTTGTAAATTAGAAACTTCGTCGGAAAAGTATTTATGTTGTAGAACTTGCAGCAATTTACTTTCTGCAAAGTCCAAATCTGCGGATGTAATAGACGCGGAATCGCGGCGGGGTAATAACTTCATGAATCTACAGATGAACACGATCACTCGCAGAAGTTTACTCCACGAGGACATGCGAAGAGCAAGCTCGTAAATATAGTTAGTTGCGGGTGTAAAGACCGGGTGAGCTAATAATTTCTGCTCAAGTATGTCGTGACATGACACAGTATCTTCATCGTTAATGGGCCACTGAGAGGAGTCCATAGCTAACCATGAAGGCCCGTGAAGCCATAGCGGGTGAGTAATTAATTTCCGAGGAGTGACACCGCGAGAGAGACAGTCTGCGGGATTTTCTGATCCAGAGACATGATGAAAATTCTCAGCGGGAACGTTCTCCGTTACCATAGCTACGCGATTGGCGACAAAGGTCTGCCAACGGTGGGGCGAGCTCTTTATCCAATAAAGTGCTACTTTAGAGTCGATGAACGCGTAAACATTTACAGCAAAGCGGGGGGCATAATTATTTAAGACTGTTCGCATTAATTTCGAAAGCAACACAGCTGCGCAAAGTTCCATACGTGCGATAGTATGTGGTGTAGTGGGCGCTACTTTAGATTTAGCGCAAACCAACTGCACCGTTATGTCGTCATTGGATTTAACGTGTAGATATACTACTCCGCCGTAAGCACCCTCACTCGCGTCTGAAAACCCAACCACAGAGACGACGCAATTATCAGTCACACCTACATGTCGTGGAATGCGGAACTCGTTCAGTAATGGAAGTTCAGTACAATATTGACGCCATACCTTGACGAGGTGGGGAGGCGGCGCATCGTCCCAGTCGATCTTCAGCTGCCAGAGCTGCTTGATAAGAAGCTTTGCAAATAAGACTGTGGGTGCCACGAACCCCATGATATCCCACAGCTTAGCGATTGTGGATAAGATAGAGCGCTTAGTGCACTTATCTTCCGGCGGCGACAGCTTGAAGAAAAATTCATCTGTTTCAGTAGACCAATGCAAGCCTAGTATTTTATGCTGTACGTTTTTATCGAATTCTACTCCCGAGCTAAGTTTATGCGATACAGGTATGCTATCGAGAATGGACTGGGAATTACTGTTCCACTTGACCATGTCCCACTGAGCTCCCTTGAACAGATCGATCAGCTGCTTGCAGATGACGGGTGCGAGATTTTCATCAAGACCAGAAAATGCAATGTCGTCCATATAAAGTGATGAGGAAGCAATTTCCTTCGCAAGCGGGTATTTATGTCCGTCGTCGCTAATTAGCTGCTTTACCGTGCGCAGTGCATGGAAGGGGCTCGATTTTAATCCAAAGCAGACTCGGTTAAATTGATATAGTACCAGAGGTTCTTGCGGGCTAAAGCGATAAAATATTCTTTGGAAGCGACGATCTTCATCTCGTAAAATTAATTGGAGAAACATCTGCCGACAGTCGGCAGTCATAGCGATGGGATATAAGCGGAAGTTTAGAATAATCTGAAAGAGATCGCTCTGAAGATTCGGGCCACTGTGGAGAATTTGGTTCAAAGATACCTTAGAGGTCGATTCACAGCTGGCGTCCAGAACAGGACGCAAAGGTTTATCCTCGCGAACGACACCGTGGTGCGGGATGACATATGATGGTAACCGCGAGTCATCCGGAGGTGCGGGAGACAAGTAGTCTTTGCTTAGGTACTCCCTAATCGCAGTATCATAAGCAGCTCTTAATTTAGGGGACGCCTCTAGCTTGCGTTCTAAACACAAAAAGCGCTTGCGGGCGATTTCATGTGAGTCACCTAACGAGTAAACATCGTCACGAAACGGTAAAGCGACAGTGTAACGACCGCTTATTGGATCTCTTTCTATAGTTGAGCGATAAAATTCTTCACATTCAGTGTCTTCTGAACGCTGAATGGGCGGGCCGGGTACTTCTTCAAGCTCGAAGAATTGTTTAATAATTACGTCCACAGGCTCAAGCACTGTGGCACAGCACGACGTTAAAGATGCTGCATTGTAATTAGCGGTGGGTACTGAACCCATGATCACGTATCCGAGCACAGTTTCTATAGCGGGTGGTGCCGATGAGTCACCGTGTACTACACCGGGTAATATCAAATGCGGAAATAAGGATGCGCCTATCAAAACATCAATTTTATTAGGCGTCGCGAAAGTATCGTCCGCGAGCGGTAAATTTTTCAAATGTGGCAGAGCGGATATATCGACGAGAGCGGTTGGCAAACTATCCGTAATCCGATCTACGACCAAACAGTTAACATTATATTTAATCTCGGAATTATAGCGGGATGCAAACTCGAAATTAACAGAGCCGTTAACTACGTTTTCTGAGCCTCCGAAGCCTTTCACTACTGTGCCTTTTACTTCCTGAGCGTGAATACCTAAACGATCACAGCACTCCCTTAAAATAAAGTTTCCTTGGCTGGCCGTGTCTAGGATTATTCTAACGTTTTGTGTATTATTGCGGGCGTCGCGAGTGGCGACTTGAGCGGTAGCCAATAACACAGTGGTACACTGCTCGTTGGCAATGCGCAAGTCACGCGGCATCAGGGGCGGCGCGGCAATGGACGTTGCACACAGCGCCACGTCCGCGCGCGGCGGTATCGGCGGAGTGTCAGTAGATGCGAGCGCGGGCGTGCGGGGCACGATCGGCGGCACAGTGGTTAGTGTCGCGGAGGGCCGGAGGGTCGCGGGTTCGCGGTTGAAATGAAGCAACGAATGATGTTTCAGCTTACAGACCCGGCAAGTCGAGTTAGAATTACACGACGAAACCCTGTGTTTAATACTTAAACAGTTCACGCAACCGTTACACTCCTTAATCGCTCTAAAGCGTTGCTGCGGTGTCATAGTATTAAATTCCGTACATTTAAATAAATGTTGGTGGGTAATATTGGTACACAAACATTTATGCATGTTATTGTTGTCAAACGTGCTAACATAAGCTTGATAGTTCGGCGGAGAAGCAACATTATTCATATTATTATTCGAATGAGGACGATCGCGGTCGTTAGCTTTCTTCGAAGTGCTACTCGGTAATTTGAGGGTAGTTGCAACTGGTGCGCGTTGGAGAATTTTCGACTGATTCCTAACAAAGTCCACCAAGCTATCGAAAGAGGGTATTTCGTTAGAATTATTATGCATTTCGAACGCGCGTACAGTATCCGAGTCTAGTTTCTTAAGAGCGACATGCAAAATAAACAAGTCGCTCAGATCTTTTATTTTTAAGTTTTTAAGCGCTTGGACGGCGTTTACATAGGTATCAATAAATGATTCAAAGTTATTAGCGGAGGCGTTAGGTATCGGCTTAAACTCGAACATTTGATTCATATATGTGGAAGCGAGCATCCGTTTGTCTTCGTATTTATCTACCAACGTTTTAAACATAAGCTGGTAATTTTCTGCACAGGGCGTAATGCCTGAACACGCGGATTGAGCTTTGCCTGATATTTTTCCTAAAAGGTAATAAAGCTTTTCAGCATCTGTCAGCGATGAATTATCGTGTATCGTCGATTTAAAACTCGCGTAAAACAGCGGCCATGAGCGAAATTCACCATTAAATGACATTAATTCGATAGCTGGCAATCGAGGTTTACTTTTTTGCGGTAAATCACTGGGCTGCGTCGAGTTACATAGTTCGCGACTGTACTGAGTAGTAAGTCGCTTAATGCGACTGTACAATCGTTCGAAGGAAATCAAGCTTTTATATTCTGGATTCGCGGCGGCATTTAGGGTTAACAATCGTTTGTTATATGAATCCAGTATACTTATAAATTCAGCCCGGAGAGTATCAACGTTACTGCTAGCGTCTAAAAAGGTACCTACGTCTTCGTCCTTCGCGTCTGTGTCTATAACTATAGTGTTCGACAAATCGTACATATTTTGTAAACATTCAACTATGACATTGCGTTTTGCTACTAAAATAGATAGCTCAGGATCGGACACTTCGGTTTTGGCCATTTCGATAATTGTACAATTAGGCAACTGATACACGAAGTACGATAATCATTAACTAAAGTGAAACAACAATAAGTTGTGAGCGGGATCCTGATTATGATAATGAATCGATCGAGTGCGAACCTTAGCCGTTAGATAGGTAGGTAGATGGCGAATATTATTTACGAAATACGTAAAACAAATACTGTAGAAAAGTAATATATATATATATATATGTAGTGAGTATGTAATATGTGCAAGTATAATACTTACGTGGAAGAATAATAGGCGACTAAAATGAGCGGGAAAGCGCGTAACGTATATTTATCGGAGCGGTAGGTGAACAATTTTATGAATTTACTTATTATAATATATTGCGTATTTAATATAATATAAATATAAAGTAAAGCGGTTAAATAAATACTTGTAAGGGCAATCCTAACAAGGGCGGGTGGAAATATCCGGTTTCGAAGGACCAACAATGATCACGCCTATACTTGCGTTTACCAAATGCATAAACAGAATTGAATCTCATTCACAAATGGATGATGAGAGAGGAGGGAAGCTGGAAACCGTGCACTAACCTGATGGTGACCGCTGCAATTAGCTTCGATCATACGGGATGGCGTCCACAATGGCGGCTTCTCAGTGTCCGTTATTGAGTCCTCGATTCCACACACGGTTATCACAAGATATAGGACAGTTCATTTAGCGGATGGGCGATATGTGAAGCTGGTCATGAACTACAGCTGTACACGTTATTGTCTACGGTAATTACTTTTAATAAGTACGACGCGCGTGTTAGCACTTATCACAGCGCGGGCGGAAGAGCAACAACAACTGACTGGCCACTGGTCAGATCTTCATCGTCCAATCACATTGGAAATCGATGATGCGCGCGCAGCTTGTTGCGGCGCTGTGGTGGGGTGTCAAAGGTGATGCACGGTAGGAAAGGGTAGGTAGAATGGTTTGAGATAATTTATATTTATTATACTAATTTAGCGTAACCATCAACTGTATTTTCCAAATATGTATCAATTTCTTTATTAATACTTGTTACAATTATCATCTAAATATTTAATGTATTTATATAGCAGTAAACCTAGAATTCAATGGTTAGAATCTTTTGGCTAGAAATTTATAATATTGTATTTAACTTCCGGTAAGAAACTTGAGCTCGGACATTATAAAAATGGAGGGATGAGTTCGACAGCCGCCATTATTCAACGATACGTCAAGTAGAAGATTTTGTAAGGGGAATCGCTGCCCAAATATACAGCTATCTGCTTAAGTTGAATTTTATTCATTTTGCATCTACAAGACCCGTAACACTCGTGCATCGGCGGAGAGTATCGCTGTGGCTCCGCCCGGCTATACTGTCCTACAGTGGGCGCAGGCACTGGTTCGGTAAACTGGGGTCCACTCATATAACCTTGAATGGGGCCCCCGCCCGTTGAGCCCCCCCCCCCCCTCGGGGGGTCCCTACTCAGGCCCGCTGTCGCGGAAGCATGGGGTCCACTCCTAATATCCTGAGTGCGGCCCTGACCCGTTGAACCCCCCCCCCATGAGGGGTCCCCTTCCCGGGTCCGCAATATAGCCTCGTGCCGCAGGCGCGCGATCCACACTACTATCAAACGGAGCACGACTCACTCGAGGGCTCTCTCCACTCTCCGACGGGTGCGCTCCTCGTCCTTGAGAGGGGCCACTCGACGGACGTGACTGATAGGTGGACTGTGACGCGGCTCCCCCGCCCGTAGCTTGACCGTATGCTCCAGACCTGTTCGCACAAATTAAATCATTATGTGGCCGGCCACATTCTCTACACATGCACTGTCTGGGGCACTCGCGCGCTAAATGGTCCTCTAAACAAAAATAGCACAATCGATTAATTTTAACTAACCGCCGTCTGTCCACTACCGGTAATGCAGCAAAATCATGGCACTGCGATAACGCGTGTCCTGAGCGCCCACACTGGTAGCAATTTGGGCCCTCAGCAACAGCGACCAGTGCAGCCAGACGTGCAGCAACGCGTCCCCGAAGCGGTTGCACTCCATGTGGCCCCCTTTGCTCCGATTTACCGGCAGGTTCCCTGAAACTCCCGGTAGGTGGCGCCACCTCCGAAGTCGACGAAGATTCCACGGCCCTAGCCTCAAACTCTAAAAACTTCATCAAATCAGCGAAAGTAGGAAGAGCCTTGTTCTCCCTTTCCGCGGTCTCACGTTCGAAACGTGAACGAGTATCAGACGGTAACTTACTCAAAATAATGTGTACCAACAAGAACGACCACTCATCCACGGGCAAACCTAACATTTTTAACGCGTTACATGCTACTGTAACCGGGGTCAGTAACTGCGTCCGAATTTGAGCCTTATTACCTACAGTAGGCAAACTTAACAATTGGCTCGTATGAGCATCGGCCAACAGACGGACATTCTGGTATCTATTATTTAATAGTTCCCATGCTATACTATAGTGGTCGTCCTCTACTCTTAAATGTTGCACTATGCTCCTTGCCTCACCCTCTAAAGTTGACATCAAGTATGCCATCTTTTGTGCATTGGTTAAATCCTGCCTACTGTCAACTAAAGAGGTGAACATATTTTTATAGGCCACCCATAGCTCCATGGTACCATCAAAATGTCCTAACTCCAAAGTAGGGAGCCTACTGTGCAACGATGTACCTTGCGCTGCATGTCTTACATCAGGTGTGCTCGAAACACCTGACTGTCGCTTTTTAATCAGACAGGCGACCTGTGTGACCTCATTATAAATGTCCATAATTTGACCCATGTCATTATTAATAGAGGACAGTACCTCGAGATCCTGGTCTCCATCCAGGAGATCCGCAACCGCCGCTTCAGCAGTCTCGAAGCGATCCGACATCTGCTCGTATCGCTCGACAATCGCCTCGTCTCGGTCTGTCCTAGTCAGCATTCCCTGAACGCCAACAAACCACCGCAGTTGACTCGCCGAAGTCTTCCTTGAAGTTTGCTTCGCCATTGCGTTAAACCGGGAAATCAAAGAAAATACCAACAATTAAAAACCGAACTAACGCTGGCACGAATCACAAACGTCCCCGTATACAAACTATTGTAGACCCAAATATACTAGACTCTAGTCAGTATGTTAACTTTATTATATCAATACATAATACAACCTTGTTGTGAATTAAGCGAGTTAACAAAAATCTAATTTTTAACACTCAAATGTTTTCAAATAAACACAATATCATAACTTTATGAACAGACAGACAGACCTTTTCTGTTATAACATAAGCCAATTACTTACATTTATGTTACACTTTTGACACACAACTATGTCCTAGCTTTAAGCGAAGGTGTCAACAAGTTATCCTAGAAAATAAACAATATAAACACAAACTGTAGCACAAACTAACAGTATATCCAAAAGTACTTGGCTCCTGAAGGTATGTAATCACTTTATACACTTGTTAAAGACCAAACATACTCCAAAACAAACAAAATTTAACAATTCAAAGTTGTAATATAGCATATGTAAGTTGTTATAATATTATACCTAAGCGCTCGCTTAGTTAATATGATTCACTAACAAAAACTACACATTACACATTAGCCCTGCTATGTACTTTGTAATTTATATAAGCCGAGGCTTTCTACAACTATATAACTAATAACTGAGCCTAGCTCCGCTTACTAGCAATGGTACAACCCAAGGTTATGTTGTATGACTTTACAAAATATTATAATTCTATTGCCCGGTGTCAATCTTATGACTAAACCACGCTCTGCTACCAAAACTTGTGTGAAAAACCCCCCTCTCGACAGGTTAAAAGAAGGCTAAACTCTGTGAGAAAGGGGTCCTCCAAACAAGGGGGTCTTATATACTAAATTCTGTCGAACGGATAAATGATTAACTCACATTAAAGTTCCAGTTTCTCGTCCTGGACGGGTCTTCGGGTTGACTCCGGAACTCACCCTTGGTGGACGGGAAGTCAATACTCCTCGCGATGGCTTGGCACGTCGCTGATCGTCGACAAACTACTAGCCCAGCTAGCAGTTTTCGGATGTAATTATCTAAACACAAACTTCTAACCCCAGCTAGCTCACCCGAGAAAAAATAGCACGATTTTAGTAAACGTGGAAATGAAAATCTGTTTCCATCAACTTCCAGCGTTAATAATACTTCACGAAACTTTTCGCGCACACGTTCAGGATCGCAATTAATGCTTATTAATTGGATTATTTCGCCACTTTTAACAGTTTATTTCCTTGAAATATAAAATAACCTTTTCAACACTAGTTGACTTGGGAAAACACAATACCTATGTCCGTGACAATAATTTTTTGACAATTCCCCGGAAGAAACTCCATGACAGTAATTTTTTACAACTCGTGTTGCCATATCAATAAAATGAAGTGTCTGACACATACCTGTGCGTTCCGAACGCTTTTAAACCGAACAGATACAATAAGTACTTTTACACGGAACTTCTTTCGTAAACTCTGTTATCCTTGCAGAAATAACAAGACAGATGTCAACATGGCGTCCATAACATAAACACTTTCATCAAAGCATGTAGGCTTTCTACCTCATATACCTACATACTAAAAACTGGGTAAATTTGCTAATCTTACCGTTTTAGTGATACTTAGACGGACGGACCAACAGACAAACATCGTAGGCTTAGTAAAAGTGTTTAATCGGCTCCGTTTGGGTACGGAACCTTGAAAATAAAATGGCTGAAGTGTCGTTCGCATGAGTCTCGTTGCGTCGTTTTGTCATTAACGTTCACTCGCCAATACTCGTCATATCGATTGATCGGCCGCTTACCGATTAATTGAACGATTCTTTGTCTCATCACTATGCAAAAATAGGTCTAGTGCATAACTCCACTGTAGCGCATCTCAAATGTTCGATGGATTTCACGCAATAAAGTGTCCTCACTTCACTATCGGGCGCGTGGCAGCCACAACACCATCCTGAGGACTCACCCTTCCTGAGGCTAAGGGTGGGTGGGGATAGCCACCGGCGCGATAAAGTAATCAATCTATTATAGCCATTGACCTCTCATAAAACAACAAGACACAGTCTCTAAGAAAAGTTCGTCAGAAAGTGTCCGAACGTGCGACGTGCATAATAGCAAAAACAATTAAACCAGATTAAGACGTTATGTCTTTAACATAAGATGCAATGTTAGTTGTACGAAATCGTCATTCGAATTTGTCACGCCATAGCGGTGACTTGATGCATCGCGGACACTTTTTGAGCGAGGTTGTGAGTCTAGTTGTTTAAGAGAGGTAAATGATTATAGCTAGTAATTGTTCTGTACATGCCCATTAACATAGTCTTAAGTTTTCTTTGTAACTAACAACATTTATGGATTTCTTGTGGTCCGAAATAAAACATTTATTATTATAATATTATAACGGTAAATGTAGATACATACACGTATCAATATTTTATTTAAAATCCTAAGTATTAGTAAACGCAATAAATTGATTGTAATTTGATTATAATAAAATAATAAAACAATTTTGAAATGTTGTAAACTATTATTTAGATTGTTGTGATCATGCACGGACATCTAGCAACAGAAAGATTGTTTAAATAAATAATTATATATAAAATTATGTAATTAAAAAGCCCCTGATGATGCTTATATAGTGAAACCGGTTGGGTAGTGTAGAATTAAATATTATCTGTGGAAAAGTACAAGTGTTTTTTTTTATCACAACAATGTTTGATAAATTCCACCAAGTGCCGACAATCTCAACCATCAACTTCCTATTATTTAGATGTATCATGTTCCTAATTTACAATGAACAACACCCTTACTTTCTTCAGATGGTCAGCCGGGACTTCTTATTTGAAAAATACATAAAATGTACTGGGCAACTACGGAACCCTACATTGCGCGTGGCCCGACACGCACTTGGCTGGTTTTTTGTATACATAATGATCTCTGCGTCATTACATACGCAGACGACACGTTTTAGTAGATATTTAAAGGCAAAGACTAGTCAGCCACACAAGATACTAAACTGTTCTCAATTGGCTGGATGATAATATTTGCTGCTCAAGCAGAGTCTCATCAGGTTTGCGATTGCACCATCATTGAAAGAGTGGGGGTTATTAATTTATAATAGAGCAACATCTTACGTCGGGTTCCACTTATGTGTGTGAGAAACATTTTCAACTCCTGTCATACATTAAAAATAAATATCACGCATCTCTCACTGCAAAACAGATTCCGGATTTGATTGTATTAATATCAACATCCGATTTGTGTATAAATTACCCCATGAATATGGTAGGTAGTAGTGGTAGCCCTGCGCCGCCGCTACAGTCTAAGAAATGTTGCTCACCTAGAAAATATAATATGTTTTAAGGAAAGGGTCTTCAACCCGCGCTTGCGGCCCGCCAGGACATTTCTGGCGGCTATCGGGGACTAAAGGAAATATTTATTTAAAGGATTTATTTATCCATTGAATAGATTATATAATAAGAAATCACGCCCACAAAGATGATGTCATGTTTAGCAGCACATAAGGATGAAAAATGTAAAGTCCAAAACCAGGATTACGGATGTACATCTGGAAGGTAGTCTGCGGGTTACGACCATAAAAATAAAAGCAAATATCGACAATCTGGTGAAAAGTAAACAGTATAGATATATGTGGAATAAAAGTACAAGAATTTGTGTATAATTTATTCAAGATGATATTCCACCAAGAACCATCAATCGAATCCATCCAATAAGTAAACAGTAGTTGTCAATCCTAACATTAATCTGTTTTTTTAACAAATTAAGAAAATTATAATTCACTTGTTTTGTATTTAAATTTGACAGAAGAATATGTTTGGGTTGGTCAGCATTCGGAAAGTTGCGTCACATATTTACGTCGTCAATACCGCAGTGCTTAAAGGCTAAGATGTTCAACCAGTGCGTCCTTCCTGTGATGACGTATGGCGCTGAGACGTGGTCTCTTACAAAGGCCCTAATCCACCGATTTAAGGTCGCTCAGCGAGCTATGGAGCAGGCTATGCTATGCTTGCTAACACATCAGTTGCTGCGGAGAAGCCGAGCTAGCAACACATCCCGAGGATGCCTCGTTCAGAGGTGAAACACGTGTCGATAAGTTTTCTTGCTTGTTATTTAAGATTGCTTTGCTTGTATTGCTTGCTTGTTGCATGTTTTTATGCGGGCGGGCGGGCGGTGCACGAGTCTGCATTTTGAACAGCACGACAAGAATTGTTTAGCGGAATATTGCAAATTATATTCATATACCTATCCTTTACTTAGTGATGGACTTCCGCAAGGTAACGCCTATTTCAATTAATCATTTATTTTAATAATTAAATTAAATTAAATTTCATTTATTTCGGATAACAGTGATCCATATTTGTTTACAATAAATTATAGGTACATAAATCAAATAATTAATAACTAATATAATATAAAATCAAATTACAAAAATCGAAATAGAATAAAATAAAAATTACAATAATAGAATCATACAATCAAAATAAAATAAAATAAAAATACCAATTTCAATACCTTCTCACCGGCACTGCTGACGCGATATGTCTATCACAGCAGTGTCGGAGAAAAGGGCAGTCTAGTCTGTCTCCAATCATTTTCAGGACAACATTGGAACTGGCCCTAACTCTCCGCACAAAGAATGCGGCGCGCTTGCGCATAATGGTGGAGAAGCAGTCAGTGCGTGCCTCTGCGAACATGCCAGAGGCGCTGCAGAATCGGGGCAGCCTCAATAATATCCTGAATGCATTATTGTACAGGACGCGAAGGTCGCTGTAACTTCGCTTAGTGTAGTCTGCCCACAGGCTGCAGCTGTAGAGTGATGTACAGTACGCCCTAAAGAGTGTAATTTTGACTTCCTGTGAACATCGCGCAAACCTACGGGCTATCATGTTAGCTCTTATTGACAGCGCCCTCCGCTCCCGCTCAATGTCCGCATTGTCCTTGAGGCCGGTAGTTAGTATGTGCCCTAGGTACTTAAACTGCTCAACATTTTCTAGAGGCATACCATTCAGCAGCACCGGTGGTAAATTACAGGGCAGATTTATATCGGCCTCAAAGACCATGCATTGGCTTTTCTTTACGTTATATGTTAACCCGTGACCACTTGCGTACTCCTCACAAGTCCGTACCAACCTCCTCCGGCCACAGATCGACGCGCTCAGCAGCACCATGTCGTCTGGATAACTCAAGTTGTTGACACAAATTCCGTCAACATGGCAGCCGACATGCTGACTGCTGAGCGCGACGATCAGATCATTGATGTATAGGTTGAACAGGGTTGGAGATGTTAGTCCACCCTGCCTGACTCCGCATTTGAGTTGATAGGGATCCGACATAGCCCCCGCCCACCTGACACTGTTGGACTGATGCGCATACCAGTACTGGAGCATGGTGATCAGTTCCGTTGGCAAGTTAATACTTTTCATCTTGGCCCACAGCATATTGTACGACACCGAGTCGAAGGCCTTGGATAGGTCGAGGAAGCACGCGTAAACAGGCGTCTTGCGAACTGTATAGTATTTGACAGTGTGCTTAAGACACAGTATCGCACTTTCTGTGGACAGCTGGGGGCGAAAGCCGAACTGGTTGTCATGCAGTGTTATGTATTTATTTAACTGTGTGTTAAGCAAACCATCAAATATCTTAGCGATGACAGTGGCAAGAGAAATAGGTCTGTAGTTACTTTTATCGGCAAGGTCACCAGTTTTATTTTTCACTACAGGCACTACCACTGTTTTCATAAAGTCATCAGGCAAGTAGGAATGACTCATGCATAGCGAGTAGAACATTGCCAAGACCCTAGCAATATGTGGCCCGGCGTGTTGGAGGTGCTCAATGCTGAGTCCATCGTGACCCGGGGACTTGCCTCTTTGTATACGTTTTATGGCCTTAGCCACATCTTTTGCTAGAATAGGATCACCTAACGCTAGATGGTTCATGCCAGCACCGAGCACTTCCCCCGCCGCCGCACATACGGCAAATGAGCCAATTTAGCAGGTCAAAAATAGTTTTGTCATGATAATCAATGTTAAAATTAATACAAGCTTTAAAGTATTGAGTTTACTGTGTAATATTTCCTTGGCAGCTATATATGTCGCAGATAAATTGTCAGAGCCGTAAAATTATAACTTACCTAGTAATTTTTTGTTAGTTTTTTTATAATCTTACCTTACCTGGTGAAATCAAAATTTCATGGCTTTGACAATCTACCTGTGATATATACCTATATGGAGACCTGTGGTAGGAAGATATGGAGATGCACAAAAATGTAAAAATCTAGTAATTTTTTGAACAAATCATATAATACATATACAAAAACAGATAAACAGACAACTATGTACAGACAAATATGTACAATGATCGACGGTAAAACATGCAACGTTTTTACATACACTGCATCATCACAAACTTGCAATGTCTGCAAAGCAACACTTAATGCAGCATGAACGATTTGACAAAGATTTGGGAAAGACCGTGCAATACGTCATCTTATAATGGATATATCAGTGCTGCATGCATACCTGAGGTGCTTTGAATTTTTATTGCATATTGCATACAAATCAGATGAAGACTGCCGGCAAAGGCAGGCAAAAACGCAATCTGCTAAGGATAGTGTCAAAATATCTATTATAAAATGAAATTTTCCAATTAAACAGTATCATCAATGATGTCATCATCATTTAAGAAATCTGGTATTTTTACCATATTTATTACATCTTTGTTAAATGGTATTCTCTTCTTTTTTGTGAGTTTCCTATACGCAGATATGACTGGATCAGATGAAGCTTTTTTTAGTTCATATATGAAATTGTAAGAAGGGTAAATGTCAGCCCCTCTTGCTTTTGCACCCTGCTGAATACTTATGTAATCTTCTTTGCTTAAACCTAAGTCCAGAATGAGGGCTAGGGGTTCTTCTGTGGTGTAAGCTTCGATTTATGAAGTCAACGAGGATTCATGAATTCGTTTCATTTTTTTAAATCTTCGCGGTGTCGTATCAATAGCAAGTTTTATCACTTGTGAAGCAGTTCGTTTCCCACTTTTAGCTAAGCTAATTTTAGTGGCTTGAAAAAGTTCTTCAGGAGTTACTTCTGAAATAAGCGGTTTAACGCTTCTTCATTTTGTTCTTTCAGAGAACAGCTTTTTCGGTCTCTTTCTGTTTGCTTTACGAGTTGCTGTTGGAACAGAGATCTTTGGTTGAGGGAGTAGCGGTAACGTAAGAACTCCATCAAGCCATTTCACATTTTTTCTCATAAATCTATCATAGATTTTTTTGCAGTCTTTCCATTTCTTCAAAAATTTTGTCACAAAAACCTTCAAGACATTTTTCAACTGTTTTTTTGTGTCTATTGACAGTTCAGGTACCACACAAAATTTGTCCACTATGTAACTGAGTAAGCGTTCATTACATTTTGCCGTTGATAACTTAAAAAAACTGTCACTTTTTAATACCAAAAACAGTTCTCTTTTGGTAACCGTTCTAGGTGATGTAGCCGGCTCATTACACCTGCATACAAAATGGTCTCAATAAGAAAAGGATCATTTGGGATAGCTAAATTTTGTTTCAGTTAATATTTAGGGGTGCAGCAAATATTCAAATACAAAATTATAGAGGAACTCAGCGGAACTTTTTTTGTAAGTCATGGTTAAAGTCACGACTAATTAGATTTTAAGTACAAAACGTGTGTTGTAAGATCACAGATTTATCGTAAACAACTTATTTAATTATCAATATAGTAGTAGAATATAATAACACATACCTGAAGCTTCACAATCCATGTCAAAAAGTTCTTCTAAAAGCCATCTAAATAACAAATATCACACAGCTACTCCATCAGTAATTCGGGCGTAACTGGTTCGTCTGTTCGGGGGTTTTACCAGTCTAGCTGCGTGGCTGCTGCCTCTTTTGTTATCAATAAGACAAAAAAAACATGAATGGAGTGGGAAAGGCTGGTTACTAAGGATTGTTCCTAAAATAGATTTTTTACTTTTGCGCGAATCAAAATTTTTGATTTTTGACCGCCAGAATTGCCTTATTTGCCGTATGTGCGCCGGGCCCAATGGGGATGTCACAGAAAAGTGATCCCTAAATGTATTAGCAATGTCCTTATGTTGGTTCATACCATCGACGCTCACGATAATGATACAGGAATATTAGGCAGGTTGTAGGGGAGCGCGGGGTAATAAGAGCGGGTGGGTAATGGGAGCGATGGCGATTGGACGGAAATTATGCACATTCGGGTGACCTTAAGCATTCGGCCGTTTCCGTCAACCATCGAGAATGGTGGCCCTGACGCGCACGAGTCGTTAGTGCCATGCGTTGAGTCACAAGGGACGGTTGTGTGTTTTTCGCTTGGCGCTTATAAAAAACTGCCGATTGCCAGCGTCCAGGTAAGCATGAAGATGTATTCTTATTGTTTTATGTTTAATAATTTTACATACCTAGATTCGTATTCTTTCAATTGCCATTCGTTAAATTGTGATTAACGTTCGAATAAGATGTTTGTGTTATTACTTTTCAAAATGGTGCTCAGCGGGTAATGGGAGCCAACATGGCTCTCACTGCCCAACGTAGCTCCCATTACCCCTTTATAGTACAGTTATTTTTGTTTTAGATGCCGCGTAAAAGAGATCGTACAAGAAGAAAAGATTCATTAGAAAATGCAATCACAAATCTCAGGAGAGGAGGCATTTCGGTCTACAAAGTATCCCATGAAACTGGCATACCTTACAGCACTTTAAAGAAGAGATACAATTTAGCGAAAGTTAATGATGATAGCTACAAAAACTCTCCTAAGCTGGGAAGACATACTGTATTCACTTCCGAGCAAGAAAAGATACTAGCTGACCATCTTCGGACTATGTCAAATAAATTTTATGGACTGACGAGAGAACAATTTCGTAAAGTATGTTAAATAGCTAAAAAACTAGGTATTGCAGCAAGGTTTAAGCATATCAATAAAACAGCTGTAAAAGTTTGGATTTGTGCTTTTTGTTTGGTTACTTAAAGGATCTAGTTTTGTTTATCTTTAATAATTTGATCTTTATTTTTTGGTTTTGTTTGAATAGTTGATTTTTTGACGTGTGTTACAAATAGTTATTTGTATTAACAACTAAGATTTGCTTTTTAAATATATTAAGCGTAATTTTTGGGAAGAAGTAAAAATTATGGATCCCATTTTCTGTATGAGCGTTAAATGAGCTCTCATTACCCGCATGTAAAGGGTAATGGGAGCGATTGACTTTTTTTGTAAAATCGTTATAGTACCTTAATGCATGTGTGCACGACGAAGTTAGAATATTAAGAAAATATGTAAATAAATATGTAGGACGATAAGTAATTAATTACGTAAGAAATAGTAGTAAACTTTGCTGAAATAGATATTTTTAGGCTAAGATTGATTTTGGTTGAATTTCAGTATATTTTTGTATAGGAAAAGTTTGTGTAAATGGTTAGGTAAGTTAAGGAACCCTAAAATAAAGAGTTTTCACTTGGTGTACATTCATTCAAATGGCCCAGTGCATAGGAAAATGGGGAAAATTAGTGAAAAGTAAATAAGGCCATTTGACCTCCTTAAGTATGAAAAATTAGGAAAAATAGAGTGAATAAAGATTAGGGCAATTAGTCTTAACTTATCTAAGAAAGTTGCATAGCTTTTCCGTGGAAAACCTAGGAAATGCAGACCCTTTTCTAGAAAGTTCTACAGAACTTTCCATTAGGTTTTCGGGCCTTCGTAAACACTGTAGGACTTAGAAAATAGGCTAAAATGCCTGTAAATAGGTTAATATAGGTTTTCCAACCATTAATGTTAACGTAACGGCGCTCCCGCGTAGACTGGCGTAGGCCCGAAACGAGGGCGAATATTTATACTGCTGAGGTGGGGTACGAGGAAGTATAAATATGCAGAGAGCGTATTTTTAGCCGCCAGTCCGCTCCTGCGCGTCGTAGCGTGAAGATATTGGCATGAGCATGAAGCCATAAGTATATAGCATAAGATAGGATAAGTTAATAATGTAAATATGTTGAATTAATACAAGTAAATAAAGAGATTGTGTTAGAGGGGGTAGGGAAAAATGCGCATGTGTGTGTAGAGAGCGAGAGAGTATAAAAATCGGCGCTAGAGCGAGCGCAGGCATTCACGATCCGAGCAGTACGAGGAAAAGGAAAAGGCCTGGAAAAGCAAATAGTACTGCAGTACATCAGTAAATTGGCGTTTCTCTCTGCCCCGACTGCACTCCCTGGTCGAAAGCCGTGTTTTTATTTGTAATACTTCGCCACTGGGTTTGTGGAACTCTGGTCCTCCACATTCGTTCTGGTCCTTCGAGAGCCGAATTGAGAAAAATCAGCGGAAAATCAGTGAAGTACCGAAAGCCAGTCCAGCAAGGAAGAATCACCGACGGACGTGAACCCGGCAAGTAACGACTCAACGACTACCACGTCCAATACCGCGTCAGGCACCGAGATTACGGCGAGTAACCCGAGTACGATGACGATCAGTACCGGCAACTCCAGTTCCATGGATCCCGCTACGACCCGAAACGATGTCGAATCTACACATTCCACGCTGAAGGGAAAGCGGCGCCCGCATTCTCACCGTTCTGCGCCCTCCCGCAAGAAACTCCTAGCTGAGTTGGAGGCCGAAGAGGAGCTGGCTAGATTGAAGCTACGTACGGAGCTCGCTAAGATAAAATTGAGGAAACTGCGTGCTTTGCGCGCCGAGTCGGAATCTTCATCGGACGAAGAAGAAAGTGAAGGAGAGAATGAAGAAACTTCAGCACACGTCAAAGAGTAGCTGCAGCAGAGCGCCGCGCCACAGGAAAATGAGAAGTCCCAGAACATTGAGTCGACGACGTTAGAAGAGGGACGAGGACGGGGCGCCCATGAGGAGGAGAGGCATGAGCACCGGGACGAATCCCGGCCCGCGCGTCCAGGCCACACTGAAAAAGAAGATGGACGAGGACAGGGCGCTCAGAGAACAGAGGAAATACCTGAGCACCGGAGCAAGGAACACGAAGAGCTCCGGCCTGCGCGTCAACCGGCCAGTACAGAGATCGCGTCGTTGGCAGCGGCTATCACGCAAGCCGTGCGTATATCTACGAGGGATTCTCCGAAGTATCTTCAGGAGCTGCCTACCTTCAACGGTCAATGCAGCAATTGGCTTCAATTTCAAGCCGCGTACAAGGAGACTGAAGGATTGTTTTCGAAGACAGAAAATGTTTCGAGATTGAGAAAAAGTATTAATGGGACCGCACTAGAAGCAGTGAGCAGTCTCCTCATCAGCCACCCGGAGCCTGGGGCCATCATTGAAGCCCTGGAGAGAAGATTTGGGCGTCCGGACGCACTCGCTACCTGCGAGATGGAGAAAATGAAGATGCTGCCGAGACTAAGCGATAATCCAAGAGAAATCTGCATCTTCGCCAACCGTGTAGCCAACATCGTCGCTACAGTAGAAGCATTGAAGAAGGTTCACTACCTGTACAATCCAGAAATGGTGAAGTCAATACTGGACAAATTGACACCGATAATGAAGAACAAGTGGTATGATTATGCAGCCAAGAACAAAGAAGACGTCCCCGACTTAAAAAGATTAGCTACGTTCCTGAACGAAGAGACTGACAAGTGTGGAGCATACGCACCGCCTGAGGACGTCACCGCTCAAGAAAGAACAGACAAGAGTGGAGCGCACATTTACGATGGAAGATAGAAAACAAGAACGATGCCCTGCATGCAAACAAGAACACCAACTGGCCGCCTGCAGACAGTTTATTAGCGCCGACATCAACAAACGCTGGGAAATAGTGAAGAAGCTACACGTCTGTTTCCATTGTCTGCGCGGCAACCATCGCCGCGGCAACTGCAGATACAGAACCTGCGGTCAGCAAGAATGCCAGATGGCTCATCACCGCCTACTTCATCACAACAGGCGGCCGCAAGAGCGAGAGTCGCGTGACCCGGCACCACAAGAACCAGAGCCATCCTCATCTACGTCGCAAGTCGAAGAAGTCACTTCCACCGTCGAGCTCACCAACAACGCGAGCGACAACACGAGAGCACGCCGAGTATTCTTGAAGATAGCACCAGTAACGCTTACCAGCCCGAACGGCTCCAGAATAAATACGTACGCCCTACTCGATGACGGATCGACAGTCACAATCGTCGACGAGACAATCACCGAAGCATTGGGAATCAGCGGACCCACAGCGACCATGTGGATCCAGGGAGTCAGCGGGGCAGAGGTCAAGCACGAAGAAAGCAAGATGGTTGATATAAAGATACGGGGCAGATACTCAAACGACGAATACACTCTTCACAACGCGCGCACCGTTCGAAGATTGAACTTCCCCTGCCAAACCATTGGGGAACGAGACTCAAACAACAGCTAATCTACGAAGAAGCCAGTCCAAAGATTCTCATCGGACAGGACAACTGGGACCTCTTTGTATCTCTGGAAGTGCGAGCAGGACGACGAGATCAGCCTGTCGCATCCTACACGCGACTGGGTTGGGTATTACATGGTTGCCGTACATCGCAAAGTGAACCTGTGGGATTCTGTGGACACATCGTAGCCACAGAAAGACATGAAGAAATGGAGACAATGATGAAGAAGTTTTTCGACCTCGAATCCTTGGGCGTCGAACCGAGAAAACAGAGAAATGAAGCCGAAGAAAGGGCACTGAAAATACTTAAAGAAAGAAGTCGTCGATTGCCAGATGGACACTTTGAAACTGGGCTTCTATGGAAAGAAGATAACATGAAGATACCAAACAATTATGAAGATGCGTACAAGCGGCTGAAAAACCTCGAGAGAAAGCTAGATCGCGACCCAGAATTGAAGAAAAAGTATGAAGAAAGAGTCGAGAAATTATTAACATCGGGGTACGCGAAACCAGCCACTACAGCACCAACGCCTGAGAAGACATGGTACCTGCCACACTTCGCCGTCGTCAACCCTGCAAAGCCGAAGATACGCCTAGTACATGACGCCGCAGCACGGTCCTTTGGACGAAGCCTCAACGACATGTTACTCCCTGGTCCCGACCTACTACAGTCACTCCCAGGAGTTATCATGCGCTTCCGTCAACACCCGTATGCGATCTCCGCCGACATCAAAGAAATGTTCATGCAAATCAAGATTAGAGAAGATGACAGAGACGCACTACGGTTCCTATGGCGAGGAAACAAGAGAGGCGACGAAAAACCACAAGAATATCAAATGACGTCGGTGATATTCGGAGCAACGTCATCACCATGTACGGCGCTGTATATCAAGAACAAGAACGCAGCCGACTACGCAGCATACTACCCAGAAGCCGTGAAAGCCATCGAGAGAGACCACTATATGGACGACTACATTTGCAGTTTCCCGACTGAAGAGGAAGCGAAGAGAATATCGTGCCAAGTAAACTTTATTCATCGACAAGCCGGCTTCGAACTACGTGGATGGGTATCAAACAAGCCCGCCTTAGTTGGAGTTCAAGAAAAAACCATAATCCCCATCGGCGGGAGCGAGACAGAGAAAACACTCGGCCTACTGTGGGACACGAATGAAGACTGCATCGGATTTCACCTGAATAAAAATAGAGTCCCGGCCAGAATATTGAATAACGAGCGACCACCGACGAAGAGAGAAGCCCTGAGTATAATTATGTCGCTGTTCAACCCGCTTGGCCTCATCTCTCCGATCACCACGCCAGCGAAAAGAATTATGCAAGAAACATTGCGCTACGGAACCGGATGGGACGAACCTTTGCCTGCGGGACTACAAGAAAAATGGGCAGCGTGGCTAGAAAATCTCCGCGTGATAGAAACGCTACGCATTCCACGATGCTACGACGTAGAGCCTACGAGCACGCGCGAGCTACACACTTTCGTAGACGCGAGCGAAGAAGCCTACGCCGCTGCCACGTACATAAGAACGCAGCGCGCCGACGGAAGCCTTCACGTCGCACTCGCCGCCGCGAAGAGTCGAGTAACACCGCTGAAACCAGTCTCGATACCGCGACTAGAACTTCAGGCAGCATTATTAAGAACACGCCTCGCGAAAACCGTCGCTACAGAATACGACTTCGAGATAGAAAGGAAAATATATTGGAGCGACTCGAGTACCGTGCTATCGTGGATCAGAGCAGAGCCCCGAGACTACAAGACGTTCGTGGCACACCGACTAGCGGAAATCGAAGAAAACACGAAGAAAAACGAATGGCGATGGCTTCCCTCAAAAGAAAACGTAGCTGACGACGCGACGAGAGCGACACCTTTCGACTTCAGCGCGAATCATCGGTGGTTTCAAGGCCCTACATTCCTGAAACTGTCTGAAGACGAATGGCCTACTGAGAAAAAGATAGCGACATACGAAGCCACCCGGGAAGAAAGAGAAAGAAGCTACCAAGCATCGAGAGATTCAGTAAATGGATACAATTGATACGAACGACGGCGCGTGTTCTTCAGTTCATCGAGCTTTGTCGCCGGAAAACGCAAGTGACAGCAGCTACAAAGTACAAGAGGACGCCGGAAACCCTCTACGCGACCCGACATGGAGTAAGAAAAAAGAAAATGAGAAAACAAGCACTGCTACGCCGAAGAAAATTGAAAAAGGAAAATTCATCACACTTGAAGCTCGCTACATAACGGAAGCGGAACGGCTACGGGTGCGAGCGGTGCAGAACACCTACGAGAGTGAGCGAGAAAGAATCATTCGACGTTCGCTGCCCTCGCCTAGCGACAGACTATCTTCATTAAGCGTTTTCATCGACGCACACGGATTATTACGACTTCAGGGACGAATTTCAGCGGCGCCTGAAATTAGTGAAGAAACAGCGTGTCCCGCAATACTAGACGGACATCATCACTACACGAAAATGTACATACAATATGTACACGAAAAGTTACATCACGGCGGCGTCGAAACAGTCGTAAACGAGATACGACAGAGATTTTGGATAACAAGAATACGTCCTACTGTTCGAAGAGTATTGAAGTCCTGCCTCACCTGCAGATTGAAGAAAGCGAAGCCGACACGCCCGGAAACAGGAGATTTACCCCCCGCGCGCCTGTCTCACCACGCGCGCCCCTTCACATTCACGGGGCTTGATTATTTTGGGCCACTTGAAATTACCGTCGGGCGGCATCATGAGAAGAGATACGTCGCACTCTTCACCTGCATGACGATGAGGGCCATACACCTGGAGGTAGCCGCATCACTGAGCGCGGACTCCGCAATCGCCGCGCTCCGGAGATTCATCGCACGAAGAGGTGTCCCGAAGGAAATGTGGTCAGATAACGCCACCTGCTTCAAGGCTGCGGATAAGGAGCTTACAGAAGAAGCCAGACATGCGGTGCAGAAGAATATTGAAGAAGAGGCCGCCTCTCGTCGAATCCAATGGCGCTACATAGTCCCGGGAAGCCCATTTCAAGGCGGGGCCTGGGAACGAATGGTACGATCTGTGAAGGAAGCTCTTAGAGAAACCCTGCACCAGAAGTACCCGAGCGACGAGACCCTGTACACCCTACTCCTGGAGGTCGAGAATACGGTCAACTCACTCACGTGGCGGTAACACCGGACGAGCCCGAGGCGCTGACACCCAACCACATCCTGTTGGGCCCCAACTCGCACGTACCAGCTCCCGGGGTCTTCACAGAAGAGGACCTGAACGCGCGCAAGCACTGGAGACGAGCACAACGACTTGCAGACATGTTTTGGAGTCGTTGGATAAAAGAGTATCTCCCTACACTCCAAAACCGGCGGGAGCCCCGCACAACTGGCGCGACACCAAAGATCGGCGATTTGGACATCATCCGCGACCCGAATCTACCCCGTAACACATGGCCACGAGGACGAATCACCCAAGTATACCCGGGGAAAGACAACGAGGTTCGAGTCGTCGAAGTAACTACGAGGCATGGACAAACTTTGAAGAGACCCACGAAGAAGATCGTCGTGCTACCAGTTAAGTCACAAAATTGTGCGGCGGGAGAAATGTGCACGACGAAGTTAGAATATTAAGAAAATATGTAAATAAATATGTAGGACGATAAGTAATTACGTAAGAAATAGTAGTAAACTTTGCTGAAATAGATATTTTTAGGCTAAGATTGATTTTGGTTGAATTTCAGTATATTTTTGTATAGGAAAAGTTTGTGTAAATGGTTAGGTAAGTTAAGGAACCCTAAAATAAAGAGTTTTCACTTGGTGTACATTCATTCAAATGGCCCAGTGCATAGGAAAATGGGGAAAATTAGTGAAAAGTAAATAAGGCCATTTGACCTCCTTAAGTATGAAAAATTAGGAAAAATAGAGTGAATAAAGATTAGGGCAATTAGTCTTAACTTATCTAAGAAAGTTGCATAGCTTTTCCGTGGAAAACCTAGGAAATACAGACCCTTTTCTAGAAAGTTCTACAGAACTTTCCATTAGGTTTTCGGGCCTTCGTAAACACTGTAGGACTTAGAAAATAGGCTAAAATGCCTGTAAATAGGTTAATATAGGTTTTCCAACCATTAATGTTAACGTAACGGCGCTCCGGCGTAGACTGGCGTAGGCCCGAAACGAGGGCGAATATTTATACTGCTGAGGTGGGGTACGAGGAAGTATAAATATGCAGAGAGCGTATTTTTAGCCGCCAGTCCGCTCCTGCGCGTCGTAGCGTGAAGATATTGGCATGAGCATGAAGCCATAAGTATATAGCATAAGATAGGATAAGTTAATAATGTAAATATGTTGAATTAATACAAGTAAATAAAGAGATTGTGTTAGAGGGGGTAGGGAAAAATGCGCATGTGTGTGTAGAGAGCGAGAGAGTATAAAAATCGGCGCTAGAGCGAGCGCAGGCATTCACGATCCGAGCAGTACGAGGAAAAGGAAAAAGCCTGAAAAGGCCTGGAAAAGCAAATAGTACTGCAGTACATCAGTAAATTGGCGTTACTCTCTGCCCCGACTGCACTCCCTGGTCGAAAGCCGTGTTTTTATTTGTAATACTTCGCCACTGGGTTTGTGGAACTCTGGTCCTCCACAGCATGGCTGTAGTTGATTCTAATTGTGATGAAAAGATAGTTAAATAAACGAGGTTTAAGTTCCTAATTAAAAATTATTACAAAATAAACAAACATGGTTTCTATCAACATTATCCCTTAGTAGGCCCCAGTTCCCCCGCACTCCCCTAATAGAAAGCTGTGATATCCTTCTAGGGGTTATTGAACACTTAAATTGTATTGTTCAGGTAATCACAAATGTAATCAGGTGAACCAAGATAATAAGATATTGTGTTTTTACAAAAAAGCAGATTTTTGTGAAAAAATGTTCCTCTTACACTAAAATTAATTTATTCGATGTTAAGATTGTTTTACTACATCTGCAAAAGCATATTACACCTGGCCGATGATTATTGCGCGTGCGCAATAGTAATAATTAATTTCCGTAGAAAATCCCTTGTAAAGTCACCCGATATTTGTCGTAGCGAATTTTTTTGCACTTGCCAGAATTGAGGGCATGTTCGTTCCAACTTCACGTATGAAAATTGTATAAAGCCACTAGCAGGAACGCGCAAAGATGTGTTGTTTGCAAGAGACCTTAGTCTAATTCGTTTTACAAGGGCATTGTTGAAATGTTGCAGTTCGCAACGGGGTCTATCATTATAGTCTCAGTATCAGATATTAGCGAGTAGTAAGTTTGGCGTGGCTAATGGCCCTAGTCATCAAACATTAGGCCTTCACTTCTCCCCCTGAGTACCTCTACATATTCTGCGATGGCATATCAATAAGACGCAAAAAGCTTCCAGTTATGTTTTATTTTACATTTAAATACACAATATTATACACAGCACTAATGGAAGATCAACAATATACAACACGTGATGGGGCACGCACCTGTCCCGGCACACGCGGGACGAGCACCGCGTGGTGACACTGTCCCGGCACACGCGGGACGAGCAGCGCGTGGAGACACTGTCCCGGCACACGCGGGACGAGCACCGCTTGGTGACACTGTCCCGGCACACGCGGGACGAGCACCGCGTGAAGACACCCTGTCCCGGTACACGCGGGACGAGCACCGCGTCGTGACACCCTGTCCCGGCACACGCGGGACGAGCACCGCGTGGAGACGCCCTGTCCCGGCACACGCGGGACGAGCACCGCGTGGTGACACTGTCCCGGCACACGCGGGACGAGCACCGCGTGAAGACACCCTGTCCCGGCACACGCGGGACGAGCACCGCGTGGAGACACTCTGTCCCGGCACACGCGGGACTAGCACCGCGTGGAGACACTGTCCCGGCACAAGCCATTCCTTGCTCTGGTCTCCATATCTCAAAATGACCAACAAGTGCGAGAAGTTAAGATGGACTTGAAAAATCTAACTTATAGTTCCGTACGCACTTGAAACAAACAAAAATAATTATACTAAATAGTGATCCAGTGTTTCTCTTACGTGCAGTACATTCCTTCCACGAGAATTGAATCTGTTCAGATTGTATAAAATTCGTGATTTCAAAAGGTAAATTTATCAAATTACATAGACCTATAAAAAAGGGCTTTAGACCTTATACCGGGTGTAAATAGACTGCTACCATTAAATGAAACCACATATTCTACCGACCCTACTAAACCACTTTTCCCAAGAGTCACTCCCGCGGACACCCTTAGTTTAGGAAATAATCGAGTTCCAAACAAAAATGCGTGAACCCTAACGCACCGACATACGGTCGAGTATCGAGAGAGCGTCGTCAGAAACAGCTTTTCCGATGCAGCGTTCTAAAATAGACCTTCCTCCTACGAGATAAAGTCTTTGAGTTACAGTTGAATATCTTTTTCTGTGAAGATTTGCGCGGGTTTTTTGTTCAATATGATCAGTAGAGTACTTATGTGGTTTTATTTAATGGTCGCACTCTATTTACAACCTGTATATTATACAATATGATCTATATATCAATATACCTCGCTGTTACCGAAATGGACAAAATTGTATTGACAGATAGACAAAGTGATACGGAACCCTTAAACTATTATGTTCACAAACTTTTTAATTCTCAAGACCTATCGGTTCATCAACATTAACCTCGCATAACCAACTAGACACACAGTCTCAAAGAAAAGTTCGTCAGAAAGTGTCCGAACGCGCGACGTGCATAATAGCAACAATGATTCAACCAAATTAAGACGTTATGTCTTTAACATAAGATGCAATGTCAGTTGTACGAAATCGTCATTCGAATTTGTCACCCCATAGTGGTGACAAAATGCATCGCGGACGCTTTTTGAGCGAGATTGTGAGTTTAGTAGTTTATGAGAGGCCAATGTTCATCAAATAATGTAGGTACACAAATTAATGTAGGTACGAAGCTGGTACAGGTGATTCATAAAACGAATTAAATAAACTGGATTATTCTAGATAGATCGAATTCCAGGTGGCACTGTTCCGATATGTGCTTAATACTATTTTAAATATACATCATATTATTATACATTTTAAATTACAGGCAAAAACCGTTAATGGTTCTCAAGGTGTAATAATACCTAAGCATTTAGAAGAACATGCTTTTCATTAGCAGGGATTAACAGTTTAGGAGCTAAGATTTACTTTACAACATCGCCCTGGCCTTGAGAAGATCTAGGTTTTTATTACAATTAAACTAGATAATTCAAATGTGAAACTCTAACACTAAGTACGGATTTCTTAAGTAACTTGTGGATCTACATATAAATATACTTCTATGTTCTGTTCAAGTATTTATACTGAAGAACCCGCAATGTGTACCGAGGGGGCGGCGCGCAGCGATGGCCCTGCAGAGCAATTATCTGAACTAACACAAAAAGGTCTTATAAGCCTTGTTGCTAATTTTGTCAAAACGAGCACGGCATTTTAGGGCTATTTTAATGCAGAACCCTAAAGACTAAATTCAACCGAATGAGCACCGTTATCCCATTCCTCATCATCAGTTTTACCAGATAACATTATGTTGAAACAAACAGACAATGGAGTTAGATTAGCGCGCTCACTGATCGGAGCGGAACACGCGCGCAACAACGACCACTGGAACGAAGGAACTGCTAACTGGTAAGCGATCACAGTTCTCTAATCTGCGCTATGCGGATCACACGATATTCCTTGCATTCTCTTGAATTCGCTCTCGCTTTAACCAGAAGCAAAAAACTCAAGTCGTTAAAAACGTCTATGGCCTATTCCTTTTAAAATTGTATCAAACGAATGACATTCTACACCGAGCATGTTGTTCGCCTTCCCGTCTTCTCCATATTATAGTTGTTAGTGTGCACTAGGCGGGCTGCTGAGTGAGCGCAGTGAGGTCGGGGTCGAGGTCCAGGTCCTGCAGCAGCGCCCCGCGCGCCCCCACCGTCAGCGCGTAGTGCGCGTGCAGCTGCTGCAGCAGCTCCCCCTCGTCCAGCGGCTCGAGCCGGTCGGCGCGCGCGCGCTCCTCGCCCGGCAGCGCGGCCCACACCGTGCGCATGTCCCACCCCGCGGCCCGCTCCCACCCCGCCGCGCGCAGCCGCGCCGCCGCCTCCGCCGCGCCGCCCCGCGCGCCCGCCGCGCCCGCCAGCAGGCAGCCGCGCGCCGACAGGTTGCGCAGCATCACCTCGCCGAACTTGTCCTCGAGGTTGCACTGCTCGTAGACGAGGATCATGCAGGTGGGGAAGGTGGCGGCGAGGTAGTGCAGCAGCGCGGCGGCGGGCTCGGGCCGCAGGTAGACGAGCACGCACTCGGCGAGGACGAGCGTGGGCGGCGGCTCGCCCCCCTCCCCCTCGCCGTCGCCCCGCGGCACGGCGCCCGCCGCCACCAGCTTACGCCGCACCTCGGGCAGACAGCGCAGATCACAGGACGCGAGGTGGTACCCGTCCGCGTGCAGGTCGCCGCTGCGCAGCACGATCTCGCCGTCTGCCGGTACACAGGGCTCGTATTATAGACACAGATATTGCGAGCGCCGCGCAACTCTGTTTAGTTTGCGATACCGCTCAATACAAGTTTAATTGAAGCGCATTTCAATGCGAAAGGATTACTGACGTGAACGTGTGCTGAACAAAGTGTTTTAGGTGTAAATTGGTATACATTTATTTATGTATCCCGAAGGAAGAGATACATTTTGGCAGTTTTACCGAAGGAGTACACGGATGCAAAATCAAATCAAATGAACACAGTTTATTTCAATGAAATGTTTACATAAATATTTTTTATAATGTATTCAATGAAAACGATATGTGTAGGTACTCACTTAGTAGTGAGCCTCTTGGCGCCTAGAGGACGCAAGGTCTCGGTTCAGAGCTCCTCACGTCCAGATTTACTTTTTTGATTTTCTGTACCGCAGTGATATAAATTTAAAGAGGCAGTCGGCTCACCTTCATTCGTTATCTTCTCCAGCAAGGCCTTGTTCCGTTTAATGATCTGACACTTCTTGGCGGTGACAGTGGGGAAGTCCAGCTCGATGAAGTTGCCGACGGCGCGCGTGGTGTCCCGCAGCCGCCAATACAGCGTGTCGAACCCACAGCCCAAGTTGATGATCTGGCATCGGCTTCCGCAACGCTGGAAACATTATTGCAATTGTAATTGTTATCGAACCACAAATCGGAGACAAACACCTACGGTAAAGGTTAAGGGATATTATGTAGAATTATTGTGTCGAGACGGTAGAGCTGAAGCCGGGCTCGACTGTGCAGGTACCACCATTTTACCCATTGCCTGGGACCGATGGATGGCGGTATATCCATCCCCAATTGCCGGGCCTTGTATAAAACAGACTGGTGACGGGCAGCAGCGTCACTGGTGCAAGGGTTTCAGCCTGCCCAGTGTGTGTGAGTATCGGCAATTCTTCCAGGAGGACCGCTAAGAGTGACGAAATCCTGGAAAGGCGTATGTCCAGTAGTGGACGAAACGGGCTGATGGATGGATGGATGGTGTCGATGGCACTAATGTTAGTATTGTTATGTGCTATCCTATTTACAAACTCGAAATTTTATATGTATCAAATGCTTTATTACTCTGTAGTTGAATTTTGCTTGATGTTTCCTGATTTTCGATACAGAAAGAAATAAACAGAATGCTTAAATTAAGTTTTAGTCTTGTCAAATAAGTCTTGTTACACGAAATCGACACCATTACCTACACTAATAAAGAGTTTTTTATTTTATTTCTTTGGATACAAGTGGAAATCTCTAACTGCTTTCTAATACTAAGAGTCTCTGAGCTAAGCTGCGGAAAGACACAGACGGACGGACTTGGCGAGACTATAAGGGTTCCTTTTTTGCTACGGAACCCTAATAAAGTAATTGTCCTTTACGTAGTCAACTTCATAAATATTGGCTCACCATGAAAACCTATCTGTAGGGTAGTTCCAGTTGAACTAGGAACGTAACCGTAACACTCCGTTCACAATTAGATCTTATTGTTTCTATAGCCAAATTAATACTGGAGACTCGCTAAGTGGTCGGGACCGAGGTTCAATGACCCCGTTTGCGAAATACGAAAAATATGTTTTGTGCCTATTCTTGTTCAAGATCAACCTCGACTCAATTCGTATTACATCGAAGTCTCAACTTTATATTGCGTATTTCACAGAAAGGGTAATTGAACCTTGGTCCTGACCACTTACTTAGTCTCTAGTATGAATTTGGCAATATAAACGAAAGTCTGTATATTTTATTTTACTCCAAAGTCTTATCATGGTGTATTTCTAAAAATAGTACCTGCCTAATTACTCTCGGCGTCTCGGCGTGTTTCGGCCAAGACCGAGAGGTTCGGCTTTAAATTTGGCCGAGACTTGCCGAGAGCGAGATCTCGGTCGGACCGAGCAGCTTTATTTAGCTTATTTCCACGGAAATGTCTTATACGCAGGCGAAACCGCGGGCAAAAGCTAGTAGGTATAATAAAACAAGAACCAATGTGTTCAAAGAAATGCAAGTTCTCCCCCCCCCCCCTACTAGAGTTGCAAAGTTACTTAATTTTACCAAAAACGCTCGTAAAATACGGGAATTTTACGGTCATATGTATACATTACCGGTAACTCACCGGCGAGTTATGACATTTTAAATTTTGTTCTTTTTTAAACCCCGCGCGCGTATAGTTGCAAAATAATCACGCGACGTTGCCGATTGGCGTAAGTAGTCATCGTAGTCGATTTTGCACCGTTGCCGTTCCGCTCCGCTGTCGCGACGGCCAGTGTTGCCGTTTTAGCCACTTTGTGGCTAGATCTAGCGGATTTTCATCGGTTTTAGCTAAAAGAAATTTTAAATACCAAAACGAATCCTATTGGTAGTTTTTTTTTTAAGAATTATTTTACGGAATTTCAATTAATGTTTATATTTTTTGATTAGACCCGAACAAAACTGACATAAATAAAATGCAAGTTAAATAAAAGATTGTAAAAACCACTAAACCTATATAATCATATCATACTACATACCCTCATGAGGCCACATTATGTGGTACGATACGAATTCGTATAATACTGTTTTTACGGAATTTTACCGTAACTTCCGTAAAATATCGTTTTTTACCGAAACTTACCGTATTTTACCGGCGTAATTTTACGGCTTTGCATCGCTACCCCTACCCCCAATTATATACATATACCTACTTATATAATAGTCCTGCTCACTACTAGGTAATTAAAAAAAATGTTGAAAAATATCCGACAACATCCCCCCCCTTTAGGGGGGAGTACTACCTCCATCCCCTACCCTTCTCAAATATTGAGTATACGTATATAAGAGTTCTTCCATTTATGATTCCTTTCTTTTATAAACTAGGTGTTCCAGAAGGCCACATAAACATGGATTCACATTAAAGAAAGAAAGAAAGAAGTAAAGTAAAAAGTATTATCAAGCCAAAAATTACAGTTAAGTATTAACATTGGCAATGATTTAGCTACTAAATTATCAGTAGACTCCAAAGTATATACATACCTGTAACTTGGAGACTAACACATTCCGATTTATTGCAAATGAATTAACAGGTCGTAGGCTAAGATTGGCTAAACCAAGCTTTTTATATCTAAATCTAACATCGATACAAAACAAAACGAATGAAAGCTTGTAACCGTTTAAATTGATTCATCAATATTATCTAACATAGTAGGTATGTTCAGCTCATAGGATGGGAAAATTAAATTAAATATTTCATAAATACTACACATAATTAGTTACATGATTAAAAGGATATTACATATTTTTATCTAAACTCATATCGTAAAATCCTCATTACGAACTCAAAACTACTGGCATAGTAATTTCCACGTAAGCTATGGCGCCAAATCGCCAAAATCCAACAGTCCACCACCACGCATGTGTACGCGTTGCGTGCGTGCGCCGGTAGCCATAGACAATGCAGGCCGAAAATAAAATAAAATTGTGACCTCCTTTGTCACGCCGCAATATTATTTAGTACGTGTTAGAGAATATTATATAGTAACCTCATTGGTATTTGATATTAAACCTCAGACATGGCTGTATGGGCTAAGTTCCCTTTGCCATCCTAGTTAGTATCACATGTACTGTACAATCTCAGAAAAAGTTTTTTTATAGCATTATGTTGTTCAGAGACCTATACTATAATTTTTTTTTGTGTTTTTGAGACGGTCATGAAAAATATTGTTATAAATTGCCCCATGTGTGTTGCCTTTTTAGGTTTGGAGTGGTTCACTACAATGAGCAAGTCTGTTTTCGTGGTTCATAATCCTATTTCTGTAAGATTTAGTCCTGCTATTTACTTCTACTTTTACAGTAGGAAGTTTGAGGTATTTATGAACTTCATCTATTCTTGTGAACCATGGAGCATTCACTATAGTTTTCAGTACACTATTTTCGAACAGTTCGATGCCTGTAACGTTTTCTGTGCAGGACCTTTAAGATGGATTGTTGTGCACGTTCTAGTTCTATCATGTAGGTTTTAGCGGCACCACCACAACATATTTATTTATTTTCTTTATTAGGAAAACCAGTAGTTAGTAAGCTAATTTTAACACTACACATTGTACATAAATAACTGCTAAACTTCTAACTTATTAAGGTAATCACAGCATGCATTTTATATAAGTGACGTATAACATGTAATTATACACATATCTTAAATTCTTAATTACTAAAATTACATTAATAATTTACAAATTCTAAATTGTATCTTAATATCTAACTACTAAAACTAACAAACATCATTTAACTTTAAATAGAGCTTGGTACTTTATTGGACAAGACAACTTTTAGTCTTGCCATCTTTCTGCGACTCGGTACTAAGACTAACGAGAGTCATCGCTGTCGCTGTGGTGCGAGCGTTGACCGGCTGGGTCATCACGGTCTTTCATGTCAGCGTAGCGCTGCCCGTCCGTCCCGCCACGCCAACCTTAATGACGTCATTCGGAGGGCCCTTGCAACTGTCAAAACGTGCCGGCAATTTTACAGCCGAACGGCATCGCACGTGACGATGGCAAGAGGCCCGAGGGGATGACACTCATTCCGTGGCAGAATGGTCGCCCTCTGGTGAGGGATGCAACGTGTGTCGATACCCTCGCTGCGTCTCACGTCCAGTGGACTGCTACCACGGCGGGTGCTGCGGCGGCGGCAACGGCTGAGCGCAACAAGCGGCGCAAATATGCAGTTCTAGGTGAGGGCTACATGTTTGTGCCGTTTGGCGTCGAGACATTTGGGCCGTGGGGGCCTGATGCTCGACAACTGTTTAAACAACTAGCATCGCGTCTGGTGGATGCCTCAGGGGATCCAAGGGCTGGGGCCTACCTCGGGCAACGCATCAGCCTTGCCATCCAACGAGGCAATGCCGCCAGTGTCTTGGGTACCCTGCCCGGCGACAGCGATGACTTGAATAAAGTAATTTATTTAGTCTGACCTTTATCGAGGTTTTGCTTTGGTTTTATGGTTGTTGTGTGTACTATCTGTGTGTTGTGTGTTATTCTTTATTATTATTTGTTAATCTTTATTTCTAATTGCTGTATTGTATATTATTTTTATTAATAGAGCTTTTCTACACAATAATTTAAGACAACCTAAACTATCTGCATTAATATCACAGGTGTGACTTACATTAATATAGGTGTTTAGAAGTCGGGACACTGGAGCAAATTGACCCAGAACAGTCCGGGATAAAGGCGGAGAAAGCATTCCAAAAGGAGCGCGGGGACAATTATATGGAATAGTCAACTTTAAACTTTCGCGATTTTCACACATTATTAACTTTTTGCGAGTAAGACCCCAATACAAAGTTAATAATTATATGGAATTTTTATATTAATTTTACTTAAAAGCTGAGGGCTGCCGATTTTACTGTTTATGGTATGGTACAAAAAGGACAATATCATAAATAATATATTTCGTCGCTCAGTTAGGCCACTAATATTGAAATAACTCAATCTTTGCTCGTACGAGACCAGTTTTTTCCCGAGACTGCAGCTATAAGTGAGATGCCAAAGGAATCTCTTCTGAAGACGCTCCGCAGCTTGTGTTTCATGTAATGGGGAGACCACGCCACAGAGCAATACTCTAAGTGGCTGCGAACTAGAGCATTATACAAGGAATCTCTTCTGAAGACGCTCAATCCGCAGCTTGTGTTTCATGTAATGGGGAGACCACGCCACAGAGCAATACTCTAAGTGGCTGCGAACTAGAGCATTATACAAGGAATCTCTTCTGAAGACGCTCAATCCGCAGCTTGTGTTTCATGTAATGGGGAGACCACGCCACAGAGCAATACTCTAAGTGGCTGCGAACTAGAGCATTATACAAGGAATCTCTTCTGAAGACGCTCAATCCGCAGCTTGTGTTTCATGTAATGGGGAGACCACGCCACAGAGCAATACTCTAAGTGGCTGCGAACTAGAGCATTATACAACAGTATTTTTGTTTTAGCACATTTAAAGACTTTCGCATTTCTCAAGACAAATCAAACATGAAATACAATATGTTAAAGTGAGGCATTGATAAACTTTTAATTTTAAATCGGCGCCTTAGGGGAGTGCAGTGAGGGGGACTTACTCCATACAAATATGCGCTCACGAACTAGCTTATGCCGTAAGGTCGTATGCGGCAAAACAGTATTTTTCATTTAAAATGACAACTATAATTAATTTAATAAATCCAATCAGCCATATTGAAGTGTATTTGCAGACTAATTTAAATAAAAAACTTAGCTTTGTCAGTAAAATGGAAATCTCTGTTTTAAAAGAGGTTTTCAATTTTTTTTTTCTCTGCTATGAAAATTAATCAATCAACTAAATCTTCGGGCAAAATGATGTCAATGAAATGCTTAATCTAGTATATAAATTGGTAATTACATATGTTTTTTTATTGCTGAGAAAAATAGAGATCTATGTCGCCAAAATTTCGTGGTGTCGCCTTAATATAGACTGACACAGTGATGTGTAAACCATTTTCAGTACACATCTTTGTCAGCAATATCTGTAAGCCGTTTCATTAGGTATATTAGTTTTCTAGCTCAGGCAGGCAGAGATTTTATATGTAGGTACGTGAAAGTTAAGTTTCTCATCAAGCACAAATCACACGTACAATTTGGTGAATGCGTGGGTGATTTCAAAGTCATCAGACATGTGGGAAGTTTAATGGGAGGTGTTGAGGCTAAAGTCTTAAAAAAGCACAAATACTTCGTTTTAGTGGCATTTAATGTAAGCAGATTTTTACTAAGCCACTCAGCAAGTATAGATAAACTGTTTTCAGTTCGAGATAAAACAGTTCCCCACATTAAGCCAATTTTTTTTTTTAAATAATTTGTCTGATTAACGAATTAGGCTTTAATTTACATTTTACAGTAACGAGTTAAGGGTTCTCTATTTTTTTAGGGACATATATGCATAATAGAAGATATTTTGTCAAGGTCACAAGTCGCAGAAACACAAAGTTTTTTAGAAATGATTTTTTGAAAAAAAATATTTTTTACAAACTCAACTAATGAGGAATAATTGCTAAAAAGGGAATGCAATAGTTTGAGCTGAGCGAGGCATCCCCGATTCAGATACTAAAAAGATATATAATGTATAATAGGTCGAAATATATTTTAAAAAACTAGGCTAGGTTAGGTTTCAACATTATGAAACAACTCAGAGCCAAGCGAAGCAGAGCGGAGCAAGGCATCCCCGAGTTAGATACTAAATAGGTATCTAATGGATAGTCGAAATATATTTCAAGAAACTAGGTTACAGTGAAAGGCGTCCCCGAGTTGGATATTAAATGGGTGTCTAATGGATAGTCTAAATATATTTTAAGAAACTAGGTTAGGTTAGTTTTAAACATTATGAAACAACACAGAGCCGAGTGAAACGGAGCGAGGCATCCCCGAGTTGGATACTAAAAAGGTATATAATGTATAGGTCGAAATATATTTAATAAAACTAGGTTAGATTTGAACATTATGAAAGAGCTCGGAGCCATTTAAAAATATATGTAAATGTTGGAAAACATATATAGTTTTTATTTAATAATTACTGTCGTCTTGCCCCAACACTTCGCCTGGATTTTGACACATTTTGTAACACTGATCTAAAACTATTTGTTGAATAAATAAAATGCATAGTGCTGCCATCTATAATTAAGTTTCTCTCTCAGTCTGTCATGGCGTCCTTACTGTTTTACTGCGCTGTGTAAAATCTTTAATAAAACAAAGTAAATATTCCTAGAACTGTTTTATTAACAATACACAAATAAATCAACAGGTTATGTGGCCCAGTTAACGTAAAAGACAGTAAAGTTGTGAAGTGAATAATCGAAAGTGTTCTACGCCTTTTTGTGCACGTGCGTGAAGTAGCGCGGTACAAAGATGGAGGCCGCATCGCTAATGAGAAGGTTTAACGGTGATGGCTACAGGCAGTGGAAGTTTCAGATTAAGTGTGCTTTGGCGGCGAAAGGCCTTAGTGAGCACATATTGAATATTCCGGCAAAGGAATTAGAAAAAGAAAAACTAGAAAAATGGCAGACTGATGACGCCAAGGCCATGTATTTGCTGACTGTTGGCATGGAATTGTCTCAAATATGCCTAATCGAGACGTGCAGTACGGCAAAAGCTATAATCGACAAGTTGGATTCGATTTATGAGCAAAAAAGTGAAAATAGCAAAATGATCCTACACGAAAAATTTCATAACCTAAAGATGGCCGACAGTGAAAATATTGCGTCATTTATTGCTAAAGCTGAAAATATCGCTCAACAGTTAAGGGATGCGGGTGAAAACATCTCTGAGATAAGTATCATTACCAAAATATTGGGATCACTGCCCGAGAAGTATAGAATGGTCAGACAAGCGTGGATGTCTCTCGACGAAACAAAACAAACGATAGCAAACCTGACAGTGAGGTTACTAGACGAAGAAGCGAGTTTTAAAAGCACAGAAGAGACCGCTCTTGCTACGGAGAAGCCTACTAATAAAAATAAGAAGCAATTCAGATGCTTCAAGTGCAATAAAAAGGGTCATTATGCAAAGAATTGTAGCACTCGTATCAAAGCAACAACGTCGACAGAGGCAGCGTTCATGGTCGATCAGCTGGAGGCGCATGTCTCGGATGACGAATCATGCTGGATCTTAGACAGTGGAGCGTCTGCGCACATGACGTATCGACGTGATTACTTATGTGACTTTCGCATGAAGTCGAACATTGTGAGATTAGGCAATAAAAGTGAACTTTCTGTACAAGGTACTGGGACAGTGAAAATTAAGAAATTAGTGAATGGAAAGTGGTATGATGCGATAATAAATGATGTACTTTATGTTCCGGACCTAAAACGAAACCTATTTTCTGAGGGTGTGGTTACCTCGAAAGGATACAGTGTCACTAAGAACTCTTCGTTCGCTGAAATCAAAGACAGTGATGGAAATAAGGCTGCGTATGCGTGTAAACAAAGTAATAATCTGTACAAACTGTTATTTAAAACTGTTACTACATGCATTGAAGAAGCAAACATTACTACTTTGAAACAGTGGCATGACAGGTTAGGTCATGTAAACATAAATACACTACGAGAAATGGTGAAAAATGGACATATCACGGGTGTAAGTGATACAAGTGATTTTTTCTGTGAAGCGTGCGTGCTGGGAAAACAGCATCGTTTACCCTTTAAAGACTCTAGGCAAATTGTGACGGGTGCTGGTGATAAGACTTATAGTGATCTGTGTGGGCCTATGCCGACTCCTTCAGTCAGCGGTGCCAGATATTTTATCACATTCTTAGATGCCAATTCAGGCTACCTGACTGTATATTTCTTGAAAAATAAAAGTGATGCCTTGGATGCCTTTAAAAGGTATGTTCTATTAGTTGAGAATAAATACAAAATTTTACAAAATTTATTTATTGATACAAAAAAAAAAAAAAAACTTAACCTAGAATAACAATATTGTTTTAAGGCTAAGTATATAAACAGTACAAGTGATCAACTGACTCTTAATAAGGCGAGGCCTGTCATTTAAAAGTCAGTTTCTTCTACTCAAGGTGATACAGGTTGAATTTAGCCAAAAAGAGAAGAGCATGCAAATTCCTAACGAAAGGTACAAATCTTATATTACTGTATGATTGATTAATTAGTGTGTGTTTTTTGAGAGTGATGAAAGAGGATGTGTGTTTGTGTGTGTGAGTGTGTGTTATGAGTGAGGAATTGAGTAAGTACATCAGTCAGTCAGTGTGAGTAAGTCAGTAAGTGAAAAAAGCTCGAAAAAGGTGATTTTGAAGTGCGTAAGTAACTAGGTTAATGAATTAAAAAACAAAATATAAAATTTATTCAGAAATTTTTAAAAGATCTTCTGTGGAATCGTATCTAAAAGTTTTAAGCAGAGTAAAGAGAGTTTTTTTACAATCTATAAATGTAAGTTCAAAAAGAGAACAATTCTTGCTTAGTTTATTGTACAAATAAGGACCAAGAATGCAAAAAAATCGAGAATAAAATTTCGTTTTATGAAGTATAATTCCGCAAACACGGTCCCTTCGTCGTTTTGACTCTAGAAACTGAGGGTCATAAGTTAATAATCTGTGTTGTCTGAGAATCACGGTTTGGATAAATAGTTGTCGTACAGTCAAGACCTGACATTCCGCAAATAATTGGTCTGTGGGAAAAATGAACTTTTTAAAAAACATCACCTTCAAAACTGCTCTCTGAGCTCTCTCGACCTGCAGCATTGAAGACTTGTCTGAGCCACCCCAGACTGATATGCAATACTTTATAAGCGATTGACATAGTGCATAGTAGATTGTGACAAGCAAGTTATGATCTGCAACATGTCTGAGCTTTTTAAAGATTAGAATAAGTTTTCTTATCCTTCCAGAGAGGGTACGAAGATGATGATGAAAATTTAATTGTTCATCGATGTGAACGCCAAGATATTTAATAACCGGAACACGTTCGAGTGCAAGACAATTGCAGTTACCAGGGCTGTCACAACGATGGGCCCTAATGGTAAGATTTAAAAATGTGTCATTCCTAATTGAAAAAGCAAGAAATTTTGATTTCTGGATGTTAAGAGTCAGAACGTTTGCCTCCAAACATTTCATTACAATACTCAGGCCATTTTCAGCATTTTGTACAGCAGAGTTCCAGTCGTTACCATCAAATATTATAGCTGTGTCATCAGCATATGTGATTATTTGACCGTTCGATAAAGACAAATCACATAAATCGTTAACATATATCAAAAATAGGCTAGGCCCTAAGATACTACCCTGAGGCTCGAAATGGGGCTCGAAAGTTAAGATACTCCATACTGATAATGGGAGAGAGTACTGCAATGAGAATTTTAAAAGCTATGCAGCACAAAGAGGTATTGAACTGGAATACACAGCTCCATACACGGCTCAACAGAATGGTAGGAGTGAGCGAGCCAATCGCACTATCATGGAAAGTGCTAGAGCTATGCTATTTGCTAAAAGCATGCCTGTGTATTTATGGGCTGAGGCTGTGCAAGCTTCAGTTTATCTAATAAATAGAAGATCGAGCAAAGCTGTCACACCATATGAGAAGTGGACAGGTAAGAAACCCAACCTGTCACATGTAAGAACTTTTGGCAGTATTGCCTACATGCATATTCCGAAAGAAAAGAGGACCAAGCTGGAACCTAAGAGTCAAAAATTGATATTAGTGGGATATGACGGACACTCTGAAAACTACAGGTTGTATGATAAAGAAACCAAGAAGATATATGTATCCAGAGATGTCATATTTCAAGAAGATGTGTCAAATGATTTTAAAACTGATGAGAACGAGTACTTGCAATTGCCATTGCCTGATTTTGAGGAGCAAAGTGAAGAACAAGGACTAGGAAAGTCTTATAATCAAGAAGCATTTGAACAGTTTTATGACAAGAATATAAATTCAGTGTCTACCTTAATTCAGGGGCAATGTGATCAGACTCAAAACAAAGACAGTAAATATTGTCTGCGCTCTAAAGAAGTGGATTTATCTTATGAAGCTAATCTGACGGAGGTCACAGAACCAATGTCTTATGAAGAAGCTGTCACATGTGATCAAAAAGAAAAATGGCAAGAGGCCATCAATGAAGAGCTTCGTTCACATGAAGAATCTGGAACATGGGAGCTTGTAGACTTACCTCCAGAGAAGAAGACGGTGGGCTGCAAATGGGTCTTTCGTGTGAAGCTAAATCCTGATGAGACCGTAAGATTTAAGGCAAGATTGTGTGCTAAAGGCTACTCTCAACTGGAAGGAATAGACTACACAGAGACATTTTCCCCAACTGTCAGATATGACACTATACGAATAATGCTCTCACTTGCAGCTAAAGAAAATATGGAGATTATGCAATTTGATGTAAAAACTGCCTTCCTGTATGGTAGTATTGAAGAGGAACTGTACATGGATCCACCACCTGGCTTTGAAACTAAAGGTAAAGTTTGCAAACTTGTAAAGTCACTATATGGGTTGAAACAGTCACCCAGGTGCTGGAACCATAAGTTCAATGTTTTCCTGAAAAATAATGGTTTCAATGATTCTAGTGCAGATAAATGTTTGTATGTTGCTCATGTAAACAATGTGAAATTGTACTTACTGTTATTTGTTGATGATGGACTCGTTTTATGTAAAAGTAACCAATTGATTGAAAGGTTTTTATGGAATTTGAAAGAAAATTTTGAGGTAACAATAACCTCACCTAAATATTTCGTGGGACTTGAAATAGAGTTCAAAGAAAACAAGTCCATTTTCATTCATCAAAGGAAGTATATTTGTAATATACTTAAAAGATTCAATATGGATCAATGTAATCCTGCTAGTGTACCATCTGATCCAAATGTAAGACTAACAGAACCAAAGAGCACTGAGACCAAATGTGAAGTGCCTTATCGTGAGGCCGTCGGCTCTCTTATGTTTGCAGCAATTTGCAGCAGGCCAGATATCTATTATTCTGTTTGTACTGTCAGTAGATATTTAAATAAGTTTGATAATATTCATTGGAGTGCAGTCAAACACATAATGAAGTATTTGAGTGCTACCAAGGATCATGGCATTATGTACCACTCAGGTGATAGCAGCATTGTAGGTTATTCAGATGCAGACTATGCAAATTGTACCATGACACGTAGATCAATAACGGGGTATGTGTTTCTCATGAATGGTGGTGCTATCACATGGAGTTCAAAACAACAAAAGTGTGTGACACTTTCTACTGCTGAGGCAGAATATTTAGCAGCTTGTGCGGCAACGAAAGAGCTTGTGTGGATAAAACAAGTTTTAAAAGACATTGATTGTGATACAAAAATTAAATTAATGATAGATAACCAGAGTGCAATCAAGCTTATTCGTGGGCCAGTAGTCAACCTCCATAAGAGGTCAAAGCACATAGATGTGCAATACCACTATGTCAGAGAAAAATTTAAAGAGAATGTTTTTGATATGGAATATGTGGATAGTAAGCATCAAGCTGCTGATATGTTTACTAAACCCATACAAAAAGGGCAATTTGAAAATTTAAAATTGTTGATTGGTATGAGTAAATTCTAAATTTTAACTGTTATGTTAAGTTGGAATAAGTGTATCTTTAAGAGGAGGTACTATGCATTTCGTGGGGGTGTTGAATAAATAAAATGCATAGTGCTGCCATCTATAATTAAGTTTCTCTCTCAGTCTGTCATGGCGTCCTTACTGTTTTACTGCGCTGTGTAAAATCTTTAATAAAACAAAGTAAATATTCCTAGAACTGTTTTATTAACAATACACAAATAAATCAACACTATTGATGTTTTTTAAATAAGACGGCGTAAAAAACAAATCTACTTGACTGTGGCTATGCATACGGAATATTGATACTTTGAATTTCCCTACGTAAATGACTAAAACATGGTCTTAAATGTACTAGGCGAAGTTCGGGAAAATATAAATGGTTATAGAATTATTTTTAGTCATAGCAATAGATATATGGGGCAAACGAAAGTAAACATTATTATCTGGCTCACTACTCTTATTTCTTTGAAAAATCTATGCCAGGCGAGGTTTGGTAACAGTATGAAGTGTTTTCCATATATAAGCTGTAATTTTGATAGGGCTGCCAAAAAATAGTTTGTCAATAATGTTGATAACTTTATTGATAAAATTGGATGCAATGTTTTATGAACAAAGAGACATTTAAAATTAATCGAAATTTATGTATTTAAAAATTGTGGTTTTATTATTATATTAGTATTAAAAACAAATATTTGACTCACATTCACAGGGGTGCATAAAAAAAGATTTTTGACATTTAATGTCTACTACTCATAAATCAGTCTAATCAGAATGCTATTATCAGACTCAATTGGTTTGTATTTATTTGTATTTATTTATTTAAGGAAAAAAAAAATGACATATGCATTCGTGTTTAAAAAGGAGCACTCGTGTTTGGGCCGACAGGGACGAATGTATCGACTGTGATAGCCCTAATGAGCCAAAGGCCTGTTACAGGACCATCAACTTTGATGCGACACTTTAATGACTATAAGGTCATAGAGAGTAAGAGAGGGTTGGACGAGGAAAAAAAAAAAACACTACATGAATGATAAAAAAGAAAAGAAAACAATTGTATGCTATAACAGCCTCATGCAAATTTACAAGTAATATTAAATACAAACAAACAATATAAAGTAAGTAGGTAGTAAAATTTAACATTTATATCAAGTATGGTACAATTTTTTTTTTGCTGATGTTTAGTTTTTATCAAATAGCATAGATTTTCCAAAGGAAATTCGCAATTTTGTGCCAAAGCTCAATTGTGATTTTAAAAAGATCAAAACCACTACAATTGTTTTTAGTAAAACTTAAAACCAATTGACAACCCTAGGGCCAGGCGAGGTTTGGCACCAAAGTGTCAAACCTCAACAAGTTTTTAGCTTCTGCATGAAATGTAGCTTTCAAAATAATATTTGACATGAAAAAGGTTTAAATTTGTGTTTTAAGTAAAAGAAAAGTGATGTTGTCATTAATGATATTTGCCAAGTCTTTAGTCGTTTTTTAAAACTCCTACCTTACATTTATTGTGTAATTTTAAGATTATTTCAAATCAGACGAAGATATGGTTCGCAGGCGAAGACCAGGGGCACGACAGTACGCTTTTGCTTAAGTATCCCCACTCAGGGGAAACTCCCCCTTCTAACTATATAAATATAAGTCCTTTCGAAAATGCATAAATTATAGAGTAGCACCAACATAACTTAAAAAAGTTAAAAACAAAAATTCAAAAAATGGGGGGCCAAATACCTCCCCTTAAGCCCTCCCCCGCCGAAATTCCCAGCCCTTAACTCGTTACCGTAAAATGTAAATTCCTTCCCTTTTTTTTCTGAACACTGTAGGTAGACTGGAAGTACGGGTCAGTGTCAGACGAAACAAGAAGAGCACCCACCTCTAAGAACTGATGTATGAAGATCTCCATGGCTCTCACGCGCGCGTAATAGCCGCGGTTGATCTCCGGCGCCTTGCGGTCGACATGCTTCACGAAGTAATGGATGTACTCGTCCTTCCAGTAGCCGAGCTCGACCGCGCAGCGCTTGCATTCGCTCGCGTCGTTGTTCGTCGCAATGATGGCCTCGTCCTCCGACGTCCACGCTCTGATGTTGTCCATCGCGTGTGCAGCCGCAGACCCAGAGCATCACCGACCACTCCAATCTGATACCATTACAGCTCTATAGGCCAGACTGATTGATACCTGCTTACTACGGCGGCCACCGAAAGTCTGCAATATGTCAACAGACACCCAATCAAAACAAGAATCGTAAATTCGTAAAAGTTTTGACTCTGAGTAGTGGTGGTGCCTGATGTGATGAGTCAAGTTAATTTAATTCATCAACAATACACATAAATTATATAAAATTGTAAACACAAAATTATGCTCGGTGCAGAAAATCCAAAAGTCTTATGTCCACTTCCCACTTGTCTAGTCCAAAAATTCCAAAATCCCAAAATCTAGGGAGGAGGCCGGCAGGGTAACGAAAAAAGTATCGATACTTGAGTATACTCGATACTTTTTTTACGACACAACGTATTTTAGTACTCGATATTTTTAATCCGATATTTTAGTAAGCATCGATACATTTCACTTTACTCGATACTTTCATTCGGGAATTAATACGCCTCTAATTCAGAGACTTCCCTTTAAGTTAGGATAAAGTATGCACAAAACTTGGACGATATTTCATTTTTCATTTTTTTTTTCATTTTTTGTTTATTAAGGAAAACAAACAGCCTTAAATAATACATAAAAATAAAAATACAAATAGGCATCACATTGGCCAGTGAAGTTTCCACGAATAGATGTACACAAAATGCAAATATATCTTACTAACATAAAACTTAAAGTACAAACAGTCAACAAAATATCGAGTTAACCACTCTTAACTTTACGTGAAAAAACAATAAAAACATGTTAAGATAAGATAGAGGGTAGCTCTTATGGTAGATAACTAACCAACAAAATAACCAGAGACCTATTTTTATCTCTAAGCTTAAGGAAATATGGACTAAAGTGGTATATCAGAATAAATAAGTCTCGAGCAGGACAAACGTTAGTCAATCCAATGAGATGTTGGTCGTGCGGTTTATTCCTATCACATTAACAAACAAAACCCACAATTTTTTTTTTTAAATGAATGATATTAAAAACATTTATAAAGTGTTTTTTTTTTCTTTTTCTCGCAGATCAATAACTAACTGATAAAATAAGTATTGTAGTAGTTTACACTGCCGCAATTTTTCTTCTTAATGTACGTAAGAAAACTATCAATAAAAAATTAAAACGGTAAGAACATACTCGTATCGTTAATTATACGTAATTAAGACCACTTTCTTAAGTACATAACTGAAATAAGAAAAAATATCGTAAACCCGCGTATTTCAAACCGCCGCGGTCGTCTTCCTACGCATCTAAAGGATTATGCGGTAGAGGGGTGTGGAGAGGTGCGCGGAGAGTAACGTCCCGCTCCCGCGCCGATCGAGAAGATTCGGTTCGAGTCAGAACAAGCCCGCCGCGCGTATCAAACACTTTGTGATCTTTTTAGTTTAAATCCGAGTTACATACAATAGTTTTACTTCCAATTGTGTTTCTTACCGTGTATCTGATCTGACATTATATATTTTCAATCCACGTCTCTCTTTTACTCGACCAAGTCTACCTTTTCCACTTAAACTATACGAAAATGGCGTCCCAACTGTGAGCCCGAATGCCACGGTCATAAACTCAATGAAATACCTAATGTGCAGTGTAGTAAACTTATAATAGTGTGGTAGTGAAAAGTGTAGTCATGCCAAGAAAAAGGCAATCTGGTTTTAGTGAAGTTGAGGAAGAAGTGAACCCTAACATAACCATGTCCCGCGACACGTTCGCGTCGCTCATATCTTCGATACAGCAGTCGAACACCGAAATGTGTGATCGTATGTTTGAACGACTTTCAAACATGTCCGCATCCACTCCCTTCCAGCAGGCAGGCACGCCGCCGCCGCTGAGTTCTACTTCAGGGGGAGAGAGGACCGGGAACTTCGCTCGATGTACCGTGAGATTTTCCGGATCGCCGGACGATAACGTCGACACATTTATCGATGCGATAGAAGCATACAAAGATTGCACGAACATTACGGAAGAAGTCGCCCCCAAGGGCGTTTCTATGCTTCTTACCCAGGAAGCTGCGACGTGGTGGAGGAGCATACGCGCTGAGATAAAGTCATGGGAGGAGGTCATACGATATTTACGGGACGCGTACGGCGATCGCCGCCCGGAACACCGGATCTACCGAGAACTGTTCAAATCGGAACAAGGAGAGGAACGAACTGATATTTTCGTCGCTAGGAAGAGAGCCCTCCTTGCACGTCTTCCCATGAACGACCTATCTACAAAGGTCCAACTAGATATGGTTTACAGCCTTCTACACCGAAGGATAAGCAAAAGATTGCGTAGAGAAGAGTTTAGTACTTTTTCGGAGTTGCTATCCAAAGCGAGAATAATAGAAGACTCCATCAGCGATTCATTAAGGAGAGAAACGCCACTCAACCCGACGTCCATTGCCGCACGTACTAGACGAAACCCGCCGGAAGTAACAACTCAGCCCGCAGTGAACACTACGTCGAACACGGCAGCCGCCGCGCCGTCACGTAATAGCGTGGCCGCGCCGCCGCCGCCGCCGTCCGCGCCGCGCGCGTGGCCTCACGCCGCCCGCGCCTCCGCCGCCGCCGCGCCCACTACTCGGCCTCCCCCCGCGGCCGTTGCTACGGACTCTCCAACGACGACGCCGAAGCAGTTACGACCGTTTTGCATTTACTGCAAACGATATGGACACCAGCGCGACCAGTGCCGTAAGTTAGCGGAAAAGGGTGAGTCCTCAAACGATTCTAATAATCCCGTGAACGCTAGTGTGTCGTGTTATAAGTGCGGTTCGAAAAACGTGACGCGTGAAAACTGCAAACGGTGTAATAACAATAATAACCAATGCTTCTATAGTATGGACACGAAAGCACAGAAATATAATGTGGAAGTGTCATCTGATTTGTGTTCGTATTCTAGAAGTGATATTAATGAATATGTCACGTACGAGTTGCATCGTGAAAATGATGATCATGTTTATTTCCGTGGTAATTCGACAAATGAACGGAACTACGGTCACGATCAAAAGGGTGATAAAAACAGTTCTAGTTCAGGAAATAATAATTTTTTGTTCGATCGTTTGTCGAATGATCGCGAGTACAGTCACGAGGAAAAGTGTGCTAACGATAAATTTTGTAATAATTCTGTAGATGAAAAATTTTGTTGCGACGATGTTAATAGTGATCATCCGTACAGTCGAGCACACATAAACGATTGTTTTCGCGGAAATGTTTTGTCCAATGAAAAAAGTTCTTTTGACAATGGAAAATGTTTTATCAATACTTTGTCAAGCGATCGCATGTACAGTCGCGTAGAAACGCGTAATGATTGTACTGATGGTTTTTGTTCTTATGAGAATATGCGCGCCGGGAATGGTTCTGATCGGAAAATGCGACAAGTCTTACGGCCGATTTTTGACATTGAGATATTGGGTTCTCCGGGAACTGCTTTAGTCGACACCGGTGCTAAGCACTGCATCGCGGGTCATACTCTCCACGCACTTCTCCTCCGTAAAGAGCACCCCCTCACGCCGGCGCGAAGGCTCATAAAGCTTGCTGACGGTCACGTTCGCGATGTAGACGTACTCATGACTACTCTTGATGTGTACTTAGAGGATAGGGTGATTAAGACTCCCTTTCTTATACTTCCTGAGGCACAAAACAACGAGACGTTGCTCGGCATGGACTTTTTGCTCGACGCTGAAGTAGTTATGGATTTTTCACGAGAATGCTGGTATTTTTCTAATAATCACCGCGTTCAATACAAAATGCGTTTCGAGCCTGCTTCTTTACCAGAAGTTTCCTGCTCTTCTGCGGACGTACTCAGGGATGACGAAGGTACTGTTTTAAATCCGCCTGACCGAGACCTGCTGGCGCAGCTACTGGTTGTCAATACGGATATCTTCCAGCCAGGGGGAGAGCCAACCCCTTTCGCTGAGCACCGCATTGATACAGGTGAGCACCCTCCTATATCTGTACCTCCGTATCGATTGACCCCTGCTAAGAAAGAACTCATGCGACAGGAAATTGATAGAATGCTGAAGGACGACATCATCAAAGAGACTCGAGATGGTTGTGGTATCTGCTCCGTGATTGTAAACTTACCCACTAAGAGCCCTGCAGAATTGAGGCAGGAACAACTTGCTGACCCGGAAGTAGAGAAGATTATCAAGGAGGTAGAAGGTCCAGATGAAGTAGCGGCTCGCCGGTGGATTGAGCGTGGGTACCTAATGGAACAAGGTGTACTCTACCGACTGAATCCAGATTCGGAAAGTGAATCTCCTCAGTTCGTGATACCCTTCAATCTCCGAGCTGAAATCCTGAAAGAGTGCCATGACTCGCCGCTCGCTGGTCACCCTGGAATAGATCGTACCTACCTTAAAATCTCCAAATCCTATTACTTTCCTGGAATGAGAAGAGTCATCACTGATTATGTGAAAGCTTGTGTGGACTGTCAGCGCTACAAAGCTGCCAACGATAAGCCTCCTGGCCTTCTCCAGACTCCAGTGCTACAACAACGAAACGAAGTCTTAGCCATAGACTTATTCGGTCCCTTACCTGAAGGTGAGAACGGCGAGAGGTGGATTTTCTTAGTCGAGGATACCGCCACACGTTGGGTAGAACTCTATGCCCTTCAGGAAGCGACTGCTGAAGCCTGCGCACGTACTCTCATCGAGGAATACTTCCTCAGGTACGGCTTACCTCGCAGAGTAACCTCCGATAATGGCGTACAATTCGTAGGAGCTGTCATGCAACAATGTATGTATATCTTAGGGATCAAACAAAACTTAGTCCCGCTCTATCATCCTGAGGCCAACCCCGCCGAGCGCAAGAATCGGGATTTAAAGACCCAACTCGCTCAGCTCGTGGAGAATGATCATGCCTCATGGTCCAAGAAGCTTGCGGTGATTCGTTTTGCCATGAATAGTTCCGTTTGTCGTACTACTGGCGTTACGCCTTCGTATCTGATGTTTGCTAGAGAAATGAGGTCTCCTATAGAAGCTCGCCATGACTTGCGAGCCATACTGGACAAAGAGAACTTTGTTCATCAAATCACCCCTTATATTTCATAAATTCATAATATATATCTGGCTATTTAACGTGTTTTGTATAAGTTGAAAATTATATAATTATAAAACTAATTTAAATTCTTGTAAAATTAAGTTTTAAGAGGGGGTTTATCCCGACTGTCGTTTTCAAATTAATTTTAAACCCATAAAAAGTAACGATAAAATATTTCAAACAATATATGTCATATTTCATTTAATAAATTCTTTATCAGCGGTACGAGAACGAGTAGAAGCTCAGCAAGATCAGTCTAAACGGGTTGCTGATCAGTCTCGCCGGCCAGGCCATGTGTTCGAGGTAGGAGACAAGGTGCTTGTCAAGTCTCATGTCCTCAGTCAAGGAAGTAAGGGTCTCACTGCCAAGTTTGTGCCTAAACGGGACGGACCTTATGTCATTACTAAGAAGGTAACCCCCACTACTTACCTTATCTCTCCAGCCGGAAATCCTGAAGAATCCCTAGAAAAGTATCATTCTCAGGATCTGACTCCATTCGTTACTCGTGATGAAGAAGCCACACTACCTCAACCTGTTATACCCAAACGCCGCCGCGGTCGTCCGAAACAGCGAGGTACTAATGAGCTAGTCCAGGAACGAGGTCGTCCTCCTAGACTAGAGGGGGAGTCTATCGTAAACCCGCGTATTTCAAACCGCCGCGGTCGTCTTCCTACGCATCTAAAGGATTATGCGGTAGAGGGGTGTGGAGAGGTGCGCGGAGAGTAACGTCCCGCTCCCGCGCCGATCGAGAAGATTCGGTTCGAGTCAGAACAAGCCCGCCGCGCGTATCAAACACTTTGTGATCTTTTTAGTTCAAATCCGAGTTACATACAATAGTTTTACTTCCAATTGTGTTTCTTACCGTGTATCTGATCTGACATTATATATTTTCAATCCACGTCTCTCTTTTACTCGACCAAGTCTACCTTTTCCACTTAAACTATACGAAAAAAACATATTAAAGGAGATTTACAACTTTGATTTAAATTTACCGAATGATAAATAAAATATATCAGCATGATTATAATTAACATTATAACTACGGACTACTCTAACCAAAAATCTGTTCTTGGAATAATTCGTGCGTGCAAAAGGTACGTGAAATGTTTGATTAAGACGAGAATTAAAACAAGGACACCTGAACCCTATTTGACACGAAAGATAATCTGAATCCACCAAATTGTATAAAATTTTATAGAAAAATAACTGATCCTTTCTATTGCGTCGCTCTTCCAAAGAAAGTGTAACTTTAGAATCTGATAATAATTTGGAGTTTTTAATTTTAAATTGAAGAACTTTATTAAATTTATTTTGTATTTTCTCAATCATACTGATATAACAAGCAGCCTGCGGGTTCCAAATCACTGACCCATACTCTAAAACGGATCTTACAAATAAATTAAAAAGCATAATTATGGTGCTGGAGCGTCTGAATTCGGTACTTTGCCTAAGAACAAAACCGAACATTTTATAAGCTTTAGATACCATCTTTTCAAAATGAGGTCTAAGGCTATTAAGTTGTACCCCAAGATCTCTCACCTCGGTTACCCGCTTGACATTTTCGTTATTAAGTTCATAATCAAATTTTATAGGATTGTGTTTTCTAGTAAAGGTTATTACGCAACATTTATCAATATTTAATATTTATATTTCGCGCTAAAGAGGCAATTTCGTCATTATTCGAATGCAATACATTTCTAACCAGTGACAATAGACATCATGTTGTGTCATTGATTATAGAAATCTCGAACTTATTCTCGTTTAAGAACTTTTTTAGAAATATCTCAGTCCATTCTTCAGCCTGTTTCGTCCACTGCTGGAGGACAAAGATACATGGACATCATACATTTCCAAGATTTTCCCACTCTTGGCTGTCTTCCTGGAAGAAATGCCCATACTAATACACGCTGGGCAGGTGAGTTGGTGAGCGCGGTGCTGAAATCCTCGCAGAGTTTCATGAGAAATTTTAGTTTTCCAATTTCATACAAAATAAACAGGAAATATGTACAATTTTTTAAGATAAAATAAAAAGGAAATTTACTAACGCAGTTATGTTTCTTTGAGAGAGTTATCCTATAAGATCAGCGGATTCAAAGATTCAAAGATTCAAAATGTTTATTTGTAAAATAGATACATAAAGTATACGTTTTACATGTCAATTCTAATCTGTATAAAAATAATATTTTATAATGAAACAAATAGGATACTTACGGGAAATATATATAAAGAAAAAACTTTATTTAAGTTGGGCCACTAAAGTTATACACATGCATAAAATAAAGACTTATTGGAATAATAATATTATTATACATAATGCCTTACCAAATATATACTAACTTAAGTAAAAAATTAAAATATTGTGTATACATACATAATGCAATGAATAAATAAGTAAATAGATAAATAAACTATAAATAGATTCAATGCCTAAATCCGCCCATTCGATTAATCTTGCTAAGAAGAAGGGCAAGAAACTTAGCAAGATCATGTCTTTTTTATCAGTATTTTTTTTTCAATATGGCTTAATACTATTACAGTATTTTTAACTTACACAAAATTATACAAAATAATGTATTAAACTTTAATAACTAAAGGATAAAAGTATAAAAGACAGAAGGAAATTGTGTCACGAGGGGAAAAAAATACATCTTAGTCTACCTGTCTAATGAGGTAGTAAGTTAAAATACTAAGCAAAACATAATCTACCTGTCTCATATAGTTTATCTTTTTTTATGGTCAGATTATCAACTAATAAATGCTAAGTTTAAGTTATAAAATGTTCATGTCAATATGTAAAAATAAATGTCAAAATAATAAAAAAAAAACAAAATGAAAATATTAGTCCACATAAAAACAAACGATTTGAAAAACCCAAATCAGTTAGAAAATTAACGAACAGTAGTATTATGGCTAGAATCAATATTCTCATGACACCAAGCATCATTATCGTCTAAAAAGTCATTGATTTTATAATATGCTTTTCTCAAGAGTCCCTGCTTAATATATAATTTATACTTATTTTCTGAAAAACAAAGGACCTCCTTTGGAAGTTTATTGTAAAATCTTATACCATGTCCTACAAAAGAGGTGCCTACTTTTGCAAGTCGTATTTTTGGAAAAGCCAGTTTATGTTTCTTCCTAGTGTCTATAGAGTGATACTCACCGAGCCTCGGGAAAGCATCGATATTTTTTCTGATATATTTAATAACTTGGTACATAAATTCACAAGGAACTGTTACAATATTAATTTCTTTGAATTTTTCTCTTAATGAATCCCGGTGCTTCATATTGTAAATAGCTCGAATTGCTCTCTTCTGCAAAACAAAGACTGCGTTTATATCCGCAGCTCTACCCCACAGCAACATGCCATATGACATAATGCTGTGAAAATAACTAAAGTACCTACACCAATCTAGCAGTATCCTCATCAGTAATTTGCCTCATCCGTCTAACAGCGTATGCGGCTGAACTTAGTCTACCACAAAGGCCTTCTATGTGGGGACCCCACTGAAGACGAGAGTCATAGTAATGCCTAAAAACTTCGTTTTGTTGACTAACTCTAGCTTGGACCCCTGCAAAAGTAGATCAGCATTTACTTGAATTACATTTGGTAATGTGAATTTTATACATTTTGTCTTTTTCCCATTTAAAACTAAATTATTTGCAGTAAACCAATCAAGAATCATAGATAGAGTTACATTCGCATCATCAAGGATATCTTTATGTCTATTAACTTTAAAAATAAGTGACGTGTCGTCAGCGAATAGCACTATCTCAGATAAGTCTTTAACCAAATAAGGAAGGTCATTTATGTATATTAAGAACAATAAAGGCCCCAATATGGAGCCCTGTGGGACGCCCATTGTAACTAATGCTCCAGCTGACTTTACTCTGTTAATATCTACCTTTTGAATTCGATCACTAAGGTATGACTTTAATAACGCCAAAGATTTGCCCCTAACTCCATAGTGAGCCAATTTGCATAAAAGGGTTTCATGATTAACGCAATCAAAAGCTTTAGATAGGTCACAAAAAACACCGACTGCATCCTGCTTTTCTTCCCAAGCATCAAATATGTGCTTGACTAAAGCAACTCCTGCATCTGTAGTTGACCCCCCTCTAGTAAATCCATATTGTTCACAATGAAGCAACTTATTGAAGTTAAAATGAGACAATAACTGATTTACAATTATTTTTTTGAAAACTTTACTCAGAACTGGTAAAACTGACACTGGTCTATAATTAGAAGGGTCTTCATTGTCACCTGATTTAAAAAGGGGGATCAATTTACTCAACTTCATTAAATCAGGAAAGACACCATCATCTATACATTTATTAAAAATTAAAGCCAAATAAGGAGCTATTAAATCAATGACGGAACTTACAACTTTAACAGATAGACCCCATAAGTCCTTGTTTTTTTTTAAATTAAGAGATTTGAATGCCTTTATAACAGTGAATGAGCTTATATACTTAAAAGCAAATACAGAACGGCACTGTGGCACGTGTTCACTCAACAGATCTTGTGCAAGTAATGGACTTGAATTCAAATCTTTAGTTGTCAAGGAGGGGATGTCAGTAAAGAATTGTTCAAAGGCATTTGCAACTTCATTGTCTCCTGTAACAGTTTCATTGTTAATATTCAGCTGAAGTTCATTATTTCGTCTTTTACTCTTACCAGTTTCTGTATTAATGATATTCCATACTCCTTTTATTTTATTATCGGAGATTTTAAGTTTATTATTCAGAAATATGCTTTTTGCTTTTAAACACACCAATTTGAAAATACACGAGTATTTTTTGAAAAATTCCAAAAATTCATGATTATTATTATTATAAGATTTTATGTCGTACAATTCATATAAATGTTTTCTGCTTTTATAAATACCTGGTGTCGCCCAGTCACTGAAAGTGATTTTACTAGGGTTTGAAACTTTTTTCAATTTAAAGGTATTTTCAAACTCTTTGGAAACTATGTTAAACAAATCTGTAAAGAGATTATTTGGATCATCTTGGAGAGGATTAAATTGTGGTAATTTAGCTTCCAAGCTTGCTTTAAAACATTCTACTTTGCGAGTTGTAATCGGCCTGCAAAAAGCTTCCTTTGGCATTTGGTTAACACTTTGCATGAAGAATATAGTTTGGCCACTGTGATCGGACTGCAAACGGTTGATGACCCTATTGTCTGAATACTCGCAATCACAGAATATATTGTCGAGGCATGTTGCTGTAACCTGAGTAATTCTAGTTGGTTCTAAGAAAACATTAAACAAATTAAACGATTTGAATAAATGAATTAATTTCGAGTTCATAACCGACTTTTCTAGGAGATCTACGTTAAAATCTCCACTTACTATAACTTTCTTCTTCGAATCAAATAATAATTTTAGCACTTCCTCCATTGTTTTCTCAAAAATATTATAATCCTGTCCCAAGGGTCGGTAGACACAAAGAATTATATATTTACTCATTTCTTTTGCGGGATGTTTACTACAACCCTTCCAAAATCCCAGTTGGGTATTTGTCAAATTGGATGTCCATTTGGAGAAAAAAACATGTCTCAACGTAGACAGATGTCTCAAGTTTTTGAACAAGAGTATTTTTTTTTCTAATTGTGGTTTGAGCATCGATTTGGTGCTTATTTCAAGGAAATGTACCCCTATTTATTGTTTGAATAACTACTATTATTCCTTTTATTTTCTCTGAAAGGAGTCTTTTTCCCACAATAGATTTTTTTCGTTCTGTGAAAAGTTGATTGTCTCACCTATACCTCAACATGTTTGTCGCGTTCGTAATGGCCTTAAATCAAATTATTAAAATGTATGACTTTTCTCTTTAGCACCTTGTGTGATGTAGTTTATGGTATAAAGTTATTTTATACAAGGTTCCATAGTAAAAAATAAATAAAGCGTAGAAAACCATTTGTCTCACCTATAATAATTTTTGTTACATTACTTTTAGTAACGTGAATTACCGTTAATTGTTTAATTTCTGAATGCATTCGTAAGTTTTTGACACAAGCAGCACTAACATCTTTCTGAATGGCTGATGGTCAGCTGTCAGCGCCGTGTTTTTTTCAGTAAAATGAGTCGTATTGTGCTTTGTCCACTGAATTTACTTACTTGTTACAAAAAAGCGTATCAGTTTTTCACGGTATGTCGTTCTGATTTAACAAGCATTATTTAATTAGTACTTATAAATTGTTCAATTGTCTGGTGAGCTACAAGCGTTGTAACAAGTTTAAATGAAACACCGAGTTCTCAGAACCCTTTCAAGTTATTTGTCACTTACCTACTATTAGTTACGTTTCGTTACGTCACAAAAAGTTTCTATACAGAACATTTCCGATCCCAAAATAAAGCTGCGTGACAATTGAGTTACAAAGATCTGATAACTATTTAATTGTTATAACATTATTTCAAAATACCTACCTATTTAGATTTGTACACGCCACTGCTATACATACATAACATACTTATGTATTACTAACCTATGTAGATACTCAAGCCGATTTTAAAGGTTTTAGTTTTAGTTTGACATACTTACATAAAATTAAACTTAGGTATGGTTAAAACGAATAGCTATTTTCAAGTCACCATTTTATAAACGTCAAACCAAAATTTTAGTTTGACAGCCTTATTTTACTCAACTTTGTGATTTTTTGGGCACATTTTAGAGCTGTCATTTGATTGAATTTAAAAAAGTTAGTTTGATTTATGAGCGTTCAAAAGACTTGCTAATTTTAGTTGGTGTGCCCTTCAAAATAGCAAAATATAGTTATAGTGTCACTTAAATTTACGTTTTATTTGTTTACCTGCCTTCCGTTCGATCATACTATAGTGTATGGACATTCATATAATAAATACATATATATCAGAGAAATGGTAGAAAACATAAGTAAATAAGGTTCTGTCGTCTCGAGCGATACACTACGCGGGCTGCGGGGCGGGGGGACAGTCAGCCGACCGACCTGCGCGGAGTGAAGACGTGGTTCGTGCGTATGCGAGCCAATATAAATAATATCTATTATAATTTAATGTTAAATAATGCATACTACACATACTACAATTACGTTCCATATGTTTTAATGAAAATACTGCTGTATTTTAGACAATTTATCTAGGAATACAAAGGTATACAATATGTGTGGTATTTCTTAACAGGAAAGCCACAAAAAACAATAAAATAATAGTACCTATTAAAATATATTTTAATTAGTTTATTAAGAACATCAAAACTAAATCCTACAAATAAAAACTTTTTTTTAGAAATTAATAAATGTTGATTTGACAAATTAACTCCTTTTCTTTTTCGTGTTTGATTTGTTAATAAGATCATATAAAGTGAAAATCAATCAACCGCCAAAATTCATACTGGAGATTTGGTTAGTGATCAGGAACAAGGTTCAAATATTCTTTTGGCGAAATCATAAAAAAACTGTTTTTTGGTCCTATTACTAGTTGAAGTAAAATTCCATGGCATGCAGGCATTACAGGGCAAAAATGTTTTTTTTCGAATTTAACCTAGAGAGTCATTAAATGTTCCTGATGACTAACCGAACCTCCAGTATGAATTTTTGGTGTTGATCAAATTTCACCTTGTATAATATAATGACTAATGAGGTCTCATGGTAAACTTACCGTAATGTACAAATACAAATACATAGTAGCGGGGCAGCCTCAACACCACCCTGAGCGCGTTATTGTACTGTACACGTATAGTCCCGTACGACCTCTGAGTGTATAGAAATGAAAACATAAACTAAATAAAACCACTAAATTCTCCGATAGGAGCAAAAACTCTCAATGCGCGCTAACCATACCAAAAATCCGTTAGATGAAGCGCCGAACACGCTAAAATGGCAACAGTGATTGAAACAACCTATTGTAGCTCAATCTATTGAGGAACGACGAAAATAGGGCTTCGACGCGTCAATGCTTCGACGTTTTCTCATACAAATAAAAAATGGTCTAAGTGAAAAGACCTTGTGGCCATAGACTTAGAGGACTTATGACTGTGCCTGTGGCGAACTCTCATATATTCCCGGTCTGGCAATAAGGCTGTGGTCAGGCTTTACATTATGTTTTGACTCGGAACGCGCTGTTTGTTTTTTCGGCCATGGTTTTGTTTTGAAATGTAGGTACGTAGGTCAAAAACGGAATGTACCCCCCGTCAACAAGGAAGCGTTTCTAAACTTGCGATCATAGTGCGAAATTTTACTCGTTTATTAGAAAGAGACAATAATATATAGCGGAAAGAGAAAGAAAAATCTGTTTGCACAAATCAGTTGGTCCAGCGGCTCTAAGAGTAATTCCGTTCGCGGCTCACTCGACTCGTCTTCGGCAAACGTCAAAAGGAACAAACTTCCGCGAGTGAGCAGGATACCTGTTATTTGTCTCTCTTACTTGTACACATTTGTCTCTTTCGTCGTTTGACGAAGACGACATGATCGAATCTCGAACGGTTGTGCTTCTAGACTAGACCCATTGTGATTTTCGCATTACTCCAAAACGTTTCAAAACACTTCCGTGCAACTGTCAAGTAACAGTTCGGTTACCCTCGTCGGTCGGTTATAGAGCTTTAGCTCAAATCGACCTCGTCTGAGACCATACCCATATTTGTTAATAAGGTCGTAATTCTGTAGAACGTTATATTAATTTTGGTCTTTATAGTTTTTTGTAAATGGCCTGAACAGGCAAAGGTCTTGAAAGACACCGGAGCGCCTAAAATATTAAATTGCAGCTTAATTTTATGAGTTAAATTTATTCTTAATTTTATCCATTCATTACTGAGCAACAAGGTCATAAATCCTTTTGAAAGAAGACATGTAAAAAAGATAACCTCAAATGTATTTTTGATGTGCGTAATTTACATGAAACATTTGAATAGTATAATTAATGTAAGAATCAGGGTTTATATATGTCTACAAAGCTTAAGTATTCCTTTTTTTGATAAATATCATTTTTTTATGCACACGTTTTCGCTCGGATATCGCAAAGCAATATGTGCGACGTCCAGAGTTTCTCTAGTGTGTATTTTGCACAAAATTTGTTGATGTTTGTGTTATATTTTTAATATACTATTGTTTGTGGTTTCAGATGAGCTTCAGAAAACTTAACACACGCATTTCAGAAGCTATTAGCATAGATAAAAGCATGATACCATTCAAAGATCGCTCTTCTATGAAGCAGTACATGCCTAACAATCCAACTATAAGAGGATTCTAGGTGTGGGTAATATGTTGGGCTGTTACCGGATACATGGTGACAATGGAAGTCTATAAGAAAATCAAATTTTTGATTACAATAAATAACTATCGTCATACAAGAGTATTTGTTTTTATTTAAAGTTTTGGAGTATAACTAAATATTGTAAATATTCAGAGGTCTTCTATAATAATGGTAACCCTTAGTATAACCCCTTAAGGTCGATTTAGACCAAGCAAGCGAATGCTCATTCTACCCCCACTCCCTCAAATTCTGTCCTTTTTGACAGGTAAAAGAGCATTCTTTCGTTGTTCGACGGGAATTCTGTAATTTTTATTGAGAATGCTCGCTCGTTTGATGTAAACGGCGTAAGAGCATGCGAACAGTTGCTAAGGCTAAAATTCAGAGTGCATTTTGAGTCCGAACTCAATCTTACAAACGTCAAAAAGTGACGTGATCTCATACTAGAGTGACGTTTGTAAGATTGAGTTCCTCTTGAGTTGGAACTTGAAATGCATTCTGAATCTCAGCTTTAGAGCATTCTAACGCGGACAAACGCGCTCGCTCTTTGGGCGTTCTTTTCAAAGCGTTCTTGCGTTCTTTCGGTTGGAAAATATAAAAATCGGCAATGATGGAATGGTCTAATGAAAAATGACTTCAAATGATAGAAATCTATCGCAATTTTAGATGTTTGTGGGATCCGACATTTGACAACTACAAAAATTTAATATATTTTTTTATATTTTGACGAAAATCTATAGTCTATAAATCTGATCTGATCGTTTAATGAGCATTCGCTCGCCTTGTTTAAACATCCCTAGAGCATATAAAAGAATGATCTTGTACACGACGCATAGTTATATCGTATATACATATTTGATTTGTACATAACTAGGTTAAGAAAGATAATAAATAAATCATAACACAATGTAGAATAAGTTAGGTATTAGGGCCAATCTTATTGTATAACATTTGATTAAATTAGTAAGATACATTCACAACGCTCTACCAGTAAGAACTTGCATATTTATAGTTGCTGTGTCCTACTCTAATCTCTGTCTCACATATGGTAAGAGCCTAGGTTTTATAGTTGTTGTATCTCACTCTAATCTCTGTCGCACAAATGGCGAGTGGTTACGTTTTATAGTTGTTGTGTCCTGCTCTAATCTTGCTTCTCACTCCCACTTATGGTAAATTGTTGGGTTTTTTCCATCAACATATGTAAACTTATAATAGTTATGATATAGCAGTATAAATCCAATAAATCTCCCCTCACTTTGATCCCCGCAGACGATCAAATCGCTCTTCAATGCACTTAGGCAAGTTAGTCAGAATAGGATAAAACTAGCACAAGTTTCTATGGCAGGTACGATCATTCGTAGCAGTAATACCTATACAGTGCCTAGTAATACCTTTAACAGTGCAGTAACCAGTAGTAGTGAACAGTTCAGTAGTTCAGTAGTTCAGTAGTGACCGTGATAGATATAGATATAGTAATATCTATGAGCACGTACCTATGCTCGAGTGCAGTTAGTAGTGCAATAGTGCCCTATAGCTATAGGAAGTTCTATGAGAGGAATTTATGCTGAATTCCAATTAGGATTGTGCAACAAAGTGCATCTAGTGCTATAGGAGATTCTATGAGAGGAATTTATGCTAGATTCCAATTAGAATAGTGCAGTTTAATAGTGCATTCAGAGATAGTGGTTCATAGTAAGCGATATCTCTGCAGTGGTCAAAGTGCAGTAGTATTTGATAATCAGTTGGTGTTTTTATTTCAATATACAGTCCACTTTAAATTAACTTCAGTTCCGTGAACACTAACGAACGATCCATCTTCGTATATGACTGAGGAACCGGCGCACAATATTGTGTCGGCTGTACATAATATTTTTGGTCCTTCGAGCCGGATTAACAGTTATTGTGCATAGTATTTGATCCGTTAATACAGTCTAACAAAGGCCCAGTCATGCCGAACACAAGATCAATGATGTCTAAAAGTACTACACCTGCAGAAAGCTCGGTAACGGGTACCGAAACCACAGAGAGTACCAGCGCTACTGAGCTAACCACAACTACAAGCTCATCAAACAATACAGCCACTACATCTACCAGCGTATCGACGCCGAACGACGCTGATAACACGCTCGTGGGAACAACAAGTGAAGAGGACACGCCATCCGTCACCACAGCCCAAACTGCTGTCTCAGGCCCAACTTTGGGGGCCGCTTCTACTAGTATCGAGGTGGACTCCGTCAGAGTTACTAACAGAAACTCTGGCACGCTATTAGAGCCACGCGTCGACGCGAGAGGAGTGGAGCTGCAATCTGTCGATCTGTCGGAGACGGACCGCAGGCGCGAAGCGTTCGCCGACACACTCATCCCACCTGCCGCTTCAAATCAAGTTGTTCAGCATTACAACCCACAACATGATCACATCGATGTCAATGTCATTATCAATAAGAAAACAACATCAAGGAAATCACGCACAGAAAAGAGTACTCAGTCCTCCCGCAAGAATACTGAGAAAGAAATTCAAATTCTTAACTTAGAAGACTGTTGCGAATCCGAAAAGCACGTCTTCAACTTAAATTAGACAATGAACAGACGGCAATACCAGATAATGACTCCATCACGACAACGACAGTACAACAACGTGTTGAAGATTGGTTGGACGGTTCACAAAATGAACTACTCGCTATTACTGAAAATGCAATGGAAAGTAGGCAGGCACCCGACTCCACCCCTATGCCGGCCCCGCCCACAATCCATACGAACGAAGTAAGATCGTCACAATTTGAGAACGACGTGCAATCTACGCCGATCGTACATACAGAATGCAGACAGTCAAATGCATTCAGTATGCCCGCTGCACCATCATCATTTGGTGCACGCCCTGCGCCATCACTGCCAGGGATCAAAGAACCTTTGATCAACGAAGCTCACGCGGTATTGTCACACACCAATACCTACCCAATGCCGACGCAGCTTGGGACCAGAGCAGACGTCAGTCTTCAGGCTCATGTCACGCCTACTATTACTGGCGTGCGCCCCGCCCTCAAGCAGACGGGGATCGAAGCACATTCTTCTGTCACGCCCACCATTAGTGGCGTGCACCCCGCCCTCAAGCAGACGGGGATCTAAGCGAATACTCTGTCACATCGACCAGAGGCCACTGGTGACCACCAGCAGCATAGCACTCAACCTGTACTGCCTTCATTCTCACGGCTACAGGGAGATCTACAGAGTGCTGAAACACAGAGCACGCGACTGGCATCACCACCACCTAGAGTCAGTGCTAGCGCTACATTGGAACGATTACTACAACAACAGCCGCTGCCGTCGCAGAAAGACACACGCTGTTACAGTAATCAAGAATCAGTGGATAACAGAAACTATCCACCAACAGTAGAGAGATTCCAAGATAACAGTGAAGCTCCACTCATGCCTACTGTATCAACAAATGATAACATGCAGTTATTAAATTATTTCGAGCGCCAACAACAGATGTTTTTGCACGGGCTCAGCCAAATATCACAAGCCGTTAGCTCGCCTGCAAGCAGAGGCTCCGCACCACCAAAATTTCTAAGCGATCTACCAATATTCGCTGGAGCATTCGACGAATTTTATTCATGGAGAGACTTATTCAAAGCAACATCGTCTCACTTCAGCGACGAAGAAAATAAAGCTCGCTTACGAAGATGTTTGAAAGGTTCAGCAAAGGATTTAGCAGAAGGCCTCTTCAAGACAAGTGCGCCTAGCTACGATATCATTGAAACGCTAGAGGAGGTCTATGGGCGACCCGACGCTATAGTCTACGCCGAACTTGAGAAGCTGAAAACATTACCCCGCTTATCAGATGCAGGTAGAGAATTACCCACCTTCACATGTAGGGTGGACGCCGTTGTTTCGACAATACAAGCATTGAAAAAAGAAGCGTATCTTATCAGCCCTCAGACTCTTCATATAATAGAAGAAAAGATGTCTCCACTATACAAAAAAAGCTGGTACGATTTTGAAGCCCTACAATCAGAATCTGAACCAGGACTTTTAAAAATGAGACGTTTTCTCAAACAAGAAATGAAGAAACAGGTGCGTCACATAAACCTCGAAGCTTTACCACGCACTTCAGAGCCTCAAAAGAAATTCCAGAGAACAATGGCAGCTCAGGACAATAGAGTGCAATCGCAATGTCCATTGTGTCTACGCAACGGGCACCTGCTAAGCGAATGCCACAAATTCCAGAGAACAATGGAAATCCAAGACAATAGAGAACAAACACAATGCCTTTTGTGTTTGAGAAAGGGCCACCTGTTAAGTGAATGCAGAAAATTCAAAGAATTATCTCTAGACAAAAGATGGAATTTTTGCAAAGATAAGAAAGTCTGTTTCCGGTGTCTGAAGCACAGAAACTTCCAACACAGGTGCAAATCAACAAAATGCGAGGCGCCGGGCTGCATGTATTATCATCATAAGCTTCTACATCGACAGCCTGCGATCCCTAACAATGAAGACAATAAGACGATGGGCACAACCTGTTCTGCATTGGGTACGTCCGCATTATTGAAGATTATTCCAGTTACGATCTCCGGACCCAAGGGGAGCACCGACGTCTATGGAATATTAGACGGTGGTAGTACGATCACGATTTTAAACGAAGAAATCGCAAATCGAATCGGAGCACAAGGCCCCAGCAAGACTCTACGCATTGAAGGCGTCGCTGGCGCTCGAATAAACGACTCAGCGTCACAGCTTGTTACTATATACATAAAAGGCAAGCACTGTGACGAGCAACATTGTATCGATGCTCGTACCATCCCTTCACTGAGTATCTCCGGTCAAACAGTCGAGCGTACTACAGTCGAGCATTGCGAACACCTACGTGATATCGCCAATCAATTAGTATACAACGACGCGACTCCGTCAATACTAATCGGCCAAGACAACTGGGAATTACTCATGACGAGCTGCAATCGCACGGGATCCCACAACGAGCCTGTCGCTTCACTTACAGGTCTCGGATGGGTGATCCACGGCCTCAATGGAGAGATCGATCAAAGTCGGGTCGAAGTTCATCGGGTCACAAAATTACGTGATACCGATAAAGATAATATAGAAGAGCTCATCAGAGAACACTTTTCACTCGACTCCCTGGGTATTCAAGCACGCCGCCCACGATCCGATCCTGAAGAACGTGCATTGAAGATATTACGAGAGACCACACGCCGCTTATCTGATGGAAGCTTTGAAGAGGGATTATTATGGAAACAAGACAATATAAAAATCCCGAATAACTACGACTAAGTCGTCTAGAAGGCATCGAAAGAAAGCTAGACAAAGATGCTGAGCTGAAAACAAGATACAGCGATCAAATGAAAAGAATGATCGACAATGGATACGCTGAGATCGCACCACCGGCACCATTATCAACAAAGAAATGGTATTTACCTCATTTTGCGGTCATTAATCCATCCAAACCTGAAAAATGCCGCATTGTCCATGATGCAAAAGCGAAATACAAACAAATCGCACTCAATGATCTCCTGCTCACAGGTCCAGACCTACTCCAATCATTACCAGGAGTACTATGGAGGTTTAGACAGCGATCTGTAGCGGTTACGGCGGACATAAAAGATATGTTTCTCCGTATCAAGATAAGAGAAGACGACCGAGATGCACTTCGTTTTCTCTGGCGAGGTGAAGAAAGAACAGGCGAACCCAAAGAGTATCGCATGAAGTCTGTGATTTTTGGAGCGACCTCTTCACCAGCAAGCGCAATTTTTGTAAAGAACAAAAATGCTGAAGATTTCCAACAAGAGTTTCCTGAGGCAGCCGAGGCAATCGAACGAAACCACTATATGGACGATTACCTTCAATCATTCTCCACGATTGAAAAAGCAAGACTCATTGCCGGACAAGTCGATTACATACATCGAAAAGGGCATTTCGAACTACAGAAATGGACGTCGAACGAGCCAGCTGCCATAGGAAAACTCACATCATCGCCGGGAAAATCTAATAAGAATTTCGATAACGGCGGAAGTGAGAAAATTCTCGGACTAGTATGGCAACCTCACGAAGACACGCTCAGCTTCAACTTGAACATGTCACGAGTCGATCCAGCCATTATGTCGGGAAAGAAAACTCCGACAAAGCGTGAAATGCTTCGAACTGCTATGTCATTATTTGATCCAATTGGATTAGCCACTCCAGTCACGATACAAGCTAAACACATCTTACAAGAGACTTGGCGTCTTGGCATCGATTGGGATCAAAACCTGCCCGATGAATTATGTACTCGTTGGATGAAATGGATACAAGATTTGGAAAATCTGGGAAAACTCGCACTGCCGCGATGTTACTATGGATATGACGGTGCATGTCGGCGCGAACTACACACATTTGTAGACGCGAGTGAGACTTGTTACGCCACAGCAGCCTTTTGGAGATCAACAGCGCCAGATGGAAGTATTCAAGTCAGTCTCGCAGCAGCCAAAGGTAGAGTCGCACCGATAAAGAAAACCTCAATCCCGAGACTCGAACTACAAGCAGCGGTGTTGGGCTGTCGTTTAGCTAAAACGATTATTGAAGAACACGATGAGAAACCAGATAAACGAGTTTTCTGGACGGACTCAAAAACTGTTCTAGCATGGCTACGAGCGGGTCCACGAGCATACAAACAGTTCGTGGCTTTCCGCGTAGCTGAAATTGAAGAAAACTCTACCGTCGCCGAATGGAAATGGATTCCAACTAAAGAAAATGTAGCTGACGACGCTACCCGCGACACCCCGAACGACTTCAATGAACAACACAGATGGTTTCGGGGACCGAATTTTCTGTATCAAGAGGAAAACTCGTGGCCCGCAGAACCCGAGCTTCAGAAAGAAACTACGGGAGAAGAGAGAACGACAGCGGTCAAGAATCCTCCAATATTAAACGAAGCCTTACCTGAAACAACACGATTTTCTTCATGGCTTCGATTAATAAGATCTACAGCTCGAGTACTACAGTTTATCAATCTCTGTAGACTAGAAAAAAGTTCATCTACAAGACAAAGAACGAAAAAAAATCCTGAAATTGATCCAGACTGGAGAAAATCGAGGAAAATTCCGAAACGAGAAAAATCCAATAAGAATGATCGCACCGTCGACAAATTTCTTATATTGGAAACTGAATTTATCAATCAGGCGGAAAAACTATGGCTACGAGCGATGCAAGAAAACTCATTTTCCGAGGAAATTCGTCGAGTTACCGGCGGGAGTGCACTTCAAAATGATAGCCGCATAAAGAACCTAGCACTGACGATCGGCGATGACAGATTATTGAGAGTGAAGTCTAGAATCGAAGCTACAAGCGACATCACTCCGGAACAACGTTCACCAGTTATACTAGACGGGAACCATCCATACTGCAAACTCTATATTGACTGGATTCACCGAGAGCTTCATCACGGAGGCGTTGAGACGGTCGTTAATGAGATCATCCAAAGATACTGGGTCATACGTCTCCGTCCATCTGTAAGAGGAGTATTATGGAGCTGCCAGCCTTGTCGTCTACGTCGTGCCAAACCAGCATCACCTCCAACTGGGGATCTACCTAGATGTCGACTGGCACATCATCAGAGACCCTTCACCTTTACAGGGCTCGATTTTCTAGGTCCTCTCAGCGTCACCGTTGGCCGGCAACACCATAAAAGATACGTAGCTCTTTTCACCTGTCTGACAACTCGAGCGATACATCTGGAAATAGCCGCATCCCTCAGCACAGACTCCTGTATCCTGGCTCTGCGACGCATGATGGCTCGCAGAGGTCGCCCCTCGGAAATCTGGTCGGACAACGGCACCAATTTAAGAGGCGCCGATGCAGAACTACGTCGGGCATTAGATGAAGGTGAACTGCGGACAGCTGCTGCGAACCGGCTCATCACATGGAGGTACCTACCGCCGGCTTCTCCATTTATGGCCGGAAGCTGGGAACGATTAGTACGAAGCGTGAAGACAGCACTTCGTACTACACTTCACGAGCGACACCCTATCGATGAGGTCCTATCTACACTGATGGCAGAGGTCGAGGACACGATAAATAGCCGACCATTGACACACATCTCAACAGAAGACGGCCAAGAAGCCCTAACGCCTAATCATTTCCTTCTAGGAGGTCCATCAAGAGTACCACAGCCAGGCATATTCAACGACAGCGACCTGCATGCCAAGAAGATGTGGAGAACAGCGCAACGACTCGCAGACATCTTCTGGGCTCGATGGATTCGAGAATATCTGCCTCAGCTACAACACCGGCGGGAGCCTCATGGTAGCGGCGATGCTCTACAGGTCGGCGACCTCGTAATCATAGTGGACAACACGCAACCCAGAAATACGTGGCTTCGAGGTCTGGTTGTCGACGTCTTCCCTGGACCAGATGGTGTAGTACGGACGGCGGACGTCAAGACGACGAACGGTATACTACGTCGGCCTACGAAAAAACTCGTCGTGCTACCTACTTCAATGAAGCAAGCTTCACGGCGGGAGAATGTACACGACGCATAGTTATATCGTATATACATATTTGATTTGTACATAACTAGGTTAAGAAAGATAATAAATAAATCATAACACAATGTAGAATAAGTTAGGTATTAGGGCCAATCTTATTGTATAACATTTGATTAAATTAGTAAGATACATTCACAACGCTCTACCAGTAAGAACTTGCATATTTATAGTTGCTGTGTCCTACTCTAATCTCTGTCTCACATATGGTAAGAGCCTAGGTTTTATAGTTGTTGTATCTCACTCTAATCTCTGTCGCACAAATGGCGAGTGGTTACGTTTTATAGTTGTTGTGTCCTGCTCTAATCTTGCTTCTCACTCCCACTTATGGTAAATTGTTGGGTTTTTTCCATCAACATATGTAAACTTATAATAGTTATGATATAGCAGTATAAATCCAATAAATCTCCCCTCACTTTGATCCCCGCAGACGATCAAATCGCTCTTCAATGCACTTAGGCAAGTTAGTCAGAATAGGATAAAACTAGCACAAGTTTCTATGGCAGGTACGATCATTCGTAGCAGTAATACCTATACAGTGCCTAGTAATACCTTTAACAGTGCAGTAACCAGTAGTAGTGAACAGTTCAGTAGTTCAGTAGTTCAGTAGTGACCGTGATAGATATAGATATAGTAATATCTATGAGCACGTACCTATGCTCGAGTGCAGTTAGTAGTGCAATAGTGCCCTATAGCTATAGGAAGTTCTATGAGAGGAATTTATGCTGAATTCCAATTAGGATTGTGCAACAAAGTGCATCTAGTGCTATAGGAGATTCTATGAGAGGAATTTATGCTAGATTCCAATTAGAATAGTGCAGTTTAATAGTGCATTCAGAGATAGTGGTTCATAGTAAGCGATATCTCTGCAGTGGTCAAAGTGCAGTAGTATTTGATAATCAGTTGGTGTTTTTATTTCAATATACAGTCCACTTTAAATTAACTTCAGTTCCGTGAACACTAACGAACGATCCATCTTCGTATATGACTGAGGAACCGGCGCACAATATTGTGTCGGCTGTACATAATAGATCTTATTCTTGCTTTACAGTATTCTTTTAGTGGAAACGGTGAAAACGCCATTGCGAATAATTGTTGTTTACACCAAAAGAACGCTTTTGCTCGTGCTCCAGCTCTATGCTCTTTTGGTCTAAATCGACCTTTAGTGGGCACCGGTCTCTCTCTGCCTAATTTTCAGGATTTGGGCCACTGAAATTGTATTTTTTGTCAAATTTGTATTCTCTTAACCCTATATATACATAAAAACCCTACATGAACATTAAATGCGATATAAATTAATTTGCTCTTTAAAGGGTTAATTCGTGTCAATTTTTGAATGCTCTAGCTATAGCTAGGGTGAAATTCGCATCACTCTAAGTGATTTTCGCTCGTTTCGAAACGACACCCAGTTATCGAATAACCTAAAATGTTTTATACATTTTTTTTAAACAAAACATAGCAAATGGTTAAAAACATAGCATATAGAGATACTACGACGCATATTATTGGAAATGCAGGCAAAGATTGCAATAATATGCGTCGTAGTATCTCTATATAATTTGTGATATTATGCCATGGTGATCAAATCAAAAGTCAAAGGATTTTAATATCCACATAACCACTCTTCCATTACAAATTACAACCCTCTGCTGCGTGTTTTGGTACTGGACATTGTTTTTCATGGATTCATAGTTGTGATAATCTAAACCCTAATATCGTGTTACCGACCTCTACGAAATTCAATGAAGTTATAATGTCACAGAGCTCATTGCCTGTGATATTGGTGAGCGCTGTAGATAGTGCCGCAGCTGCTGAAATCATCTCACGTGAGTATCTGATCGCTCAGAACAGAGGTACCCAACCTTTCAGCCACCATGCATAATCTGGAAGCCGAGTAAAACAGATTGGAGTGAGGCAACCCCTAGTTTTAACAAAATTCATGATATGGTCAATTCTAAGACCGGGCTACGACATATGGGCATTTTCGTACAAACTTGCAAATTGACACTTATGGAATGTCCCATTTTATGTTTTATTTGGAACAGATATTATATGTATATTTCTTAGTGTATAGAACCGGGAAATCCCGTCCCCGAAAGTACTGGAAAATCCTGGTTCTTTCTTAGTAAAAGAAGGGGATTCAGAATAAGTCCCGGTTCTTTCAGTACTTTTGACAACCAAAAATTCAGTATTAAGATATGCAACTTCAATTATCGGCAATAAGCGCTAGAGTACTGCCAGGTACTTTCGATTGAAAAGATGTATGCGAGAAGCCATTTTGAATGGCACACCACACTGTTGGTTGTCAATAGGAATGGACATTACATTGAGACTGTACTATACATCAATGTTTAGATTCAAGATTCAAATTGTCTATTTGTAAAATAGATACATAAAGTATACGTTTTACATATCAAATCTAATCTGTATAAAAATAATATTTTATGATGAAACAAATATGATACAAGAAATATATTAAAAAAACTATATTTAAGGCGCATAGGCATGCCACCATTTTAGTACAAAATTTGATAACCCGTTTCTCTGTTGTTTTTCGTTATAGACTAAAGGTATAGAACTATAGTTAAATACAGGCATTTACAAAGTCGCTGTTTGGCTGAAATGTTAAATTTTGATATAGGTACAATCTGAGGCAAGAAAACAACTTTGTATGTAAATCTGTTCAGCTTGATATCTTTAAAACGAAATTAATATTCAAAATTTTGGCAAAATGGTGCCTTTTAAAATACCAGCACCAGATGATAGAGGTTACATAGTTTGGTCTATTACGAAAAACAACTGAAAAACGGATTATTAATTTTTGTACTAAAACAGTGGCGTGCCTAGGCGCCTTAAGTTGGGCTAGTAAAGTTATACATGTGCATAAAATAAAGACTTATTGGAATAAGAATATTATTATAACTACACAATGCAATTAATAGAGAAGTTGGGATTTTTCAGTTTTTCTTAAGTATTTCTAAAAAAATCAAACAATGCTACTTTACACCCTCTGTAACTCTGGAACCGTTCACTTTCTGGATCACAGTTGAAACTACTTAAGCCAGTTGCTCAAACTTTGTTATAAATGTTTTTTGCTCAATAAATAAATTTTATGTTTTTATTTTTTTTTACTTTAGCAAGATTATGCTCACGACTATTTTGGTTCACAATTTAATGTTAATTACTTTTGTCCTTGGCACTTTTGCGCTAAACCACATAGTTTTCGAAATATTAAATAGAAACTTAAAAAAAACAACTTCCCCCCCCCCCTCTCCCCCAAACCCGACGCTAAAAATAGTGTAACTTTTTACCCAACAATATGTGAACTACCTATATATAGAATTGGATTATTGGATTGGATATTTGAAGCTGGAATGATATTTTTCCCTTTCTGGGTAATGCAAAGGTGGCTTAACCTATACAGCCATGTTTTATGTATATTTATTCTTATTACATTTTTTCTAACTAAATAAATGAAAATTAGAAATTAGTTGGTTATCAAAAAAATTAGATGATTCTTATTTGTATTTGAAGAAGGTAGGCTACTTGTCTAACTGAAGGTTGATTTATATTAATAATAATTGTTTAATTATAGAGTTTATTATTTTATTCCGTTTTCATGTTTGATTTATAACAACAATAGGTATTTTAATTTTTGGACTTGATGGATAAGGTAAAAAGTCTTAAGAGTCTGATTATGGTAGTTAATTCTTATATTAATTTAATTGTATCTTATTAAAATTCATCCATAAGCCATTAACCATCAAACTAAATTATTTAATTCAATAATAAAAATATTTCTCTTGGTCATAGCTTTCCTTTTTGTAGGTACATACCGTAAGTTAATACCGGTCTTACCACTGCTGTGTACAGCCATTTGCAGAGTTTGGGTGTGAGTCCCCAGTCCCTGCCTACAGCTCTCCTACACTGCCATAGCGTGTTGGTTGCTTTTTTTACTATGTGTTTCACCTGCTTTCCCCACACTAGTTTCTCGTCAAGCCAAATCCCAAGGTATTTCACCTCCTTACTGAGAGTTAGCTGTGTGCCAAATAATGTGGGAAGTTTTAGTTGACTTAACTTTTTCCTTTTTGGTGAATAAGATAAGTTCAGTTTTCTGTGGGTTTACGGATAGATTATGCTTAACACACCAGGTCTCGACTTTTCGCAACGCTGATTGCATCTTGCTGCACAGCGTTCCCTCAAAGAGACCCGATATCATAATGACCAAGTCATCTGCATAGCCTAACGTACAAATACCGTCCTTGTTTAGCCCTATGACCGCTACCCAGAGCAGTGGTGACAGCACTCCCCCTTGAGGGCACCCCCTTGTCACCAGGCAGCGTGTACGCTCTGATGTTTCGATGTATGCGGCGCGTTCGCTAAGCATATTGGTGACCCATTTAATCACTAGCTCGTGTACACCGTGCTCCTCGAGCCCGTGGACTATGCTAGGGAATGTGGTTTTGTAGAACGCACCCTCGATGTCAATGAAGGTTGCAAGGCAGGACTGCTTCGCCTCTATAGCTGTTTCTGCTTTGTGTACTACCTGATGCAAGGCAGTTTCTGTGGATTTGCCTGACGGTAGATAGGCATGCTGGTTCGGATGAAGTGGCCGCTCTTTTAGTGGTCCTTCTCGTACGAACCTGTCGCACAGTCTTTCAAGGGTTTTGAGTAAAAACGGTGAGAGACTGATCGGTCTGTACGCCTTGGGTTAAAGAAGTGCCGGCGGGCAAAAGAAGAATAAGGCCTGCCCTCTGCGCATGTTCCCCCGGCTTCCCCCTTTGATACCAAGACTTGGTGGAAACGGGGATGGGTGGTGGTTGTTTCTGGCAACAGGAACATTGGGTATTTGTACGCCTTGGGTTGTGTGTAGTCATCCTTACCAGGCTTGGAGAGAAAGACTACTTTAACTTGATGCATTTCCAGGCAAGGCAGCTCCTGAATGTTTCCACAAGGTGTTTCATAATATATTCCAAAGACCGTTGCAAGAGCAGGGAAGATGCCGTCGCCTCCTGGTGATTTGTATGGAAGGAATGTGCTCACCGCCCATTTGATTCTTTCCTCCGTGACTATGGACTCCGCTAGTTCCCAGTCCTCGTTCGAGGGGCATGGAGTCCGTCCATACAGATTTGTTATTTACCTGACAGCATGGGAAGTGGGTTTCCAGTAGTAGAGCGTGTTGCTCTTGCTCATTAGCTCTATAATTGCCATCGGGTTTTTTCGGACTCGGTCGAGTTTCGATGGTCATCGCCCGCTAAGATTTTTCTTACATGATCTACCCTAGAATAATTTTCACTTATTATTGTAGGACCTTATAATACCGGCGAACCCTGATACGTATATACCTATATTTGTTCCAGGTTTAGTGGGAGACTCTCAAGCAGTAGAAGAGAACGGCGATGTGCCGGGGGAGGCGCGCAGCCGCGTGTGGCGCCTCGACAACAAGTACTACGTGGCGGACGTGCGGCTCGTGTCGCTCGAGGACGAGGCCGAGCTGGAGGCCGACGCGCTGAGCCGAGTGCAGGCGCATCTCGTCTACCTCACAGAGACCGAGGTGAGACGTAACACACATACATACGTGCCAGCCGAGTACTTACTTACTTACTCGTCATTTTTATTTATTTGATCCATTTCAAAAATAATGCACCCCTATCATTGGAAGATGGAAAAATAAATAAGTGTTGATTAAGTTTAAATTCCCCTTACAAATACCTTCTAAGTTTAATACATTTCAAGGTTCACATTAAATATTTTTTATACAACGTGAAATTCAAGTCATTTTGTTAATAAAAACTGGTGATAGTACTCGTCCATATGAACAACTTTTACTATGAAGCCAACCCTGAAATCGCGAAAAAAATATCAGCTGTTCGGATAGAAAAGTTAAATAACTCGACCAAAATGTATAAAACAGCTGATTTTTTTTCGCGATTTTGCGGTTGGCTTCATGTATAGTAAAAGTTGTTCATGTAGACAAGTACTATCACCAGTTTTCGTTTACAAAATGACTAAAATTTCACGTTGTATAATGCTATTTGTTTTGATTAAGTATTTGTATTTTTATTAAGTTAGGCAGAGCAACGTCGTCTATTTTGTTACAAAATAAAAATATTTATATAAATTAAACAAAGTGCTAAATAAAGAAATTTAACATCTCAATAAAACTAAATGTAAAACCAAAACAATAAAACTTTATTTAATCTCTATATTTATTTAACGCTAGAGTTAATTTCTTATTCGTTTTGTTACATTTCGTGCCAATATAATGTTTATTTTTTTCATCTGTACTCATACTAATGCAAAGATCTATCACAAACTTTCACACTTTATTAATCCAAAAAGAATTTAAAGTTAATTTTAAATAATCACAAAGGAATAATTACGTCCGATTATTCTGGGACAGTAACAAAACGGAAGAGAATCGTAACAAAACAGAAATAGGCCTATGCATAAAGGATCCGAGAAAAGAGGTCTTGACAGAAGACAGACGGACAACAAAGTGATTCTATGAGGGTTCCGTTAAATATAAATAAAATGTACAAGGATTTGTGTATAATTTATTGAAGATGATATTCCACCAAGAACCATCAATCGAATCCATCCAATATCCGAAGAGTATTATATATACCTTTTCTAACGAAAATCATGCTGCTTCAAAATAAAAACATAATTCAAAAGATTTTTACTTGCTACTGGCTAAATGAAAATAATTGTAATAATAGTAATTATAAATTAATGTATCAACTGCCTACCTACTACGGCTGAAGCACTTAGTTCGAGGCATCACAAAATGTGACGTCATCAGCTGGTTGAACCAACGTGAATTTGTCTTTACTTGCTACTGGCTAAATGAAAATAATTGTAATAATAGTAATTATAAATTAATGTATCAACTGCCTACCTACTACGGCTGAAGCACTTAGTTCGAGGCATCACAAAATGTGACGTCATCAGCTGGTTGAACCAACGTGAATTTGTCTTTACTTGCTACTGGCTAAATGAAAATAATTGTAATAATAGTAATTATAAATTAATGTATCAACTGCCTACCTACTACGGCTGAAGCACTTAGTTCGAGGCATCACAAAATGTGACGTCATCAGCTGGTTGAACCAACGTGAATTTGTCTTTACTTGTCTTTTTTGTTACGTTTTTGTCTGACCTATACTTAGTTATGTAGCAAAAGAGACAACAAAATCAGCTATGAACAGTACATTTTTCCCGTTATAGAAAAATCATTTTTCATTTTCAGTTATTACAAAAGAGATAAAATATAAATAACACTAGTAAATTTCGTAACTTAATCAATCATTAATATAAAATAAAACTCAAAATACTATTTAGTTTAACAATGTATGAAACCATCATTTCCAGTAAATTCAATAATCGATAAATCCATTAAATATGTTTAATTAGTTTAATGCAGTTACTGTAATTGGTGGTCAGTCAGATACTTCTTATTTAGGTAAAAAATAAGAAACTTCCGTGGCTAATAGCCTGGAAATAGAAAAAAAAATGCATGGGACACCCAAAAAAGCAAGGAATTGTAATATTTTTGAAAAAGCCCATTTTGTTAAAAATTGTATCCCACCAAAAACAAATATGAAAAAAGGGCCGGTTCAGTATAGAGGCAAAGTAGGATTGGCGGCTTCGCCAAAAAAAGAATTGAGATCAAATTGGGTTCCGTAGTTTATTATTTATTTATTCTTTATTTTGGAAAATCTACAGCAATATACAAGTTTAAATGTAAATTACACAAAAAAGGATAACAATAAGCCAAAGGTGATTTTCACTATTAATATAACAATAAATTTCTAACGAGCTACAAATTATCAAGTTTTTGGTACATGGTATATGTTAAATTATAAGGTACAAAAAAAATTTCAAAATTAAGAAACTAAGCTAAGAAAAAGCGCTGATCCGCGCTTATACAACAGAAAAATTTAGAAGAAATGGGTAACGAGGGGGTGTGTGCGTGTATGTGAGATAGGAAGAGGGTGTATGTGTGTTTGAAGAGGTGTGTAAATAGGAGGAGGGGGTATTATGTAAAATAAATATTAATACTTATGTTTCCGTAGGTCATTTTAAAAGAATTTGAGTTATATGGTGTTTAAAAGAGGCCTTAGATACTACAAAAGGGTCTACTTCTGAAAACAGTGTAGTATGAGAATGAGCTATCCTAGAAATGACGGAGTGTTGGGCATAATTAGAAAACAATAAAGGTGTAAAAAATAGCTTCGTAACCGTGTGCCTGGTTCGTTTTCTCGGCACATTTAGTTTGAGCGCAGAGAGCAATTCTGGGCAATCAATTTGTCCCTAGCGATATAAAGTTTGTTTGTTAAAATAGTAACATGTCTAATAAAATTCTGCGTTTTTGCAGCGACAACAACTTGTGGAATCCAAATATTTATGGAGGTTTCTTCAGTCATCATAACGTAAGTTCAAAACTGCAGTAATGTACAACTTACTTCACTTGTATTAAAATAATCTTTGTTAGGACCTTGCTACTGAATATGTACTTACTTAGAACTTGGCAAGTTTTCACAGCTAAAGTTTAAATCATCCATGCAAATAATTTACTATAAAAATTTGCCAAGTTATTCAGTATATTCAGTAGGATAGGACCCTAATAAACATTCTTTTAAAACAAACATACATACATTACATTGTTGTACATTATTTCGGTTACGACTGAAGTAGCCTCCATTAGCCTCGGCACCCAATTTGATCTCAATTCTATTTGTTGCGAAGCCGACGATCCTGCACCGGCTTTGTACTGAACTCGACCCCTTTTTCACATTTATGTTTTTGGTGGGTCATCATTGATTTTTATAAAGTTGTGTATTAATACATATATATTCTTAGACCATATAACACGGCACTAGGCAAGCGCACTTATCCCCCTCTGCCGAAGTACATGAACAATTTGTTAATGTAAGTTTGCTTGTGTGCGCGTTTTGTGTTTGTGTTGCAGCTTTAGATTTAGTGTGACATATCAATTTTTCACAGGAGTGTGCGTGAATGAGTAAATGTGTGCTGTGCTTTACCTCCCCTCCCGTGGAAAACGGCAGAATAATTTCAATACTAAGAGTCGCGCTTTGCCAGGCCCCGTGTTAAATGGTCTAAAAACCTACGAGTATATCACACTAATATTATAAATGCGAAAGTTTGTGTGTGTGTATGTTTGTTACTCTTTCACGCTGAAACGGCTGGACGGATTTGGATGAAATTTAGAATGGATATAGCTTATACCCTAACTTACCACATAGGCTACTTTTCATCCCGGAAAAAGCATGTCGTTAAACCGAATAACACGCGGGCGGAGCCGCGGGCAAAAGCTAGTATTATAGATATTTTAATAGCGTTTTGTGGGCGGTTGCATGTCCCTACAGAACTGCCTCTCCTCAGAAATAGCTATAATAATATATAAACTCTACATGGCCTCTGCCCAAGTGAAGAGTATAAGAATTACTTACATTAAAGAAGAGTGAATTAAAGAATTTCGGTTCATTATCGGTCCCCAAAAAAGAAACAATTAAGTCCAAGTAAAGAATTTAACCATCGTTACAATGAATACCTAATTTTTTTTTATTTTCGTATAGTTTCACAGATGAAAGCCTAGATATATACAAACAAACAAACAGCTCCTTATTATATTAGTGTCGATAAGAGTGCATTACAAGATAGAAAAGTCGGTCAAGTCCGAATAAGACTCGTGCCATGTGAGTTCCGTACATACCGTATAAAATATATAAAATAAATATAAAAACACGTGCATATGGGCCAACTTAACTTGACTCTAACGATCTATGTAACTCTATTTATCCAAAGGGTCTTATAAAGTTTGTTTTAAATACTTCTGTCATTCATAATTAAATATTAGTATTTTTTCTTGATTTTTCTTTGGTATACGACCAAAAAACAAAGTTGTCCGCTGGCTGGAGGTTGTTTCAAACCCAATTATTATCGAAATAACACATGTTAGAAACTTGTTTTTACTTAGAACTTAATACAGGGAAGTAGAACTATCGTTCGACACCCGTTTGGAGTCACTGAGGCTTATAAATAGAAAGTGTCTCGCTGGCTGGAGGTTGTTTCAAACCCAATTATTATCGAAATAACACATGTTAGAAACTTGTTTTTACTTAGAACATAACACTGGGAAGTAGAACTAACGTTCGACACCCGTTTGGAGTCCCTGAGGCTTATAAATAGAAAGTGTCTCGCTGGCTGGAGGTTGTTTCAAACCCAATTATTATCGAAATAACACATGTTGGAAACTTGTTTTTACTTAGAACATAACACTGGGAAGTAGAACTAACGTTCGACACCCGTTTGGAGTCCCTGAGGCTTATAAATAGAAAGTGTCTCGCTGGCTGGAGGTTGTTTCAAACCCAATTATTATCGAAATAACTCATGTTAGAAACTTGTTTTTACTTAGAACATAACACTGGGAAGTAGAACTAACGTTCGACACCCGTTTGGAGTCCCTGAGGCTTATAAATAGAAAGTGTCTCGCTGGCTGGAGGTTGTTTCAAACCCAATTATTATCGAAATAACACATGTTAGAAACTTGTTTTTACTTAGAACATAACACTGGGAAGTAGAACTAACGTTCGACACCCGTTTGGAGTCCCTGAGGCTTATAAATAGAAAGTGTCTCGCTGGCTGTAGGTTGTTTCAAACCCAATTATTATCGAAATAACACATGTTAGAAACTTGTTTTTACTTAGAACATAACACTGGGAAGTAGAACTAACGTTCGACACCCGTTTGGAGTCCCTGAGGCTTATAAATAGAAAGTGTCTCGCTGGCTGGAGGGCGCTTGTAAGATCATGTTCCGCGTCCATTGTGACGGAACAAATTCACGTGTTCTCTAGACTCTCGGAAACATTTGTCAGCATTGACCCCTGCATTATGTCCGAAAATGAGAAAGTTAGGGGGTTTAAGTCCCCTCAAAGTGTCCGAAATTGTAGCTACCGTAAAAAAATATTTCGCGCTGAAAAAAAAGGGTCGCTCATCAAGAATCTGAGGCGAAATAACAATTTTATTACTTTTACGACAGCTACTTTTTGGGACACTTTGGGGGGTTTAATTCCTCCTAACTTTCTCACTTTCGGAGGCAATGCAAAGGTCAATGTGGATGAATATTCCTGGGGGTCTACAGAACACGGGAAAGAAGGATTTTTTTATCGGTGCTGTTCTAACACTTTTTCACATTTGACACTTATTTTCACTAAAAAGACTTTTTTATAAAAACGAATCCACAACTGTCCACCAGTTTCATTTAAATTCTCCACGCCGAAATCTCGACGGAAACACGCCGCGCCGCCGCCACCGATATTCAACCGGCGGCATCAGCGCACTAGTCTGGGTATTACATTCTCATTCCTACATTTCTTTATTTTATGGAGGTGTATAATTTCACTAGCCCAACTAGACTGCATCTAGAGAAACTTTTTGCCATTGGGATTTCTTAGACTAATTCGACCCCGCTGAACATTATTCTCCCCTCTCCGCTCCCTTTCTCCCCAAAACGTGTCCAGATCTGCGGTTTTTTTAATTTTTTTCCGAATCTATTAGAGATAAAAGAAAACTGTCCATGACAAAAATAATCTGCATTAAATTCTCTACAACATTTGCATATAAATTATTTGACAGTCATAATAACTTAAGAAAGTGTGTGTGCCCAAACTATATACATTTTTATATTTTTCAAAATTTTTGGATTCGCGGATAATTTATCGAAAAACGGTCGAAGCCGTGATAAAATAGCCAAGAAATGAATTAATGTTCATACATTTACCTACAAAACAAGAACTAATTTAGCGTCGTACGAGTATTCGTTCACGGTCTACAGGTCGCAGCGCAGACGCCAACTTCAAGTACCTACACTATGCTCGATAAATTTGGCGAAAAATATTTAGGCTGATTTTTTCTGGCACATACCTATGTCAGGCATATGCGTAGTGTCAGGGAAAACCCTAGTGTCAGGCACATCCTTAGTGTCGGGTTCATCCTCGGTGCCAGGTACATTCCTATTGTCAAGTACATCACTATATGTCAAAGTCCAAAAATGTAAGACCCACCCTTGTGTGAGGGACATCACTATGTCAAAGCAAACCCCTAACGAACATCACTACGAAATCGGGGATTACTATATCAAAACCCATCCCTAGTGTCAGTCATTTCGCAACGGGGTCGTCGAGAAAGTTCGATTATTAAAACTGATTTCGAGCATGTAATAATTATTTTTAATGAAGTTAGTAGAAAAAATAACAACTTTTTTCCAAACATTTCGTCATCTGATGATGATGACCATCCCCCTATTTCTGTATCGTAAAATCAGTTGTAGCCCGGGTACTTACGCTAATCCATCACTACTGTAACTATTCGGCTCGTGACCAAAGCATGAAATTTGGCACAGATGTTCTCTGGATAAATCTGAGCTGATTAAGCCCGGTTACCATCGGTTACAAACATTGGGAGGGGATGGAAGTCCGCCCCCGCCGCACCTGAAATAAAAAAGTCTTACGGATCTAGTTTAGCTAATAGAACAATATTGGTATCATTTTCGTATGAAAAACACATGACAAATCCATTTAGCATAACAAAATAGCACCACTTCATAGTAAAATACTGAGATTTATGCAAATAAATAGAAAAAATATCCAAGGTTTTCGTCTTCAATGAAAAATCACTTGAAAAATAATTATTGTAGGGAATAAAAAAAATATATGTAAAAAAGCTCAATTAATCTCATTAAAAAAAATACATACTTTATGCATACTTACCATAATATTTTGTTAAGAAAAAAAATATAAATCGTCACGCGGTATCAAGATCTATTTTCTCGGCCTAAATATTACAATTATTTATATCACATTGAAAATAAAATTAAGCGTTGCAGTAAACAAAACCAATTTCATACCAAAACTAAATAAATGAAAATAATAGGCCACTTAGCTTTCGTGAAATAACAACTACAAGATTAAGTTTGTTTTTCATACATTATATATGAAAAACAAATCTAATCATACTGTTCATAAAAGGTTCATGGGGCCGAAAGGCGTTGGAGTGGATACCACGTACTGCAAAGCGTAGCGTAGGCCGACCTCGTGCCCGCTGGACCGACGACCTGAAAGACGTTGCGGGTAGCGCCTGGATGAGGATGGCGCAGAACCGCCAACAGTGGCGAAATGTTGGAGAGGCCTATGTCCAGCAGTGGGCGAACACAGGCTGATGGATGGATGGATGGTTCATAAAGGTAATTAATTGTACCTAATAGGTCAAAAGTAAGATATGGTATTATAAAGAAATTTCGTAACATTTTTCAATTATATTTATGTTTCTATACTGTAGATTAACATTTACCACTGCATAAGCAAAGATGGGTACACTTTAAGTATCTTTTTTTACATTGGCACCTATTGCTGCACTTTTTCTTGCATTTGCATTTTATTAATTCAAGGCAAGCTTGATCAGCAATAGGCCTCGTAGTCCAAAGTGGAATCCACGTACCATCCTTCCTAGTCCAACCCCACTCTTGGGGACTAGGTAAGGTCTGGTGAAGTTCGGTTATCTGGCCCCACAAATGAACGCCCTGATAAACGGCTCGCAGCATGTGCTGAAAAAGGGCATCTTCAGTAGGAGGGATATTTTCGAGCTGCCAATCCTTTTTGGTGAACAGTTCTCTCCTACACTCGTTCACAGTAGTGATTTGGGAGGACCTAAAACAAATTAGATTCGTAAGACATTTATTTTTATTTACGAGTCAGGAAAAAGTGTTACTTGACTGTATCGATCGTCGTCGCGGAGTAACAGAAGTTGGTGACTCTTATATAAACAAATAAAAAGAAAGAGAAGTTATGGAACTCGAAAAAGCAAAGTAGTTATATCCAAGAAAGCTCTCTGTGCATACACACTTAGAGCATATACCAACATACACAGGTCGTTATTAGGGTGTTGGGAAATATGCGGAACTGAAAGCTGGTTATGGGTGTGGGAGAAGAAGGAAAGTAGAACTTTAAATTAATTTAGGTGTCACCCACCTGTCGTACATAGTAACGACATACTTTTGTATAATCGTAAAGGCATCGCTTATTTCCTTGTTAAGGAGCATTTGAACACCCCTTGTAGCCTCTGGACAAAGGTTCCATGTATCAAATGCAGTTTTTTTCCCTTTTCCGTTGAATCCAGATACGGTGTCGCACCCCGTGAACGCGTGAAATATAGGCAAAACGACCGTTCTCGCTGCACTTTAAATTAAACGACATATTATTGAAATGAGACACAGTCAATTAAATCTATTAAAAACTAAGCAGAAAAAGCAAAAAATCTCATGCTTTGTTTATACCTAATGCGTTTGCTACTTCATTACAGTAAATTAGTTGGTAGTTCTTCCCGGATCCCAAATGTGCCCATAATTCAAGGTCAGGATATTTGGGTATACATGATACTGCTAATACTAACACGTCTGTGTCTACAGATCGTATCAATACTTTTCTGTGACCTTCGTTAATAGCATCAGCCAAATGGACAAACATCCTTGAGTCAGCTTCTTCGTGGTTACAGGGTTCTAACGTTTCCTTGGAACGCTGGCATGGGCTTAGGACTTGTGGTCCGTTTGTTATATTTAGTTCTTTGCCATCATTTATTTCCAAGGAATGGCAATGGCTAGCTATTAGTTTAAAAAGCTCCTCTTTATTAGCCCCATCTTTCAAGAAATTTTCCCATCCTTTCGGGATTCTCGTATTTGCATGCACTCGTGTACGTTCCCCCACACCTCGCTTTTCTCTTGTCATATTTTTCAAACTATCGTTATCATACCTAATCTACAGTATAGAAACATAAATATAATTGAAAAATGTTACGAAATTTCTTTATAATACCATATCTTACTTTTGACCTATTAGGTACAATTAATTACCTTTATGAACCATCCATCCATCCAATAGAAACATAAATATAATTGAAAAATGTTACGAAATTTCTTTATAATACCATATCTTACTTTTGACCTATTAGGTACAATTAATTACCTTTATGAACCATCCATCCATCCATCAGCCTGTGTTCGCCCACTGCTGGACATAGGCCTCTCCAACATTTCGCCACTGTTGGCGGTTCTGCGCCATCCTCATCCAGGCGCTACCCGCAACGTCTTTCAGGTCGTCGGTCCAGCGGGCACGAGGTCGGCCTACGCTACGCTTTGCAGTACGTGGTATCCACTCCATCGCCTTTCGGCCCCATGAACCCTTTATGAACAGTATGATTAAATTTGTTTTTCATATATAATGTATGAAAAACAAACTTAATCTTGTAGTTGTTATTTCACGAAAGCTAAGCGACCTATAATTTTCATTTATTTAGTTTTGGTATGAAATTGGTTTTGTTTACTGCAACGCTTAATTTTATCCTCAATGTGATATAAATAATTGTAATATTTAGGCCGAGAAAATAGATCTTGATACCGCGTGACGATTTATATTTTTTTTCTTAACAAAATATTATGGTAAGTATGCATAAAGTATATATTTTTTTAAATGAGATTAATTGAGCTTTTTTACATATATTTTTTTTATTCCCTACAATAATTATTTTTCAAGTGATTTTTCATTGAAGACGAAAACCTTGGATATTTTTTCTATTTATTTGCATAAATCTCAGTATTTTACTATGAAGTGGTGCTATTTTGTTATGCTAAATGGATTTGTCATGTGTTTTTCATACGAAAATGATACCAATATTGTTCTATTAGCTAAACTAGACCCGTAAGATTTTTTTATTTCAGGTGCGGCGGGGGCGGACTTCCATCCCCTCCACTACCCCCCCCCCAAATGTTTGGAACCGATGGTAACCGGGCTTAATCAGCTCAGATTTATCCAGAGAACATCTGTGCCAAATTTCATGCTTCGGTCACGATCCGAATAGTCAAAGCAGTAGTTAGTACCCGGGCTATTGCCAAACCAAGTTCGTATCATCGAAAACATACATATCCGCTTATCTATATCTAAGGATACGGTCGCACTTGAAATGTCGTCACAATTCGTAAATCGGAAGATCATTTTTTATCTGTTTCTGGTGAATAGCAACCGACACTGAGTTACATATTAATAGCCCCAAGGACGTCCACTGCTTATATAAGTCTCAACCTGTGTCTCAGTCAAATACGTCCACTGCTGCTGGAGTTTAAATTGTATTAAAGAAAACTGGAGACCAACTAATTAAATCTTTACATCACTATTCAATTGTATATGTTAGGGGAATAACCGAAACCAAATCGAAATGTTATCTAGGTTGTGATAGACCTCAAAAGGGTGCAGCAATAAAACATTTTTTCTCGGTAAGACTTTATTCTTCCGACACGCGTTCGCCTCTGTCGAGCTCCCGCAAATCAGTGTACCAGTTACATAAAAAGTGATACCAGTTATAAAGTAACGGTTAACAAAATAACGATTCTTATATCAAATATATCAAAAAATACACAAATCTTTGTAAATTGGCAATTACTTATGCTAAAAGCTTACAGTTGGTAACGTTGAATTGTTTAGGAGCGCTCCTGATTCCTTTTTCTTACTTCTTTCTGCACCATCGGGGGCGAATTGCCGCCAAACATCTGTGAATGATGGCAGGAAGCAGCGCTCAGAGAAAGTATAATGTTATTGAACAGGAAAAAGCAAATTTCCCGGCACTGCATGCTTTGACAGGTTGTGACGTAACGTCCTATACGAGTATATTCATTAAAATTAGAGTGAGTATTTAAAAACGGATAGGGCTCACTTTTTAACTGTGCAAAAAGTGAGTCCTATTCGTTTTTAAATATTCACGTCCTTTATTAGTGGAATAAGTAAACCGGAGGCACTGAAAGTTTATGCACTCTACACCCCTCTCTCTTTTAGGTGTATCCCCATTGACCAAAGAAACGCTCGCGGACATAGAGAAGACTAGAGAAAAATGATTAGACTGTTCAAAATCACGTCTCCTATAAACACATGAAGCAAGGCACGTCCTCTTCTCCAGAGTTACCACTCCTGAGGCTCTTCCACCAACTTCAGATGCAGCCCGACTACATTACGCAGAGCACATTCTCAAACTTTCATCTGGAGAAACGCACACGTTGGAGAGATCGAACGGCTTTCTCCAACAGATTATGGGTGGCCCCAGGATGGTAATAGCTGATACCAGTGCTCATAACTTAAGTAACAGTTCCAAAAGCTTACAAGGATCTTCTTACATGCAGCTGTAGGGCAGGTTGCAAAACTGCGGCTTGTATTTATTGTAGGGAAGCCTAGGCTGCTATTGCAAAGAGATGTATGTCAGCGATGGACTACAAAAAGACCAGGAATGAATTGATTTGGCTTGATGTTGTATTTCGTGTAGAGTTATTCGTGATGCAGACTGTATTAAACAATTAAACTGCGGCTTGTATTTATCGTAGGGAAGCCTAGGCTGCTATTGCAAAGGGATGTATGTCAGCGATGGACTACAAAAAGACCAGGAATGAATTGATTTGGCTTGATGTTGTATTTCGTGTAGAGTTATTCGTGATGCAGACTGTATTAAACAATTAAACTGCGGCTTGTATTTATCGTAGGGAAGCCTAGGCTGCTATTGCAAAGGGATGTATGTCAGCGATGGACTACAAAAAGACCAGGAATGAATTGATTTGGCTTGATGTTGTATTTCGTGTAGAGTTATTCGTGATGCAGACTGTATTAAACAATTAAACTGCGGCTTGTATTTATCGTAGGGAAGCCTAGGCTGCTATTGCAAAGGGATGTATGTCAGCGATGGACTACAAAAAGACCAGGAATGAATTGATTTGGCTTGATGTTGTATTTCGTGTAGAGTTATTCGTGATGCAGACTGTATTAAACAATTAATCTACATATTTATCGTATTTAATGATCATACTCGTATGTAATTACATTAGTTGCTTCGAATCTGTTATCGATAATTTAAAAGTTTATACAGTTATTACTTTTTATTACTTTATATAAATACTAGCCTTTGCCCGCGGCTCCGCCCGCGTCGAAGAGATTTTCGTGGAAATAATGAAAACAAAAGAACGTGATTTTTCGAACGACAATATGCAATGGTCATCATGTTTTAACAAAGTGCTAATAAAAACCAATCAAATAAGCCCAAACTAAAAGGGTCTGCTGTTGTCCGTTGAGGAGATTCCGTACCCACCTTCCAGTCCCGTCATTAGACCCTGGTCACAATGTTCTACAAAGATACTCGTCAAGACCGAACAAATAATCTTAAACTTAAAAGCGTTTACCAGTGGATGATATGAAACCCGACGATCGGACTACATGCGACTACGCAAGGCGTACATACCTACCACATGTTTAACTAAAACTCTAATTGTGTGCTTCCCTTAGTCATATCGTGATGATATATACACTGTAACCTTCGCGAAAATATACTCTACTTTACAATGAAAACTGCATCAAAACCCATTGAGTAGTTCCCAAGCTATAAGTGACCGCAAAGACAGACAGACAGGCGTTGCGTTTTATACGTTAGAGGTATATTATGATTTATGTAATATGTCATGTATGTATTTATGTAGTTTAGTGTAAATGAACGCATGTATGTCTATTTATTTATTTATTATGATTTTTACTAATCAAAGGGGTTCGCTGGAAGAAATCTCTGCTTAGAGATAAGCTCGTCTATATACATCTTATTTCTAAGTGCAAGTGTAATTTTTAGTGACTTCGATAGCTTTAAATAATAAAATAAAAGTCTGATCGCTGGTAAAAAGAGAAACAATGTAATATCAATCAAAAGTCAACAGGACGTATCAAAATACATAGATAATATAAAAATAAAACAAAGTAGAAAAAAGGATGTGGCTTCAGCCACATACTCTCCTTTTTAACCTAAAGGAACTAGCTTTTTAGCTGGTCTGCGTAGGACTCCCGCGGAGGTGCATACGTCTGCAACTCGGACAATCCCATCGCGACCTGGGTAAGTTGCAGTTATCCTGCCTCTTGGCCATGAACCGCGAGGTAAGTTCCCATCCGCTATGAAGACAAGTTCACCAGGTTCCAGGTTCCGGGAGTCTTCTTTAGGGCCTGTACGGCGGGGTGAAAGGGTTGGTAAATATTCGGTTACCCACCGCTGCCAAAAATGATCTGCCAGTCGTTGAGCTTTTCTCCAGCTCGATCGGCTCAGCAAATCTCTGTCAGTGAGGTCGGTGGTCAAAGGTCATCCTGGAGATGTGCCAATGAGAAAGTGTGAAGGTGTCAATGCTTCAGGATCTTGTGGGTCAATGGAAATATGGGTCAATGGGCGAGAGTTAATCAAGGCCTCCGCTTCGGCTAATAAGGTGGTAAAAACTTCTTCTGAGGGTGTTCTTTCACGAAGAGTTACTTTAAGCGCGGTTTTTACGCTACGTACTAAGCGTTCCCAAGCGCCTCCCATAAATGGAGCTGACGGGGGTATAAAACTCCATTTTATTCTTTCATTGGACGCAAAATCCTCTACGGCTGCTCCATACAAACTTCTAAGGATAGAATTTAGGCCCACGAACGCAGTACCATTGTCGGAAACAATTTCAGATGGGCAACCTCTTCGTGCAACAAACCTCCTCAGACTCATTACAGCTGAGTCAGCTGACAAGTTGTTCACGACTTCCAAATGCACGGCTCGTACCACAAGGCATGTATAGAGGGCAACGTATCGCTTTTCTCTTCTCCGGCCAATCGCTACTTGTACTGGGCCAAAATAGTCTAGCCCCACAAAGGTAAAGGGTCGCTTGTGATGAGACAGCCGGATTTCTGGTAAATCTCCTAATAGTGGTTGAAGTGGCACGGTACGTCGAAGTCGGCAATCTTGACAGTTATGTATAACCGCCCTCACGGACGTACGAAGGTGTAAAATCCAGTAACGTTGCCGCAACTCGTTTACCACGGTCTCTGTATTGGCATGTGCAGCTCGTTCGTGGTAGCTCTTGATCAGAAGTTGCACAGACGGGTGTTTGCCGTCAAGCAATATCGGTTTTTTTATGTCTTCTGTGACGTTTGGTGCCGCGGCTATGCGACTCGAAAGACAGAGAAGCTTACGATTATCCATGGATACGGCTAGTCTGAATAGGCGACTGTTTCGAGGTATCGGTTTTTTTGTCAGGAGGCAGGTAATCTCTTCCTTGAAGGCCTCTTCTTGGCTTTGTCGCAGAATATGCACCTCCGCTAAGTTGAGATCCCGCGCAAGCAAATGAGCAGAGTAAAGAACTTTTCGCGAATCAGTTTCAATTTTTTTTACAAGAGTGCTGTTTCTCCACAGGATAATGCCATAACTAAGCCATGCATAAGCATAGTAGGTGACGATAGCCGTTTTTAGATCGGTGGACTTTTTTACTTCGAGGAGTGCATAAGCGAATTGAGATAATTTTGAACATATATTTTGGGTGTGTACTTTCCAGTTGATATTTGTATCTATATGCAATCCAAGCAGCGAGAAATCATTTACTACTTCGAGTTTGGTATTGCCAAATGTGAAATTTATATGAATTGGGGTTTTTTGAAAGGGGTGAAACGGTATTAATTTTGTTTTTTTGAAGTTAATATCTAGATTATGGTCGTGTAGCCAACTTATGGTGTCGGTGAATATAGTTTGAAGTTTGTTATTAAGTTCTATGTTATTAGTGCATGATGTAAGTATGGAGATGTCGTCGGCAAATAAGACGCAAGGATCTTTTATTGTTTTAGGCAAGTCATTTATATAAATTAGAAACAAAAGGCATCCAATTAACCCACAGGCCGCTCGAGTAGAACGATTGGCAATATGCTTTAAATAGTGTTATTCTAACATCTTTTGTGCATCGAGCGAACCTGCAGGCCAGCATGTTGCTCCTCACCGCCAACGCCCTGCGCTCTCTTTCAATATCGGAGTCGTCTCCGAGGTCTTCCGTCACAACATGAAAAAAAAACATAATTTACCAACGGTGTCGATGACAAGTTTGCACAAATTAGGAACTAAATAAGAAGCACCTTGATAAAAAAAATCGTCGTTGTGGAGAGAAATCTGTTTTTCGTGAATATCTTTGGATCGGCTGGAAGCACTAATTTTTTATTTCGGGCACAATTACACGAGATGACGCTCTAATTATCTGTCAAGCTGAAATCCTGAAAAGCGCCAACATGCCGCTGGCGTAACGCACACCAAAAAATTACCTATTACATACAAATCTTTCCTCTTTATATTAGAGTGAAGACAATAAAACTAGCCAAAACCATAATATGGTACTTCCTTATGTATAGAATAGCACAAAAATACCATGCCCCCCCCCCCCTCTCTAAATTCGTTGCGGGGGCGATGAGTCCTGCACTGACTCTCCGTGATCGTGAGTATTGTGCACTTCCCCCCGGTCGGCTAGCCCAGCCAGGACAACTCCTTGAAACGCCCCCTCAAACTACCCAAGAATTCCATACATTGGACTCGAGTTTTTGATTTGATTCCGTTTATTCCCAACCGTTTCAGGTTTCAGGAATGGTAACACATTGTTTACAGAAATATCATGAACATTCCCTAAAGCGAAGTAATACTATATATTATCTGCCTAAAGTCACTAGCAATCCACCCCAAGATAACACCCATTTGGGATCTTTAAATAAATTTAAATCGTTAGAAATTAATACAAACTTATGTATTAAGGGTTAAAATTCTAATAGAGATAAAAAAAATACTACTGCTAAAAATTTGAAAAAATTTCATGGTATTAACTACAAGACGAATGAAATTTAAAATTCGGCTACAAATTTTACCTATTTTACCCCTCCCCGCTCTTCCTCCTAACTAACAAAAACTTCGTTTACAGTCTGTCAAAAAAGTGTTGAAATAAATATTGAAGAAATTATTTTTCTTTCGCCTGGTTACACCAAACAAATAAGTACAAAATCAGTTAACCGCGTTGTTATTTCCTAAATATATTACCTAAATTATACTACTTGAACGTTTAAAGTCCAATAAAGTTCATTAAAGTTTCATTTTCATTTCAACACTTTTTTGACAGACTATACTTTGTGGTACTTTGACCCTATCTCCGAACTTTTCAGAAAGTCCCCCCTTCAAAATGAGACCTGCCCCTAGATTATGTATGTGTTGGTTGTCAACTAGTTGCAAAACATTGAAAATATAGAATTCCGATTATATAAGGATTTGTTTAAAGTGACGTCACAGTACGTAAACACTCCAATACACACTGGAAACAAGTTTGAAAATTCAGTTTTCATCTGTTTTTAGGGTTTGTTTGGCAAACAGTTGGCAACCGATACAAAGATGGGGGTTCGCTTTCTAATAGGTAATGTGTTCAGTGCAGTGCAGAGGACGGCGGTGCGGCCGTGCTGGAGCGTCGCGCGGGTGCGGCGCGGGGCGCGGGGGAGGTGCTGCTCGCGGCGACGGACACGCGCGGGGAGGGGGGCGGGGAGGCGTTGGCGGCGGCGGCGCGGCGCCTGCGCTACGAGCTGGTGCCGCTGCGCGAGCGCGCCGCCCCGGACCACGACGACGACGCGCCCTTCCCCGAGCGGTACGGCGTGGAGCGCGCCCGCGCCGCCCTGCACGCGCACGCGTGGCCCGGCCTGCGCCGCCGTGCGCCCCGCGCCCCGCGCACCGCCCCGCGCGACGAGGAGGCGGGTGCGGTGGAGCGCGCCGAGCTGTTCGCGGAGGCGCTGGATGCGCTGGGGGCGGCGCGCGAGCTGTCCCCCCCGCGCCGCCGCCAACGAGCCGAGGCGCTGGTCGGCGCGTTCTGCCACGCGCTCGGCCTGGACCCGTTCGACCTCTGAATGAAACACTCGGTACCTACGTGTCTATGCGTTTATTGTTATTATTCAATAAGAAAGTAACACTATGTAGATATGTTCCACTGAGACAGATATGTGGCAGAGGGCCGGAATGACAGACACTTGGGATTAAATAGTAAAAATAAACGTTACAGATTATCTATTGATCATAGCTCATAATTTTATGAAATTATAATAAGTAGATGATGATGTCACCAGCTTGTATAATATAAATAAATTAAAAGTAAGTAGGTACATATGTATAAATTAACAAATATAGAATTAACAAATAACTTTAACATTGTGATCATTAGTCATAATTACCACTATCGCGTGCTCCTGTTTCTTGTAACAATAATACTTTATACAATCTTCTGTAAAACTGAAACTTAATCCTGTTCTAATGGTATAAACCGAGCTTTGTGTAATTCGTCGAGGTGCGTTACATTTCTATTGTTCACAAACCGATTCAACCAGCTGACCCAGTGTCCTAACCGACACGTTTCAACAAGTAGCTTCACCTGTGAGTTTCGTTACGATCGACCAACTTCAATTCACACTTAGCTACGTACGATCTATAAACTCTGTATCCAAAGGTGTTATTAAGTTGGTCCTTTAATAAGTTTATTCCTATATAATTAAATATAAGGTGACTTTAATTTATGCAGTCAAATTCTTAGTGAAGACTCGGTAAGTGCTCAGTAACAAGGTTCGATGACCCTTTTCACTTAGCTAAATCATTGCCAATGTAAATACTTAACTGTAATTTTTGGCTTAATAAATTACTTTTTACTTTTACTTTTTACTTTTGTGGTAAATTTTTCTTTTCGTGTTCCTCACAAACGCAAACGGCCGGGTCAGCTCGTGAACGGACTGTTCCTTACTCACATGGCAAGTACATTTATAAATATCACAGAAATGTCAGGGTTACAAAGCTAATTTGAACTCCGGAATAACGACAGTTTGCACTTAACATAACAATAATATATGTAGTATGTACTAACTATAGCTCGGGGCCGATTTCAGTTGCATAGTGAATCTTACTGGGAGTCACGGGCGATGCAGGCCCTTGGCTCTGGACGAGGTTTGGAGACAAAAACTGCCTTCTATTTATAGATCCATTAAAATACTTAATCTATATCTATTCAGTCGGAGAACTTCTGCATGTTTAATGCCACTTTTAGCCTGAACGTACATTTATCAACAAAATGTGCGTACTTCTTTATATAGTCTATAATTGTTAACGTCGTCGATGATGGCCAGGACAAATATAAAGTATTTGTGTCGTAACATTTAATTTCCCTCGAAAACGGTGTAATTTCCGAAATGGGTTGGAAAATAAGTATGAATAGTGAGAGTAGTATAGCGTTCCGAGCCACAACATAATCGATTATATCGCGTCTATCGCCGTTCCGTGACACTAACGTAAGTAGTTTGATGGTACTTTTAGTGCTGTTAGCGCCATTCGGAACACGCAGTTGTACAAGAGCATTTACTTCAAGATAAAGATATGCCATTATTAAAGGTTATTTTCATCCGTTTTGGAACAAGTTTTGTCAAAATTCGGCCGAGTGTCTCAAGGTATCAGTTGTCCCACTCCCCAGGCGCGGCCCATCGCGTGTCACGTGACCATCACTGATCAAGCTAGTAATGTTTCACTATACAGTGGAGTGTCGGCGCCTGCCTCCGACCGCTGCGTCACGTGACACGCACCACACTACAATAGCTCGTAGTCGCTCACGTCTCGTGGCGCAGCGGTTAGGATGAGCTCACTAATTGTACCAAAGACAAATATCCCTATCACAATCATACGGTAATGCGTTTTCACTTCGCAAATAAGCTACAAATAAGTGCACTTTATTTGGTACGTCTAAAATATTTTAGTTATTATTATAACTAGTAACAATAAAATCTCTTCTAACTACCAACGCTTAATTCATTAAATGCAAAATATATAAATGTAACGATTATTTCGTTTCATTAAATTTTCAGCTCAAATCGCACAAAATTGCGGACGCCTAGCTCGATGATATTTTTTAAAATTTAAATAAGTTATAAGCGAATGGCCATAAACTGTCGGTGCATCATCTCGCCGGCCAGTACCGACGTCTCAAAGCTAATGGAATATATATATTATCACTACGTTACGTTGTAAAGTATCACAATCCAGCGAAAGGCACTTGTACGCGGAGCGAAGCTCTTAGACTATGTAAGTGTGTGCGGGGGAGAGACAGGCGCGTGGAGGAGGTCGGGGCGCCGCAGCATGGCGGCGAAGTACTGCCGCGCGAGGCGCGCGATGTACTGGTCGCCGAGAGGCCACCAGCCCTCCAGGAAGCCGATGTGTCCGCCGCGCGCCGGCACCAGCAGCGCCACGCGGGAGCTGCGCGCCGCCGCGCCCACCGGCAGCACTGCAACACACAAACACACAACTACAGCACTGAATCATGATTGAAGCTAGAAGCTGGTCGAATATACTACAATGTTCAGATAATAATACGTAGGTACCTATATAAAGAAATGATCCTTACAAGATATCCATGGTGGAATTCTGAGTATACATGTATAAATGTATTGTATACTTTAGTACGTATTGCCCTTTTTTGTAATAAAAACGCTTTTGTTAGGTTATACTTGTAGCTGTTACCCCAAAATTTTATACTAAAGCGTGGCCCGGATTCTACTAGGACATAATAAACTATTAGATGTTCCTGTGCCACTTCCTCTCTTAAACTTCTAAATACAGAGCAGGCTGAGCTTATGCTACTATCTATCGCTCGTAGTTCCGGTTTCCAATGTAAGCATTAGTGCAATCTAACACCCAAAAGTTTAACTTCATCAACTTGTGTAATAGTGCTTCCATTTATTTAAATTTTTGTTTTTAAATTTATTTAACCAATATCCTGTACTCTATCATTGCGATCATTTAATTTGTCAGACCTAATTACCTACTGCATTAGTGTCATCAGCAAATAGTACTAAATATATGTCAGGGACATTGTTTTTGATGTAGTCTATCAGATCATTGGCGAAAATTGTGAAGAGAGTAGGCCCTAGTATAGATAGACCCTTGTAGTACCCCACGCGTTATCGTCCTGACATTAGATCGCGCCATCTTTTCTACTCCTTCGTCTGTACATTTTATCTCTACATATTGCCGTGCTAACTCTACAAAACAAGAATCGCATTTCAGGTATTATAAGGATCTTAAGAATCAGGTTACCGGAGCACTAAAAAGAGAAAAGATTGCATTTTATACACATTATGTAAATAACAATAAAAATAAACCAAAAAATGTGGTGTTATCTAAAACAGACTACGAGCATGGTGAATAAAAAAAATGTGTCAAACATTCCACAGCATCTAAATGATCCCGATAAAATAAATGATTTCTTTTTGAATATTCCGGGAAATCCAGAAATCGAGGAAGATTTATTAGCTTTTTACAAGCGAAATAAACACAAGAATGTAAATAAAATGTTTAACATAGAGGAATGTTCTGAAACCGAAGTCCTTAAGATAATTCGTACCATTACAACTAATGCTACCGGATTTGATGCGATTTCTATCAAGATGGTTACCATGACTCTGGAAATCACCTTACCTATCATCACAGCGATGGTGAATAGGTCAATCAATGAGCGTAATTTTCCCGATGCTTGGAAAATGGGAAGAGTGAAACCCTTGCCGAAATGTTCCACGGTTGAAGATTACAAAGACTTACGAGCTATTAGTATTTTGCCGGTATTATCCAAGGTGATAGAGAGGGTCGTCTGCTCCCAGCTGACAAAATACCTAGAAAGCAAGTCTATTCTCCCGGCGATCCAATCAGGTTTTCGTGGTCAACATGGTACGGCGACAGCTTTGAATCACGTGACCGATGACATACTGACTGCAGCGGATGCGGGAAAGGGCAGTATTTTGGTTTTGCTGGATTTTTCTCGGGCATTTGACTGCATCAGTCCCGATCTTCTACTGGCTAAAATGAATTTTTATGGAATCTCGCAATCAGCCTGTGAGTGGTTTCATTCTTTTTTAACCAACAGACAGCAATATATTGTTACTGAAGATGAGCAGGGGAATGTGAGGCATTCGCAAGTTAAAACGATCCCACGAGGCTGCCCACAGGGATCAATATTGAGCCCTCTTTTGTTCATCCTGTACACATCAGATCTAACTAGTAATATTAAACACTGTCAAATACATTTATACGCCGATGATACCCAACTGTATCATTCATTTCAACACCAAATGAACACAGATGAAGCAGTGCGACAAATCAATCAGGATCTAAATGCTGTATATAAATGGACAAAGCAAAATGCTCTCGTGCTCAATCCGTCCAAATCTAAGTACATGGTTTTAGGGACAAAACGACAGTGTCAGCTGATTATCGAACATACACCGGATATTTGTGTTGATGGCCAGATGGTCGAGAGGGTGTCTACTGCAAGAAACCTAGGACTGCTTTTGGACAGTGAACTTAGATTTATAGACCATATTAACCTGAAAATCAGAACAGCATTTTATCGACTCAAGTTTCTGTATGGCATTAGAAACTACCTAAAGGAGGAAATCAGAACCCTGTTAGCAGAATCAATTGTTCTATCAATTTTTAACTATTGCGATACTGTTTACGGACCAAGACTATTCGCCAAAACTAGTCGCGCAATACAGAGAGTGCAAAATACATGCGCAAGATTCTGTTTCGGTATTCCTAAGCGTTCATACATTACTCCTATTTTAAACGAAAAAAAAATTCTTAAAATGGATGGCCGCAGGGAATTGCATCTTGCAGGTATGGTGCACAAAATAGTACACACGCAGCGTCCAGAGTATTTATATAACAAATTTAAATGGCTTGGAGATGGCCACGACAAATACACCAGAAGTAAGGTCCTCACTAATATGTCTTTTCCAAAACACCGAACACCACACAGCAAATTTCAGAGCAGGTTTTAGATTTGCGGCATCAAAGATTTGGAACGATTTACCGCCCCCACTTCATAGAAAAATAAGTTATCTTTCATTTAAATTCAAACTAAAATACTTACTACTCGACAAACAAATCACCCTTGCTCAGAATCACTACAAAGTGATAAAAAGCAAAAAGAAGAAAATTATTGTAAGCAACCTTTGATGCCAACGTCAAACTCCTTGAACAATTTACCCCTATATATTATAGTAAACAGCCACATACCATACGACGAAAATAGCTCGTTGCACATACCACGCCATGCACATATCAATTTCCCGAAATTGTGAATATTAGTCACAAATATATTTAGTGTAATGTAATGTAATTTATTTAATCTGTGTAATATTTGTACAATAAAAAAAAATGACAATATATTGTTAGTTTTAATACTAAACTTAGTTTAAAGCAATTTTTTTAAGAACTTAACTTTTATGGAAGTCTCCTTTTTAATATATTTTTTTAATTTAATTTATTTATCATTCTGCGCGCCTTTTTGCACCAATCTAACAAAACATTATGTCGTCTTTTTAAAGGGGTACGCTGCAAAAACAGCGCTGTTTGGAACCCCGTTGTCCAACAGCATACGCTGATCGCGTACCTCTTGTTACCAAAAAAGCTATAATGTTTTAGTTTAAGTTAATTTAAATAAGTTTATTTTTATTCTATAATGTCTTTTTTAATATAATTTTCGTGTAAATTTTTTATGTATATTTTTGTGCTTTTTTGGTAATAAATCATTTTTCATTTTCATTTTTTTCATTTTCATTTATTTATTTATTTATTTATTTATTTTTTAAGGTCTACCAACAGATATACACACTAACATAGTATATAGATAAATGGACAAATATTAAAATTATAGTGTACATCCAATAAAAGGTAAACTCAACATGCTGTATACAAAACTACGATCACTTACGTGCTAATAAAAGTTACTAGTAAATACAAACAACAATTTAGAAAATAATTTAGAAAAATAATTAACTTAACACATTACTTAACTTTATCTCATAAACTGGAATTTATCAATACTTCAAGTTAATGAACTTATATATACAGCTTATGTACCTGGCTAAAGATTGAGAAAATACATCAAGCTCACAAACCTTCTGCAAGTTATTATAGTCACTGCAGACTCTGGAAAGCACGATCTTACGACCAAGATTAGTTTTCGATCTGTTAATGGTGAATATTTTGTAATTTGCTATTCTAAAATTACTACGCGGTATGCTAAAATTTATCAAAGAAAGTAAGTATGGACTATCAATAAAACCCCTCAACACTTTGTACAATAGCACCAAATCGGAAACCCGTCGACGGTCTTCAAGAGAAACCATTTTAAAATATATTGAACGACTTCTAGAACAATTTAATTCTGCCAACTTATTTTGATGCACGGTTAAAAAGAATAAAAATCGCTTCTGAATTTTTTCTATACGTTCAATATGATTTTTGTAGAATGGGTTCCAAGCACTTGAACAATATTCTAATACGCTACGAACCAAAGCAAAATAAACTAATTTTAAAGTTACAATACTCTTGAACTTTTTACACGTTCGCCATAGGAAACCTAGCATTTTGAAAGATTTATTTGTTATCGTGTCTATGTGCTGTCTAAAACTTAATTTACTATCCATGATAACTCCCAAGTCTCTTATTACATCGACTTCTTCAAGGCATATGTTGTTGAGTTTATATGATGTATTCAAGGGCAGACGTTTCCTGGTAAATTTGATATGTTTACATTTGTTTACGTTTAGTGGCAGTTTGTTCCGCAAGGACCAGTCACATATTCGACCTAAGTCTTCTTGGAGAGCTATTGCATCTAGTGAATTCTGCACAATTTTGAAAACTTTAAGGTCATCTGCAAACATATAAAATCTTGAATTCTTTATTTCTAAAGACAAATCATTAATAAATGCCAGGAAAAGCACTGGTCCCAAGTGCGAGCCTTGAGGGACGCCAGAGGGCGCTGCATAGCTTGAAGACTCATACCCACAAAGCACCACTTTTTGTGAGCGATCAGATAAATACGAATCAAACCATTCAAGCAGGCTGCCGTGAATACCGAACCCCCTAAGTTTTGAAAGTAGAAGACCATGGTCAACCCTGTCAAAAGCCTTGCTGAAGTCTGTATACACAGCGTCAACCTGAAGACTTTGATCTACAGCTTGTGTAAGCTCAGACACAAAACAAGATAAATTAGACATGACTGACATTTGTCTGCGGAAACCATGTTGCTCTTCGATTAAAAGAGGATTCAAATGATGTGTTAGTATGGGACAAACGAGGGACTCAAAAACTTTTGCCATAATACACATTGAAGAGATTGGCCTGTACTCTTTTACATCACTAGTGTCCCCTCCTTTTGATATTGGTAGAACATTTGCACACTTCCATCTCTTAGGGAAGACACCAGATTCAAGCGACTGATTGAAAATAATAGCCAATGGAACTGAAAGACTTTTAGCACAGTTAGTTATAAAGTATGCCGGTATGCCATCAGGGCCCGCACTGTGATTTTTATTCAATTTATTTAGAGAGATCTCGATGGAGCTGGTTTTGAGTATTAAACCACTCAATGTTCCACATTGGTGTGAGTTCATGTCAGTGTGACTACTGGAGTGGACAAGAGAATCGCTGGAGCAATAAACAGATGAGAAATTTTTTGCAAATGCTTCGCATAAAGAGGCAGGACAAGAATATGTCTTTCCATTAAGATGCATTTCACTGGGTACTGTTTCTTTCGTCTTACGTTTGTTCTTAACATAAGACCAAAACGCTTTAATATTATTGGAAGCGATAGAATTTTCAACCGATTTTAGATAATTAATATAACTAATTTTAATTAAATCATGGCAACGTGTACGAGCCTCAATAAAATCGTATTGATCTAAAGGATTTTTTGTTTTTTTGAATTTAGTACGAAATTTTTCTTTTTCCTTGATAAGTTTAATAAGATCTTTGGAATACCAAATGGGGTAGTTATTGTTACTTATTGTACGTAAAGGAATATTTTTAGTAATTTCTTCATTAATAATTAAATAAAATCTATCTACCATTTCGTCAACAGATTTCTCCCTGCTCAGCTCACACTGCCAATCTATGTCTTGTAAATTACTATTGATTAAAGAGTAGTCCGCCCTATGGAAATTGTGTTTTCTAATGGAGACTTTTTTAAGAAAAGATAAAATGGGAAACTCAATGCTAACCAGTAACGGAGGATGATGGATGTCAACTTTAGTTAGTGGATTGCAGGTTGTTGCTTTTACAGCCAAGACATTGCCTAAGACCAAATCAAGTGTCTTATTATGATTATTGGTGACTGGGTTAAATTGGTGTAAATTATTCAACGATAAAAAGTCAAGAAGACAGTGCTCGAGATTAGAACGTGCCATAGTTTCGGTTTGCGTTATCGTGGACTGGTGTTGGCCGGGTACTACTTTCCAATGAATATTACCCAAGTTGAAGTCTCCAAGAATCAAAGTTTCACAATCATGCACAATCATTTCACAATTCATATTGGTTTCTATTATTTAAGTAACTTTTCATCAAACGCCATAAGCCTTTCCGGAAACCATAATGTTCCAATATGCCCAACAGAATATGGTGGTCAACAGTATCAAACGCTGAGCTAAGAAAATCGCCGCAATGCCTTGATACTGTCCTGCTGTCCATGGTAGGTGGATGTCGTCCGACGATCAAACTGAGCGCAGTTTATTTCCGTCAAGTCTATCTATGGTACACAAGAAAATATTGCCAACTGTGTCTCGGCAACAAAAATCAGTCGTGACTCGAAATATCAACCATTTCGCACTAGAATCAAAATGTACTATTGGAAATTACTAGTCACCGAAGATTTCCTTGTATAATATAGGTAGCTACTACTAAGGGAAACATACTGACCGTCGAGCGGCTGGAAGGGGTCGTCGGCGGCCTGCAGACAGAGCAACGGCACGCGCACTCGGTCCAGCTTGTCGTGCAGTGACGCGGCGCGGTAGTATGCGTCCACAGAGCCGAACCCGAAGTGCTTAGTGGTGAACGCCGCATCGAACTGTCGCACGGAGCGGCAACGCCGCACGGCGCCCCAGTCGCACGCGCCGCCCTCGCTCGCTGCGGCCTGCAGCGCCGTGTGCGCGCTCACAGTGTTGCGGAGGTTGCGCGCCATGTGGTAAGAGAGCAGCGAGTTGAGCGCGCCCCGCTCCATGCACGCCGACCCTGCCAGCAGTCACTAGTCACTACATCATTCTACGCAGGTGGCATTATCACGTCATTCCTAATATATTAAAAAAATAATAAATATTTTATAAAAATGCTATGTGGGTATCAAATTGTAGATATTACAGAGCTGATTATAAAAATATATACCTTTGCGATATTAACTGGCACCAATTTCGAGAAATCTTTGAAAAACCACAAAAAATGCATGTCCCCCCCTTATCCCCGAAACTGGTGGATCGAAAAAAATAAAAAAAATAATGGTGATTTGGGATTATATAAAGATTACAGGAAAAATATAACGGTTGAGAAATTCACGATAATAAAATTACAAAATGTAATTTTTCATCCTTGAGTTTTATTCGAGTACGGTATAAAAATATTTGTGTTTCTCTTTCGTGGTACAATCAATTCTTTTTAGTTAACATAAACAGTTATGGGCAAGATTTTAAATACTTTTTTCCTGACTGTTCCCAAAACTGTCGAATTACGGAACCCCAGGTATACGAGTCTGACTCGCACTTGACCGTTTTTACATATTCACATGAACATTTAATAATTTCACTGTAAAAAAAAGTGATAAACTATATGATACAGGTACTCAATTACTCAATATATTTATTGCAACTAAGTGTACACAGATGTTACAATTTTATAAGAACTTAATAACTTAGCTACCCTTATCAGGTACAGCAACACTACTAATACTATATATTATTACGCAATTCTTTATCACTGCTCTAATATTTCACAGTGTCTTAATATCTAATAATCTTTTACAAAATGTTTGCATAAACAGTAATACTTAAAAGGTAAGAGATCAGAAAGAGATAGACGATGTTTTGCTTAGTATTTTAACTTACTACCTCATTTCATTACATTAGACAGGTAGACTAATAAGATGTATTTTTGCTTCATGAGTTCATGACACAATTTCCTTCTGTCTTTTATATTTTTATTCTTTCGTTGTTTGAGTTAAATACTTTGTTTAGTATACTAATTTTATATAAGTTAAAAATACTGTAATAGTATTAAGACATAAGATGAGAAAAAAAAATTGATAAAATAAGACATGATCTTGCTAAGTTTCTTGCCCTTTTTCTTAGCAAGATTAATCGAATGGGCAGATTTAGGCATTATATCTATTTATAGTTTATTTATCTATTAACTTATTTATTCATTGCATTATGTAAAATAATGTTCTTATTCCATTAAGTATGCATAATATATGTATAACTTTATTAGCCCAACTTAAGCCCAGTTTTTTCTTATATATTTCCCGTATTATATTAGTTTAATCACATATAATATTATTTTTATAAAGATTAGATTATTATTAGATATTTTACAAATGAACATTTTGAATCTTTGAATAAGCCTATACTCGAAGGGTCTGCTGTTGTCCGTTGAGGATCTCCCGTACTCATCTTCCACTCCAATCATCAAAGTACGAATAAAGACCAATCAAATAAGCCCAAACTCGAAGGATCTGCAATAATCTACATTCTAACCAAATTTTACAAACGTTCGGAAATTATTATTATCTGCTACGTAACTTCTCATTACTACCAGTATAAAAGTAAATTTCAAAAATCTTTAAACGACGATAACTTTTTTATCCGAGATCCGATTTTAATGAAATAAAGCCTATATTCTATTCCAAATTGAGCTCTTTACAGCTGTGGAAACTACATGAAAATCCGTTCAGTAGTTTTAGAGATGTGCGTTAACAAACAGACAGACAGAAAATAATTCTAAAAATCGTTGATTCGTGTTCTATTACTCTTCTTTAGGCACCCCTTTCTATTTCTATTACTTTTCTCAATGTACATTAATTGTGTAATATCTATTTGTTTCCATAACGCATCAAAAGTGTTGCTATCCATATTCAGCAGATGAAGTTTCAAAGCCCTGTTTAGTTTGGGTCTATCTTTAGAGGAGTCCACCTGGACACTAATTTCTTCTGGGAGATAGTGATATAGTCTAGGTGCCATTATACTGCAGTGTTTACTACTGAATCCTGAAGACCTAAGATGAATGACATATTTGTTTACTGTAGTGTCTCTTGTACATCGGGTTTTAGTGCTCAGAGGAAAGTTAAGTTATTCAGATGTCTAGACATGAAAATCATTACTTGCCATACAAACATCTCACGAGGAGTCAAAACTTTGCAAAGTTGAAACAGTTGTACTGTGGGAAATGTTCGTGGCTTCCTTAAATTTTTCATCTTTAATATATACATTACGATACGAGAGCGATGAAACGTTTGTGAGAAACGTTGACGAGTGTGAGTTTGCGGCACGAGCCGAAGGTGAGTGCTGCAATCACACGAGTCGAGAAAAAGTTTCTCGCACGAGTTTCGTATAATATTTTATAGCACAAGTGGGGAAAATGCCAACGTTACGCAAGCGCAGCGTGCGTAAAGCGGTCATTTTACGCACGGTGTGCTATAAATTAAATTTCTGTGCAATTTCAAGTTTCCTGATGATACTGGAGCCACATAAACGCCACGCCAGAAAGAAACAGCGACTGGGATAGTGCACAGTATAAATCGAACAGAAGACGCTTTGACAATATATTTCTTGGGTCGCCAAGTCGCATAAATAACCAATGCTTCTGATTTTGGAAGTTAGCTTATTTATAACGCTGTACTCAGAGTATAGGATCACGAAGTCCATGCGGATCGAGTCGCAGACACAAGTTAGTCCAAAACGCACGTACCCGGTGCATCGCAACAAACACACACACCTTTGACTACATCCAGCGGGGAGGAGACGATAAAGGCGGCGGCGAACGCGGCCTTGTCGCCGTACTCGGCAAGGTACTGCCCCAGGATGAGGCCGCCCAGCGACACGCCCACCGCCAGCAGGGGCGCGGCGCCGGCGCGCTCCGCCACCGCCGCCACCACCTCCGCCAGGTCCGCGTGGCTCACGGCGCAGTAGAGCCGCGGCGACGTGAGCGGCAGTCCGCCGAGCCCGCGCTGGTTGAACACGACGCAGCGCGCGCCCAGGTCCCTCGCAGCCAGCGCCAGGCAGCGCGCGTAGTCCGCCTCCGAGCCGCCCGTGAGGCCGGGCAGCACGAGTAGCACGGGCCGGGTGGGGCCGCCTGCATCCTGCACCCAGTCCAGCGCCACCGTGCCGCCGTCCGCCAGCCGCAGCAGCTGGCGTGAGTAGGCGACGCGCGGCAGCAGCACGGAGCGCAGCAGCGAGCCCAGCACGGTCTGCAGGCGCGCCTCCACGCACCAGGGCGTGGGCCAGTAGCGCGCGCGCAGCAGCGGCAGCGTCTCCAGCACGCGCCGGAACTCGCCCTCGCCGCACACCAGCAGCGGCTTCTGGAAATTACGTTCACACTCATTATTGCTTTATATTTATTACTTCCAAAAACACGTCATCCCCATGCATTTCGAAATAGATACATTAATAATTTGTCCAAGTGCGAGTCGGACTCACGCATAAAGGGTACCCCCACAAAAAAATGGCATCCTAGTTAAGGAACAAAAAGGATTTAGAAAAAAAACCACTCGATCAACATGGCCATTTTTGATCTTCTCCAGTCTATATTGTCTAATGTTTATAAGAAATCGCGTTTGTACTTTATTTATGAACCTTGCAAAGGCATTCGACTTCGTTAACCATGAGATGACCTCTTACTGAACAAACTATCTGCTTATGGAATCAATGTGGTGTACGTGTACCACAAGGGAGCGTACATGGACCTTTGTTATTCATAATATCTAAATATTAATGACATGCCAAGTACTATATGCCAACTTATAGTCTTATTTATGGCGGAGTTAGGCTTATATTTATAAAGGGTGATTGGTAATTAGATGCAATCCTTTGAAGGGGTTGTAGAAGAGAACAATTACAGTCTATTCGACTATTTAATGCCTTATGCAAAAGTGAACCATTTCTGAGATATTTTGAATTTAAGCTTTTTTTCTAAAGTAAACTTTAAAAAAATATATTTAAAAAGCCAGCCAATATTTTAGTTTTTTTTTTATTTGTTTCGCTTTGATAACATCCCAGCCAATAAACAATAACCCTAAAATGCACATTATTGACGTAAACCTTGACTCAGTGCTCCAAAACAATTGAAAACTCTTGAAAATCACAAAAGATTTACAAAAAAAGGCTAGGTTAAAACGAAAAGTCTCTATGCAATTTGCAAATGCAATCTGCATTTTACTAGCTTTCGAATGAGGTACAAAAACCTCAAATTGACAGAGGAATAAAAGTAAATAAATAAATAGTTCAATCAATCAATCAAAGCCGTTTTATCTGGCTTCCTATAATGTGTTAAATAAATAGTTTTTGTTTTGACAACCAACACAACAGACACTTTTTTTTTTTAAATTGGTTACTGGCTTGGATACAGGTCATATTAAAAATATAATTTATCGAACTACACTCAATGAGTCATTAGAGGTGTGACATGTCGCCCCATCTGGCAACAATTTTATACGGAAGTAGAAATGTAGTTTAAAGATGTTCTTGGCACATTTAAGACGCTAGACCGCTTTCGAGTAGAGAGTCCAGGCTGTTCATGAACAGACTCTCTTACACGTATGGCGATGAATGAAAGGCTGTATGCGTGTTCATTGGTTGGTGGTTTACTGTCGACTGGTTAGTTAAAGACGTCGTGGGTTGTACACATGAGAAATGCTTACGCTATAGGTACGTATAACTACTTATGTTATGTCGCTACAAATCCTCCCTTATTAGACTAAACCACGGTTAACAATTAAAAACAATAAAAAATTAACACATCTGTTTATCTGTATAAGATCTAGTACTTAAACAAGCTTAACACTTTAACACTGTTTCGTCTTTCACTTATCTTAACTAACGTAATGCGGTTGAGTGTTCATTCACACTAATTCCAAGTGCTGAAGTTTTTTGTGTAACCCATATTGTCAGAACAATGAACGTTTAGTCTAAACGGATAAGTACCAATGACCCACTCATTGCGTTTGGTGTGAACAACGACTGTATTTACAGGGCGTGAATGTTTTGAAGTGGTAGTAATAAAATAAGCTGTTTTGTGGGTTTGTCGAAATGTACCCTTTTTTTACTATTCTGCCACTTCTCGTCGTAATAGTTAATGTTAATTTTATGGCGTTGGGTTTGACTATTGTTGATTGAACGTGAGAAATATTTGTGGTAATATTTATATTATTGTCTGTGGGAAGGTATGCTGGTTTAAGTCGGTCCAATGAAACTGTTACTTGCCTTTTCTCTGTTTGAATTGTATAAAACTTTTCTGACCTATTAATGATTTTATATGGACGTTCGTATGGTGGAACTAATGATCGTGACACCGCTAGGGTGTCAGGATGCAGAGCAGAGTTTGGGTAACGAGCTGATGTGTGGGAGATATGGGGATGTCACAATGAGGAATGTGGGCTTACCTGGGTGCTGCTTTCCTTTGTCCAACTCTCTGAGGTCACCGCGGACACTCGACTGTCGGTCGAACCGCGCGCGCGCCGGCCGTGTTCGACACACTGGAGCGCCCTCTAGCGGATAAACGTCGCGTTGCGCGAACATCCTGGGCGGGCCGGGGCTGAGATTCTTGAGCTGAATCCAGCGGCAGCCTGGCTATCTTGAACACAGGCCTTCGCAGATGTCCATGGGCTGTGTCCAGATCTACCACTCGGATCACTCCATCCTTGCCCGGTAGTGTGCGGAGAATTCTCCCCAGCTTCCATTGGAGCGGAGGCAGGTCATCCTCTTTGATGAGGACCAGTTCACCCACTTGAGGAGGGGAAGACAGGGAGAGCCATTTGGAGCGGGTTTGCAGGGTATGGAGGTAGGACCTGGACCAGAGTGTCCAAAAGCGCTGAGAAAGGGCTTGGATGAGCTGAAAGCGTCTGAGAGACGATATGGGCCGATCGTTAAGAGAATGCTCAGGTAGAGCGGTGAGCGGACGTCCAATAAGAAAATGTCCAGCTGTGAGTGGCTCAAAGTCTATTGGGTCTGAAGAGATGGTTCAGAGGGGTCTCGAGTTGAGTACTGCCTCGATTCGTGCTAAAAGAGTTAAAAATTCCTCAAAAGTGAGGTGCTGTTCACCTATTACCCGATACAGCAATTGTTTCGTTGATTTCACGTTTATTTCGTGCAGAGCACCAAACCAGGGCCCTTTGGGCGGATTGAGTAACCAAGTTATATTCTGAGTCGCGAGCTTGTGTGTGATTGCATCATTATTTAATTTGAGGAAGTTCTGAACCTCAATGAGCTGATTCCTAGCACCTATATAGTTCGTGCCGCAGTCTGAGCGAATGAGAACCGGGGTACCGCGATGTGAGATGAAGCGTTGTAAAGCCGCAAAGAACGCTTCTGTCGTAAGTGCCGATACAGGCTCGATATGAACCGCTTTCGTCGCGAGGCAAACGAAAATGCAAAAATACGCTTTTATGAGCTTCGCGTTTCGCAATGTGCTGGACCGAATAAAGAAATGGCCAGCGAAATCGGTCGTGACGTGGCTAAATACTGGCTGTGGGGTAACCCTGTCTGCAGGGAGATCAGCCATGAGCGGAGCCGTGGGCTGAGCGCGACACCGGAAACATCTGATACATTTAAACACGCGATGTCTAATAATGCGACGAGCTGATAGAATCCAGAATTGCTGGCGTAATATGGCGTGTAATGTGTCAGCTCCAGGGTGGCAGTGTATTTTGTGATAGTGGTCTATAATGAGATCCACGAGCGGACTTGAGCTGGGTAGAATAAGTGGGTGTTGAGCGTCATACCTAATTGACGCGTGAGAGAGACGACCACCGACTCGCAAGAGGTCGTCCTTTATAAACGGTGAGAGGCGTTGGAGACGAACTAGACAAGGTTTGTCAGTCTGCAGACGGTTCATATCCTCTGCAAACTCATTGTGCTGAACAGAGCGGACCCAGTGCAACAGAGCGTCCCTGCGTTCTCCAACTATGATCGGACCAGAGCGTCGCTCAGCTGGGCTGTGCCGACAATTGTAAATGAACCGTTGCATGCAAGCTGTCACACCAAGGAGCTTGCCGAGCGAGCTGAAACGAGTGAGCAAGTCCAGATCTAGGTCCGGGACTATATGAGCTGGTACCTTTTTTGGCTTAAGGCCTGGGAGAGTATGGAGGCCTAAAGAGGGTGGCATCTTGGGCCATGTGCAGGGAGGCTCTTTGAGCCAACTGGGGGACCACCAGAGATCATGAAGTGCGAGAGACTGGGCAGACATTCCCCTGCTGGCACAATCAGCAGGATTGAGGTTCGTGGGCACATGTCTCCACGTATCGCTGGTTGAGCTGGCTGTGATCTTAGTCACTCGATTGGCTTCGAAAGTCTGTAGCCTATGGGGAGGAGTATTGAGCCATGCCAGGACTATGGTACTGTCGGACCAGCATGTGTGTGTTTTAATAGGGATATGAGCCGACAATTGGGCTGACACTCGAGTCATGAGCTGGGATAAAAGAGCTGAGGCTGACAACTCTAACTTGGGGATTGAGAGAGGAGTCTTGATGGGTTTGGTTGACCTTTGACTTGCAAAATGACTAAGTGTACATTGACATGTCCATCGGTACTGAGCTCATAGAGGTAAATAACGGCACCAAAGCCAGCCTCTGATGCGTCCGCAAACCCGTGAAGCGAGTAAGTGGACGTGGGCTTATATTTACAGATGTGTCGAGGTAAGCGGAGGTTAGAGAGCTGAGGGAGATCCTCTGAGATGTGTTGCCACTCTGTGTGGACTTCTTCGGGAACAGGCTCATCCCATCCTATTTTCAGAAGCCACAGCTTCTGCAGGAGGGTCTTAGCGCGGAAAACAACTGGAGTAACCCAACCATTGGGATCATATAGAGACGCTACTGTGCTGAGAATTGAGCGCTTTGTAACTTGAGCTAGAGAGGGCAGAGAGATACGATAAGTGAATTCATCAGTTTGAGGAATCCACTGTATCCCCAACACTTTAATGGAACTAGAGTCGGGACTGAAGTCGAAATCTTTGGGCATGTCACATTGGTCATCTGGGAACCTTTCTAAGAGCTGGGGTGAGTTGGAGGTCCATTTACTGAGCTGGAAACCACCAAGAGCAAGTAACTCAATCAACTCGTTCTGGAGTGACTGAGCAGATTCCACAGAATCATGACCTGTAAGTATGTCATCCACAAAGATTGACTTGCGCAGGACCTGAGCAGCATGAGGGTAGCGGTGACCTTCGTCATCAGCTAATTGAAGTAAGGTGCGGATGGCATGATATGGGCTGGATCTTGATCCGTATGTGACGGTATTAAGGGCATACGTGAGAAGGGGCTTGTCTGGTGACGACCGCCAAAGAATGAGTTGATAATGTCTCTGATCTGGGTGAATGAGAATGTTCCTGAACATCATTCGGATGTCAGTACTGAACACTTGTGAGTGAGTTCGAAAAGACATGATAATGTCAACAATGTCTTGTTGTAGAGCTGGACCTGTGTGAAGGCAGTCATTTAAATTGACGCCGTTGGAGCTCTTACAACTCCCGTCAAACACACAGCGGATTTTTTCTGAGCCTGGCTTCATTATGCCATGATGTGTGTTCAAACGTCTAAGTAGCTTTAGTTGTATCATGTCTTAACTAGATGGCGCTCAACGTAGTTGCATTGCGCAATCGTTTTGTCTCATCCTAAAATGTACAGGCCTCTGTGATTTTCTGAATAAATAAGACTTCCACAGTAATACAGTGCAGTGTTTTAGTTCAAGTGAATAATAGTTAGTGAACATTGGTCCTTCGAGTCGGATAATCGTGAGTACAGTGGCATTGGAAAAATGTGAAGTGCTAAAAACTTTGTAAAAAAAATTGTGTTAAAAAGAACTTAGAATCATTTACGTATTTTGGACATAGTGCAATTTTGGTTGCTAAAAGACTTAGAATAATTTGTAAAAAAAAAACACTTGGAAAAATTTTTGAAATAAATTTAACTTACACAAATTAGTTAGCATAATAGTGTGCCTAAAAGACTTGGAAAATTAAAAAAAAAAATACTTGTAACATTTTTATAAGAAGAATATTGTTTAGTGTGTCACAATGTCGAATATTACGTCACAACAAGAACTTTTTGAACAAATTGAGCGACTTCACACAAACTTTAAGAAAACGTCTACAACTAGATACACTATTAGTTATTTAGAAACACGAAAAGACTTGTTAGAAGACTACTGGTCAAAATTTGCGACTGACCATAGAGAAGCTCTTAAGGATGAAACGGTTACAAAAGATGAAAAGAAAAAGTTAAAAGAGCTTCATGGACAGGCCGAGGACTTGTTTTTAGAATTCAAAACTACCCTAAAAGAACAAATTGCGGCTCAAACGAGTACTACAACTACAAATGTATCACCTACCTTCACAGTTCACAGTAAAACCAAATTACCACCGATCAATATTCCCACATTTTCTGGTAATTATCATGAATGGACGAATTTCAAAGATCTATTTATGTCTATGATACACAACGATAACGGACTCAGCGATATACATAAACATCACTATCTACGGTCGAGCCTCCAAGGAGAAGCAGAACAGCTGATTCGGCATTATGATGTCACGGCTGCTAATTATTCAAGGGCTTGGAATGCTTTAGTAAATCGCTACAGTAACACTAGAGTAATAGCAAATACTATCTTGAATCGTCTGCTAAATCAAAAGAAACTTACAAATGAGTGCCCTAAAAGCATTAAAGAGCTTCTCGATACTACCAATCAATGCTTAAGCAGTCTTAAAAGTATAGACATAGACACAAATAATTGGGATCCAATTATAGTACATATTGTAGTCTCAAAGTTAGACTATGAAACGCACAAATGTTGGGAGCAATCACTTGGGTCTTCTATAGAATTACCTTCCTATGCGAAATTAACCTCATACTTGGAAGGACGGTTCCTAGCCATGGAAATGGTACAAGCAACACAGAAAAGAGAAAGAAAGGAACCTTCATATTACACACCTGTAATACCAAAAAAACCCAAGCAAGTGAAAGCTTTCACCGCTGAAATTAATACGGAATGCTCCTATTGTAATAAGAATCACTACATCTGCCACTGCACTGAATTCACACAATTAGACGTTGATCAGCGAAAAGAATTCGTCAAAAACAACAACCTTTGTTTCAATTGCCTGGTCAAAGGACACTTAATCAAGAACTGTAGACAGACAACATCATGTAGAACTTGCAATCATAAGCATCATACACTCTTGCACAACAATAACATCATTGCTAAGCAAATTGTCACAGAAGCGGCACACACAGAAACTGATGAACCTGAAAATACACAAATAACAAGTATGAAAGTTGCCATGAATGACAATCAAGTTATACTGGCTACAGCCCAGATTGGTGTCAAGGACTTAAGTGGTTCTCTCGTCTACTTAAGAGCCCTTGTTGATCAAGGCTCACAGGCTACGTTTATAACTGAATCAGCAGTTCAACTGTTACGATTGAAAAGGTCAGCACAATCCGCGAATGTCACTGGCATAGGCAATCACACTCGACACTCACGTCACGTCGTGAGCTTAGACATTTATTCACAGATTGACACTGAGTACGTAACGCGAGTTAACGCGCACGTGCTCCCGAAACTGACTCCATTGCTACCCGCCAAAGAATTTGATATCTCACAATGGCCAGCTCTATCTCAAGTAAAGTTAGCAGACCCTCACTTGCACCGACCGGGGCCAATTGATGTACTGCTAGGCGCAGACGTCTATGCTTGCATTTTACTTCAAGGACTTCACAAATATGATTCTCTTCTAGCACAAAACTCCAAACTTGGTTGGTTACTGAGTGCCTGACGCACTACCAAATCGTCAGCTGATCTGCCCTCTCACAATATCACTGTTTCGACAACACTACTGGAGGTTGATCAACTACTACGAAGGTTTTGGGAGACGGAAGAGTACAAGACACATGAAAAACCCATGACGCTGCTGGATGAGAAATGTGAAGAGCACTATCAAAAAACACACACCAGACAAGAAGATGGACGCTATGTCGTACGACTTCCTTTTAAGGAATCACATGACGAGAATTTAGGCGATTCACGACAAATCGCATTACACAGACTAAGGCACATGGAAAAACGATTTGCCCACAAGCCTGACTTTAAAAGGGATTACATAAACTTCATAGACCAGTATGAAAAACTCAATCATATGGAAGAGATAGATCCACAAGAGAAACTAGACCACAAGGTTTATTATCTTCCACATCATGCGGTCTTACGAGAATCGAGCGCTACCACCAAGTTACGTGTGGTTTTCGATGGAACAGCACAACCTTCTGATGGCTCAGCTCTTAATAGTGAGTTACTAGTCGGGCCACCACTACAACAAGATTTACGCGATCTGATTATTCGCTGGCGCACTCATAAGATTTGTCTTCTTGCGGACGTGAAACAAATGTACCGCCAGATACTCGTCGCAAAGGAAGATACTGACTACCAGCGCATATTATGGCGTCCCTCTCCTGACGATCGTATCGTAGAGAAACGTTTGTTAACCGTAACTTATGGTACTTCGTGTGCTCCGTTTCTTGCCATTCGTACGCTAAAGCAACTTGCTCAAGATGAAAGATCAGAGTTCCCAGATTTAGTAGATATAATTAATAATGATTTTTATATGGATGACTTGCTCACGGGTGCGAATGGTGAGAGAGAAGCAGCGAGATTGCAACATCGAATCACACAAGTAATGGCTAAAGGTAAATTTGAAATGCACAAATGGGCATCCAATTGTCCTGAGGTTTTGAAAAGGGTCCCTAGCACGGACAAATCAATCAAAGAACACGTTGATATCACGATCGATGATACAATCAAAGCTTTAGGAATTAGATGGAACTCGCGTTACGATGTTTTCGAGTTTAAGTTGGAAATTTCGAAACCCACCGAAAGTTTTACCAAAACCTCAGTACTGTCGGACATCGCAAGAGCCTTCGACCCCTTGGGAATCTTAGGACCGGTTATAATTACAGCTAAGATATTTTTACAAAAACTCTGGCTTAGTGGCGTGAATTGGACTGATGAACTTCCTCTGGAACTTGCCTCAGAGTGGTCTAGTTATCGTGACCAGCTCTATCACATGCCAACACTATATCTGAACCGTTGGGTTCATACCCAATTAGACGGCATTGAGAAGGTGGAAATTCATGGGTTCAGCGATGCTTCGTGTTTAGCTTACGCTGCCGTGGTGTATTTGAGAGTTATCACAGCCCACGAAATTAATATTTCGATTGTAATAGCTAAAAGCAAGGTTGCACCTGTAAAACAAGTATCGGTGCCACGTTTAGAGCTTTGTGGTGCAGTCTTGCTTTCTAAGCTCCTCAAGGATGTTCAATGTAGTCTTCAACTCTCGGAAGAATCTGTTTATGCATGGACAGATTCCATGATCGTGTTAGCTTGGCTTCGAAGAAGTCCAAACACTTGGAAGACTTATGTAGCTAATCGTGTCACTGAAATTGTAAACAATGTGAGCAGTGGCCGGTGGCACCACATCAAATCCGCAGAAAACCCAGCTGACGCTGCGTCGCGTGGAATTCGCCCTGATTTAATGCAAGACTGTGAATTGTGGTGGCATGGTCCAACTCTGCTGCATAAAAATAATGACTTTAATGAAAGTCGTTCATCCTCCCTCGACATACCAGCAACTGAACTAGAATGTAAAGAAGAAACACAAACCAAGGAGAATAACATATCTTCTTTCCCTGTTGGTGTATCGAACGAGGATGATTACGGACTTGTTTACCTCGCTAGGTACTCCTCTTTGAACAAACTAGTTCGCGTTACTGCCTACCTAGTAAAATTTGTAAAGTTGTGCAAGGCTCGAATTGAAGCAAAAAAGAACCTCACTTCTCCTGAAATCATCCCTAAGCATTTAACTGTGGGCGAGTTAAGATATGCTTCGAACATTTGTATACGTCTTTCCCAAGGAATCTGGTTTCAGGAGGAATTACAAATGCTCAAGAAGGAGCAAAGAATTTCGAAATCCAGTGTGCTTGTTTCGCTTACACCCTTTCTTGATCAAAACGGAATTATACGTGTTACCGGGCGTCTACGCAATGCTCAAGTGAACTTTAATGCCATGTCTCCGATCGTACTCGCGTCTAAATGCCATTTCGCCAGGCTAATTGTCAATGATGCTCATGTTCACTGTTTGCATGGAGGCCCGCAACTGACTTTAAATGGTATTCGTTGTAAATATTGGATAATCGGCGCAAAGAGCTTAGTCAAACGGACTGTCAGTAAATGTATACCCTGTTTTAAACAATCCGCTACGCCAATTAATCAAATTATGGGTCAATTACCAGCCTGTCGGGTCACCCCAGATAAACCGTTTCGTAATAGTGGAGTGGACTTTGCAGGTCCTGTCCTTCTGAAACTGTATCCTGGTAGATGTAAACGCACCTGTAAAGCTTACATCTCTTTGTTTGTGTGCACTGTCACCAAGGCTATCCACTTGGAGCTTGTTAGTGACCTCTCTACAGCTGCCTTTATAGCGGCTTTCCGACGATTTGTTTCCAGGCGCGGTCACTGTCGCGACCTGTGGAGTGACTGTGGCACTAACTTCGTTGGTGCCTCCAAAGAGCTAGATCAAATGTTTAAAAATCGAAAATCTGAAGTGGTTGGAAAAATCGCCGAAATCCTGGCTAATGAGCAAACCACTTGGCACTTTATTCCACCTGGTTCTCCCCACTTTGGAGGACTCTGGGAAGCAGGTGTCAGATCAGTTAAGACCCATCTCAAGCGCGTTATTGGACAGACCCTTCTTACATTCGAAGAGTACACAACGTTGTTGGCTCAGGTTGAATCGTGCGTAAATTCTCGACCGTTGTCCCCAATAAGTACTTCAATAGAAGATGTTTCTCCAATCACGCCGGGCCATTTCCTTATAGGAGAAGCCCCGATCACTGTTCCGGAAGAAAGTCTCACGGATGTCAATATCTCGCGTCTAAAACGTTGGCAAATGTTACAAAAAATGTTGCAATCACTTTGGGTCCGATGGAGCTCAGAGTACTTAACAACCCTTCAGAATCGATATAAATGGACAGTTCGCAATCCAGATCCTGAAATCGGAACAGTAGTTCTGGTGAAAGATGAAAGACTCCCTCCCGGAAAGTGGTTGCTAGGCCGCATCATAGATAAGCATCCTGGTAAAGACGGCTTAACTCGTGTTGTTACATTGAAGTTAAAAAACAGTACCTTCCTTAGACCGATAACCAAAATCTGCCCTTTACCGTTGGATTCTTAACTATGAACATAATTTAAGTTAATACAGTCTTTAAGTTAATCTGTTGCATGGTAATAGTTAAGCAATTTTGTATGTTAGTTGATATCAGTATTGGTGAATCCCTCTCGATTCACCTATTCTAATTTGAAATGGTTTGTTCCATTCCTTTGTTTAAATTATACATTAGATTATATTCTTACAAAGGACAATTCGTCCTTGGAGGCCGGCAATGTTCAATCGTCTAAGTAGCTTTAGTTGTATCATGTCTTAACTAGATGGCGCTCAACGTAGTTGCATTGCGCAATCGTTTTGTCTCATCCTAAAATGTACAGGCCTCTGTGATTTTCTGAATAAATAAGACTTCCACAGTAATACAGTGCAGTGTTTTAGTTCAAGTGAATAATAGTTAGTGAACAATGTGGGATGTAGTAATGAGGTTTATGAGCAAAGGTATGGGGGTGACACGGTGACATATGTCCCAACTTTATGTAGTCTGACATGAACTCTACATATTTTGAGCGGAAAGGCGGGTTCGCTTGCAGCTTCTTCTCTAAATTGAGAAACCTGCGTAGCGCAATTGCATGAGTACTACCTAGAGCCGGCGCATTGTGCAGAAATGGGAGTGTGACCATATATTGGCCTGATGGTTCACGAGTAGTTGTGGTGCGAAATATGTCCTCGCACTGCTCTTCTAAGGGGCTGGTATGTTTGTAGGTTTGGGGTTCCTCAGACTCCCAAAACCTCTCGAGACTTTTGTGTATATCATGAGTGGACTGTTCTGAGTCCGTGTGAGAGCCGACAATGTGAACCGAGTTGACCTGATTCGTGGGTGAATCATGTAAACTTTCAAAAGGTCCTATCAGTGTGAAATCAAATATCGTGCCGAAGGCTATGGGCTTGCCAGGGCCGAGAGAAACCTTGGTTCCGTCTAAGACTTGTCCAAGAACGTCAGAACCTAATATGAGATCAACTGGAGCTGGTGTGTGGTATTCCCGATCAGCAAGAGGAATGGGCGGGTGACCTGATAATTGAGTGAGATCTGGAACCTTTTCTTATGGTAGGTATCCAGTGACATTTTTTAGTATGTGAGCTGTGGCCGTGATCGTGGGTGTGTCACGATGTGTGGGTCGGCATACAATTGTGATTGATGCCTTTAACTCTTGTGTGTGCTGATTGCCTACACCTGAGATTTTTAAAGATGTGTGATGTAATGGTAAATTTAAAATTCTGGCCATGCGCTGAGAACAAAGGGTCAGCATACTGCCACAATCTAATAGAGCTCGAGCTGAGTGAAACTGGCCATGAGCGTCCGCTATTTTAAGCGATACGGTCGGCAGTAATATGGGTGTGTGAGTGACGTGTTCTACACGTCGTGCTGAGTCACCTAAATTTTGTGTTTGAGCCGAATTTGTGGAGTGGGGAAGAGCTGAGTGTGTGAGGGCTGAGTGTGTAAGAGATGAGTGTGCTGAGTGTGTAAGAGATGATTGTGCTGAGTCTTCGCCTTCAAAGTGCTCGGTGATGGTAGGTAGTCAACGTGGACTACGTACCCGTGACCTATTTGGCGAGCGCGACTGAGGGGGTGCCGACGGATACCGGTAATCATGTGCCGGACTCTACCTGGGCTCCTCACGTAAATGAGGAGGCAGTAGATGAGCAGATGAGTGTACAGGAGACACGGCCCCATGGCGATGCAACGAAGTGTGGTGGTCAGTCCGCCCACACTCCTTGCACGCACGCGCAGATCTGCACTCGTTCTCATAGTGAGGACCCAAACAGCGTCGGCACCGGTCACGTGCATTTACAAAGTCCCACCGACCTTGAACCGGTTGGTTGTTGTACTGTGGGCAGGCGATGAGCTTGTGTCCCTTAGTCCGGCAGTATGGGCATGGCATACCACCAGTAGGGGATGAAGGTTGAGCCGAATAATCTGGTCGGCGCGTGGGTGAAGGGGATGATTGAGCCGAGTAGACTGGCACTGTCTTATGTGCCAAAAATGGCTGACGAATGGGATAAGAGAAGCGGTTGTCCCGCCGAAAAGGTATGGGGCGGAACTCTTGACGAGTGGGATAGGGCAGACGTGGGGTACCTCGAGGAGGCTGTGTCAGCTGGCTGAGCTGAGCGAGCCTTCCTGAAGGAGTAGGCCGCGATGAGGACCGAGCGGCCTGGGACGTAACGCCAGACAGCTCATTCTCCACGCAGCGCGCATGCTCCTCCAGGAACTCGATAAGGTTCTTCAGTGTGGGCAGAGATGCGCGAGATCCGTACTTCCGCTCGAAAAGAGTACGGAGCTCACCTTGGAGTTTTCGTACCGCTATGGATACGAAAACATAATCCGAGTCCTTCTTTTGGCAGATCTAGATGAACCAGAGCGCTTTGCGCTGATATGAGCGGAGTGAGAAACAACACGCGTATATTTGAGCGGATGTCGATTTGTGGTAGCCCCAAAATTATTTATTTATTTATTATAATAATTATTTATTTATTATAATTATAATTACTACGGGCGAACCCAATTACAGCAATTATGTAATATTATTAAATAAAAGTTTAGTTTACAAGATTTAACTTAACTTATGGCCATAATAACTAATAAATTTACAAACTAATTGACATTTGCTATCAAAGAAGACGTCAGCAGACGGTTCGGACTCGATGAATGCGTTGAGAGCTTTCGTCATCTTAAACATTGTTGAGGTGGCGTGAGCGTGCGTGCGGCTGGTGGGTGCAGCAAACAACTGCCGCTTCCGACACGAGCGCCATCGCACGCAATTGTCCGGTGCAAACAATCTGAGCAGCCCAGTAAGCAACTCGGGACAGTCGATTTCTCCCCTCAAAATTTTCAGAGCGAAAATTAGCTCGCAACTACTTCGCCTAGATTTCAAGGAGGTCATACCTAACATGTATGTCCACAAATCGATCTATGAGAACACGACGGTTCTCGTATCGTCGAGTGAGAATATCCAGAGCCACTGGATAGTTTTCATTGGTGGGCTGAAGATGAGACACCATGCTAAGTGCCTCACCTGAGAGAGAGGAAAGCAGAAAGTGGTGCTTTACCGCATCCGAAACTATAGCCATTTCGTCGATAAGGCTTCGAAAAATGGCTATTAAGGAAGGCCAATCCTCTATTTTTGACGAAAATTTGGGTAGAGAAATTTTCGGCAGGACTCCGGCGGGCGGGGCTGGGCTGGGGGGGGCAGGCTTGGGCGGAAGTGACGTCGATGTGCCGAGTTGACCTGATTCGTGGGTGAATCGCGTAAACTTTCAAAAGGTCCTATCAGTGTGAAATCAAATATCGTGCCGAAGGCTATGGGCAGAAAATATCATGCGTAGTTGGGTGAAAGAATGTTCCAGAACTGGATGAGCAGATTTTATTTTATTATTTCAGTGGACTGTATAATTTTGGGCTGAGATTCAGACCATAGGTCGCTGGTTCAACGGCTGAGAAGGACCAAAGATCAAAATCAATTTTTTTTTTCTGAGCAGCGGACTGCATAATAGGGGCTGGTTCAAAGACCCTCGAAGGACCAAATATGACACCGCTAGGGTGTCAGGATGCAGAGCAGAATTTGAGTAACGTGCTGATGTGTGGGAGATATGGAGAGAGAGAAACAATATGGGATGTGAGCACTGGCACTGACCTAGAGTTTGGGTAACGTGCTGATGTGTGGGAGATATGGAGAGAGAGAAACAATATGGGATGTGAGCACTGGCACTGACCTAGAGTTTGGGTAACGTGCTGATGTGTGGGAGATTTGGAGAGAGAGAAACAATATGGGATGTGAGCACTGGCACTGACCTAGAGTTTGGGTAACGTGCTGATGTGTGGGAGATATGGAGAGAGAGAAACAATATGGGATGTGAGCACTGGCACTGACCTAGAGTTTGGGTAACGTGCTGATGTGTGGGAGATATGGAGAGAGAGAAACAATATGGGATGTGAGCTCTGGCACTGACCTAGAGTTTGGGTAACGTGCTGATGTGTGGGAGATATGGAGAGAGAGAAACAATATGGGATGTGAGCACTGGCACTGACCTAGAGTTTGGGTAACGTGCTGATGTGTGGGAGATATGGAGAGAGAGAAACAATATGGGATGTGAGCACTGGCACTGACCTAGAGTTTGGGTAACGTGCTGATGTGTGGGAGATATGGAGAGAGAGAAACAATATGGGATGTGAGCACTGGCACTGACCTAGAGTTTGGGTAACGTGCTGATGTGTGGGAGATATGGAGAGAGAGAAACAATATGGGATGTGAGCACTGGCACTGACCTAGAGTTTGGGTAACGTGCTGATGTGTGGGAGATATGGAGAGAGAGAAACAATATGGGATGTGAGCACTGGCACTGACCTAGAGTTTGGGTAACGTGCTGATGTGTGGGAGATATGGAGAGAGAGAAACAATATGGGATGTGAGCACTGGCACTGACCTAGAGTTTGGGTAACGTGCTGATGTGTGGGAGATATGGAGAGAGAGAAACAATATGGGATGTGAGCACTGGCACTGACCTAGAGTTTGGGTAACGTGCTGATGTGTGGGAGATATGGAGAGAGAGAAACAATATGGGATGTGAGCACTGGCACTGACCTAGAGTTTGGGTAACGTGCTGATGTGTGGGAGATATGGAGAGAGAGAAACAATATGGGATGTGAGCACTGGCACTGACCTAGAGTTTGGGTAACGTGCTGATGTGTGGGAGATATGGAGAGAGAGAAACAATATGGGATGTGAGCACTGGCACTGACCTAGAGTTTGGGTGACGTGCTGATGTGTGGGAGATATGGAGAGAGAGAAACAATATGGGATGTGAGCACTGGCACTGACCTAGAGTTTGGGTGACGTGCTGATGTGTGGGAGATTTGGAGAGAGAGAAACAATATGGGATGTGAGCACTGGCACTGACCTAGAGTTTGGGTAACGTGCTGATGTGTGGGAGATATGGAGAGAGAGAAACAATATGGGATGTGAGCACTGGCACTGACCTAGAGTTTGGGTGACGTGCTGATGTGTGGGAGATTTGGAGAGAGAGAAACAATATGGGATGTGAGCACTGGCACTGACCTAGAGTTTGGGTAACGTGCTGATGTGTGGGAGATTTGGAGAGAGAGAAACAATATGGGATGTGAGCACTGGCACTGACCTAGAGTTTGGGTGACGTGCTGATGTGTGGGAGATATGGAGAGAGAGAAACAATATGGGATGTGAGCACTGGCACTGACCTAGAGTTTGGGTAACGTGCTGATGTGTGGGAGATATGGAGAGAGAGAAACAATATGGGATGTGAGCACTGGCACTGACCTAGAGTTTGGGTAACGTGCTGATGTGTGGGAGATATGGAGAGAGAGAAACAATATGGGATGTGAGCACTGGCACTGACCTAGAGTTTGGGTAACGTGCTGATGTGTGGGAGATATGGAGAGAGAGAAACAATATGGGATGTGAGCACTGGCACTGACCTAGAGTTTGGGTAACGTGCTGATGTGTGGGAGATATGGAGAGAGAGAAACAATATGGGATGTGAGCACTGGCACTGACCTAGAGTTTGGGTAACGTGCTGATGTGTGGGAGATATGGAGAGAGAGAAACAATATGGGATGTGAGCACTGGCACTGACCTAGAGTTTGGGTAACGTGCTGATGTGTGGGAGATATGGAGAGAGAGAAACAATATGGGATGTGAGCACTGGCACTGACCTAGAGTTTGGGTAACGTGCTGATGTGTGGGAGATATGGAGAGAGAGAAACAATATGGGATGTGAGCACTGGCACTGACCTAGAGTTTGGGTAACGTGCTGATGTGTGGGAGATATGGAGAGAGAGAAACAATATGGGATGTGAGCACTGGCACTGACCTAGAGTTTGGGTAACGTGCTGATGTGTGGGAGATATGGAGAGAGAGAAACAATATGGGATGTGAGCACTGGCACTGACCTAGAGTTTGGGTAACGTGCTGATGTGTGGGAGATATGGAGAGAGAGAAACAATATGGGATGTGAGCACTGGCACTGACCTAGAGTTTGGGTAACGTGCTGATGTGTGGGAGATATGGAGAGAGAGAAACAATATGGGATGTGAGCACTGGCACTGACCTAGAGTTTGGGTAACGTGCTGATGTGTGGGAGATATGGAGAGAGAGAAACAATATGGGATGTGAGCACTGGCACTGACCTAGAGTTTGGGTAACGTGCTGATGTGTGGGAGATATGGAGAGAGAGAAACAATATGGGATGTGAGCACTGGCACTGACCTAGAGTTTGGGTAACGTGCTGATGTGTGGGAGATATGGAGAGAGAGAAACAATATGGGATGTGAGCACTGGCACTGACCTAGAGTTTGGGTAACGTGCTGATGTGTGGGAGATATGGAGAGAGAGAAACAATATGGGATGTGAGCACTGGCACTGACCTAGAGTTTGGGTAACGTGCTGATGTGTGGGAGATATGGAGAGAGAGAAACAATATGGGATGTGAGCACTGGCACTGACCTAGAGTTTGGGTAACGTGCTGATGTGTGGGAGATTTGGAGAGAGAGAAACAATATGGGATGTGAGCACTGGCACTGACCTAGAGTTTGGGTAACGTGCTGATGTGTGGGAGATATGGAGAGAGAGAAACAATATGGGATGTGAGCACTGGCACTGACCTAGAGTTTGGGTAACGTGCTGATGTGTGGGAGATATGGAGAGAGAGAAACAATATGGGATGTGAGCACTGGCACTGACCTAGAGTTTGGGTAACGTGCTGATGTGTGGGAGATATGGAGAGAGAGAAACAATATGGGATGTGAGCACTGGCACTGACCTAGAGTTTGGGTGACGTGCTGATGTGTGGGAGATATGGAGAGAGAGAAACAATATGGGATGTGAGCACTGGCACTGACCTAGAGTTTGGGTAACGTGCTGATGTGTGGGAGATATGGAGAGAGAGAAACAATATGGGATGTGAGCACTGGCACTGACCTAGAGTTTGGGTAACGTGCTGATGTGTGGGAGATATGGAGAGAGAGAAACAATATGGGATGTGAGCACTGGCACTGACCTAGAGTTTGGGTCACGTGCTGATGTGTGGGAGATATGGAGAGAGAGAAACAATATGGGATGTGAGCACTGGCACTGACCTAGAGTTTGGGTAACGTGCTGATGTGTGGGAGATATGGAGAGAGAGAAACAATATGGGATGTGAGCACTGGCACTGACCTAGAGTTTGGGTAACGTGCTGATGTGTGGGAGATATGGAGAGAGAAACAATATGGGATGTGAGCACTGGCACTGACCTAGAGTTTGGGTAACGTGCTGATGTGTGGGAGATATGGAGAGAGAGAAACAATATGGGATGTGAGCACTGGCACTGACCTAGAGTTTGGGTAACGTGCTGATGTGTGGGAGATATGGAGAGAGAAACAATATGGGATGTGAGCACTGGCACTGACCTAGAGTTTGGGTAACGTGCTGATGTGTGGGAGATATGGAGAGAGAGAAACAATATGGGATGTGAGCACTGGCACTGACCTAGAGTTTGGGTAACGTGCTGATGTGTGGGAGATATGGAGAGAGAGAAACAATATGGGATGTGAGCACTGGCACTGACCTAGAGTTTGGGTAACGTGCTGATGTGTGGGAGATATGGAGAGAGAGAAACAATATGGGATGTGAGCACTGGCACTGACCTAGAGTTTGGGTAACGTGCTGATGTGTGGGAGATATGGAGAGAGAGAAACAATATGGGATGTGAGCACTGGCACTGACCTAGAGTTTGGGTAACGTGCTGATGTGTGGGAGATATGGAGAGAGAAACAATATGGGATGTGAGCACTGGCACTGACCTAGAGTTTGGGTAACGTGCTGATGTGTGGGAGATATGGAGAGAGAGAAACAATATGGGATGTGAGCACTGGCACTGACCTAGAGTTTGGGTAACGTGCTGATGTGTGGGAGATATGGAGAGAGAGAAACAATATGGGATGTGAGCACTGGCACTGACCTAGAGTTTGGGTAACGTGCTGATGTGTGGGAGATATGGAGAGAGAGAAACAATATGGGATGTGAGCACTGGCACTGACCTAGAGTTGGGGTAACGTGCTGATGTGTGGGAGATATGGAGAGAGAGAAACAATATGGGATGTGAGCACTGGCACTGACCTAGAGTTTGGGTAACGTGCTGATGTGTGGGAGATATGGAGAGAGAGAAACAATATGGGATGTGAGCACTGGCACTGACCTAGAGTTTGGGTAACGTGCTGATGTGTGGGAGATATGGAGAGAGAGAAACAATATGGGATGTGAGCACTGGCACTGACCTAGAGTTTGGGTAACGTGCTGATGTGTGGGAGATATGGAGAGAGAGAAACAATATGGGATGTGAGCACTGGCACTGACCTAGAGTTTGGGTAACGTGCTGATGTGTGGGCGATATGGAGAGAGAGAAACAATATGGGATGTGAGCACTGGCACTGACCTAGAGTTTGGGTAACGTGCTGATGTGTGGGAGATATGGAGAGAGAGAAACAATATGGGATGTGAGCACTGGCACTGACCTAGAGTTTGGGTAACGTGCTGATGTGTGGGAGATATGGAGAGAGAGAAACAATATGGGATGTGAGCACTGGCACTGACCTAGAGTTTGGGTAACGTGCTGATGTGTGGGAGATATGGAGAGAGAGAAACAATATGGGATGTGAGCACTGGCACTGACCTAGAGTTTGGGTAACGTGCTGATGTGTGGGAGATATGGAGAGAGAGAAACAATATGGGATGTGAGCACTGGCACTGACCTAGAGTTTGGGTAACGTGCTGATGTGTGGGAGATATGGAGAGAGAGAAACAATATGGGATGTGAGCACTGGCACTGACCTAGAGTTTGGGTAACGTGCTGATGTGTGGGCGATATGGAGAGAGAGAAACAATATGGGATGTGAGCACTGGCACTGACCTAGAGTTTGGGTAACGTGCTGATGTGTGGGAGATATGGAGAGAGAGAAACAATATGGGATGTGAGCACTGGCACTGACCTAGAGTTTGGGTAACGTGCTGATGTGTGGGAGATATGGAGAGAGAGAAACAATATGGGATGTGAGCACTGGCACTGACCTAGAGTTTGGGTAACGTGCTGATGTGTGGGAGATATGGAGAGAGAGAAACAATATGGGATGTGAGCACTGGCACTGACCTAGAGTTTGGGTAACGTGCTGATGTGTGGGAGATATGGAGAGAGAGAAACAATATGGGATGTGAGCACTGGCACTGACCTAGAGTTTGGGTAACGTGCTGATGTGTGGGAGATATGGAGAGAGAGAAACAATATGGGATGTGAGCACTGGCACTGACCTAGAGTTTGGGTAACGTGCTGATGTGTGGGAGATATGGAGAGAGAGAAACAATATGGGATGTGAGCACTGGCACTGACCTAGAGTTTGGGTAACGTGCTGATGTGTGGGAGATATGGAGAGAGAGAAACAATATGGGATGTGAGCACTGGCACTGACCTAGAGTTTGGGTAACGTGCTGATGTGTGGGCGATATGGAGAGAGAGAAACAATATGGGATGTGAGCACTGGCACTGACCTAGAGTTTGGGTAACGTGCTGATGTGTGGGAGATATGGAGAGAGAGAAACAATATGGGATGTGAGCACTGGCACTGACCTAGAGTTTGGGTAACGTGCTGATGTGTGGGAGATATGGAGAGAGAGAAACAATATGGGATGTGAGCACTGGCACTGACCTAGAGTTTGGGTAACGTGCTGATGTGTGGGCGATATGGAGAGAGAGAAACAATATGGGATGTGAGCACTGGCACTGACCTAGAGTTTGGGTAACGTGCTGATGTGTGGGAGATATGGAGAGAGAGAAACAATATGGGATGTGAGCACTGGCACTGACCTAGAGTTTGGGTAACGTGCTGATGTGTGGGAGATATGGAGAGAGAGAAACAATATGGGATGTGAGCACTGGCACTGACCTAGAGTTTGGGTAACGTGCTGATGTGTGGGAGATATGGAGAGAGAGAAACAATATGGGATGTGAGCACTGGCACTGACCTAGAGTTTGGGTAACGTGCTGATGTGTGGGAGATATGGAGAGAGAGAAACAATATGGGATGTGAGCACTGGCACTGACCTAGAGTTTGGGTAACGTGCTGATGTGTGGGAGATATGGAGAGAGAGAAACAATATGGGATGTGAGCACTGGCACTGACCTAGAGTTTGGGTAACGTGCTGATGTGTGGGAGATATGGAGAGAGAGAAACAATATGGGATGTGAGCACTGGCACTGACCTAGAGTTTGGGTAACGTGCTGATGTGTGGGAGATATGGAGAGAGAGAAACAATATGGGATGTGAGCACTGGCACTGACCTAGAGTTTGGGTAACGTGCTGATGTGTGGGAGATATGGAGAGAGAGAAACAATATGGGATGTGAGCACTGGCACTGACCTGGCTGGTGGTTTTCTTTGTCTCCAAAATGGCCGCACGAAAGACGCGGCGCGCCGACAAAACTGCTGCTGGGCTGATGGGAGATGCACTTTAGATGCACTTGCACACAAAATAGTTTAATGGTATGATCACACGAGCCGATAAATGTTTGGGCGGATAAAAATGGCACGGCACTGCGTGCATCGAGACGCGTGTGGTTCTGCCCAACTCTCTGAGGTCACCGCGGACACTCGACTGTCGGTCGACCCCCCGCGCGCGCCGGCCGTGTTCGACACACTGGAGCGCCCTCTAGCGGATAAACGTCGCGTTGCGCGAACAGCCAACCATCAATCAATCAACCATCCCTAAAATAACTGAGACGAGCGTTGCTTAACTTGAAGCAACAAAGAACATAAACATTAAAATGAACGCAAATGTTCATGCTCATGTGTTCAAAGTTGGATTTAAAGTATATTAAAATCATTGTCTTTTTATTTACTAATAATGAGTGTAAGTACCTAACGAGATTAAGTAAAAACCACAAAACTAAATATTTACCTAGAGTTATTTACCTATTTACGTATCAAGAACTCATTTTATATTTGTTAATTCATTTAGTTATACTAATTATGATCTCACCCGCATAAATACCCATTTCGGGTTGCAACCCGGGTTGCTACCCATTTCCGCCACCCATCTCTCGACCCGCACCCACACCCACCGCTACTTGAGCAGCTGACAGTCGATTCACATAACAGTCATGTGAGATCTACGATCGATGTCAATATCAGCCGGCTTACTATGACTTTTGTATTTGCCACGGTACCTCCCGGACTAAATGACGATGCAGTGTTTTAAGAACCCTTGAAATCGGACATTTGTAACTGAAGCCATAGGTTGATTCAGATTATGTGTTTTTAGTTATGGAGAAAAAATCCCAAAGTTGGACATTTTTACTGTCCCTAAAATGAGAAATGTAAAATATCTCGATATTTTTCAAATGTCAATAGCTTTTTGTGTAGCTACTTAATAGAGTTAATAATTGTTCATATTTTGTGCTTTTTTAAAAATTATCTTAGGGCTTAAGTTACGCCGGAGACATTTTTTATTTTATTTTTTCATATTTTATTACTTTTTCGTCAAAGTCTGCAATTTCCGCAATAATGTTTAAACACAAATAGATAACTTGGTATGCCATCTTATAAAAAAAACTAGTGTTTTGCGTGGTGCGCGGGCTGCAAGCAGCCCGCGATATTTGTTGTGCTCTGTTTTTTCTTTTTGATTTGCGTTTTTTTTCTTTGAATCAGTGACATATTGGACTTGTACTACAGTGAAGTATTGGCAATCTGTAGAAAATCCGTGATTGACAGAGGATGGGATGTGTGTCGAGTGTCAAAACCTGTCATCGGTTGGAAGATGTGTGAAAAAGAGTCATTGGGCATTTAGTTGGACTCGCCCGCGCACCTGCGGTGCGCGACCTCGTCCCTCGGTGAACGGTAGGCACATGTTGTTTGGCTTGATGACTCGGCCGCGCACCTGTGGTGCGCACCCTCGTCATAGTTCTGGAATGTCTGACCTCCGGAAGCGTGCGCTCAGCCTGCGGCTTCGCGCCCGCTGCCTCCGGGCTCGGCCTGCGGCCGAGTAAGTATGTCAACTTATTGTAACAACACAAAGAGCAACCTTGAAAACGTGTGGAAACTGAGTTTCAGGGCGATCGGTTGAATAAACGCGATTGACATTGTTTTGTCAGTTGTCAAAAGTCAAAATTTGTCATCGGTCGGGAAGAGCGCGTGATACTAATCATTCGAGTGCAAACCCGGAAGCGCTACCACCATCCGTTCCGAAGTTAGAGAAAAAAAAAAATTAAAAAAAAAATCAATATATCAAAAATGTCAAATTTATTTTTGCCAAATTGTGGCCGTTTTGATGCCATTCACTATGGTGAAAACCACGTAGCTGTAGCTCCAACCGTTCTCGAGATAATCCAATTGCGCGGATGTGGCCGACTCGGCCAATTTGCACGAATTTGTAGAATTCGTATTTGCTATCCTACTCTCAATGTAAGGCGGGCGTCTACTGGGGATCAAACTGAACGCGGTCGGGAATTTCCGTGCGAAATGGACGAAAACGTGAATAAGCGGGCGCCCGCGCAGATGCGCTACGAAACAAGTATTACCTTCTTCCATGTCGCCTCTGAGGGTAAACCACTTTTAGGATCGAAAACAAAGGTTTTGAAGTAAAACAAAACTTTAAAAAGATGGAAATTATTTAGGTAAAATAAATTAAACATTAATAAGCTTTTATCAACCATCTCATCCCATCCCACTCTCACTAATATTGTAAATGTGAAAGTTTGGATGGATGTTTGTTACTCTTTCACACCGTAACTACTGAAATGATTGGGCTGAAATTTTGCATGAATGTAGTTCTAGACCTGGAATAGGACATAGGCTACTTTTTATCCCATAAATGTGTCACCCTTTCACGCCGTAATTGAACCGATTGGGCTAAAACTTTGCACAAATAAAGTTCTAGATCTAGAATAGGATAAAAACTGCTTTTTATTCCATAAATCATTTTCCATAGAAAAGCTATCAAAGAGACATAATAAAATGGGAAACACTGAGGCGTATCACAAACACATTTCACCAGCTATGTTTGCTGTGTAGGTAACGGTCCGAAAAATATTGACAGATTTTATAGGAGTAGACAAAAACTAATTCAACACGGGCGAAGCCGCGGGCAAAAGCTAGTTTAGTAAAATAATTTTAAGAATATGCCTATACACGTACAGTCAAGACCACATTAAGTTATTTATTTATTTTTTACATTTTTAAATTTTATTATGTGCCGTGATAGAAGCCACAGTAATACGATTATTTGAAATTTTCAATTGGCTACATATTGCGGCGCAAAAACTGTAGGTAGACCCTTGTGACAGACAGACTGACAGACAGCGGAGGCTCAGTAACAGGATCCAGTTTGGCACTCTGTCAGTACGGAACCATAAAAAGAGGCAGTTATCTATTTGCATTTTCATAATTTATTTCCATTTTTATCACATCTGTAATACGTATTTGTTTTATTCTATGGGAAACTGGCAATTCTACACACACTAATATTTTTCTGGTAATGAGTAAGCGAGATGGATATACAAACGAAATGGCACTAGGGTTTTTACGATAAAATACTGTTTTATTGGAAAATAAATACAAAACAAATTAGTAATTTACCCAAAATAAATATGAACTGACAATTTTACTCCTTTTTTTACTTGCACCATTATTCCTTCACAAAAGAAGTCATATCTTGTCACCTTCAGCATTGGTTGCATTATCTAAGTAGCGTCCATTTCTCTCACTCACTTGCAAGCAACTAAATGAGGTTTTGGTTAATTGACCAAACTTTAAAGTGCAATGTTTCAGTGCAGTATGCCTTGTCTAGTGAATAAATTAAGGTCTCTGGGTAAAGTAAACTTAATTGGATATTTATGAAGAAAGGTATGTCATGCAGAGAAATTTATGCATTGTAAAAAAATAATGGTGGGGAGAAATTATATGAACTGCATCAAAAAAACCTGAAAATTTTCTTTTTACAATTATCTTCTAACACGTCCATTAAAACAAGTCACAACTTGAATAAATTGATAGATTTTCGAATCACACAACCCACCATTCTTGCTTCATACGTGGGACGCACTATAAGTTTCCGGAATGAATATGAAAAAATACTATTAAAGGTACAAAATTAATTTATTGTTTTTCAAAATAATCTCCCTTGGCGTCTATGCACTTTTTCATTCGATCAAACCAGTTTTGAAAACTTTTGTGCCACTCCCCTGTGGTGACCTCTGAAACGTGTTTTTCATACTCCTCGACAGCCTCTTCTGGTGATGAAAATCGTTGACCGCGTAATTGGTTCTTAATTTTTGGGAACAGAAAAAAGTCACAAGGTGCCAGGTCGGGACTGTATGCAGGATGACTCATGAGTTCTACATTTTTCGTCTTCAAAAAGTCGTTTGTCTGTCTGGCCGTGTGAGAACTAGCATTGTCGTGGTGCAGGAGGATACGGCGTTTACGGTTATTTTTACGGAGTTCGTCAATAACTTCCGGCAAACAAATGGTCGTGTACCAGTCACTATTCACGGTACGACGATTCTCTAAAGCAACAGTAGCCACGTGTCCAGTTTTATTAAAAAAAGAAGCAATCATCCGCTTAGATGCACTTTTCACGCGCGCCACTTTGGTTGGTTTCGGCTCATCTTGAAAGACCCATACGCTCGATTGCTGCTTTGTTTTGGGATCGTAGCAATAAATCCATGTTTCGTCACCTGTTACTATGTCCCACACCAAATTTGACAAAGCACGTTACAGCAACAAGGTTAAAGGGGTTCAGAGCTATGAACGCCCTTAGTCCTATTTTAAATCGGCGAAGTAAATTGAGTTCTAGAACCAAAATGAGCATATATTCTACTTTAGTCAGACCCTGTATTACATACGCCGCTCCTGTTTGGAGCAGCACATGCAAAACTAATTATAGTAATCTCCAAATTTTACAAAACAAAGCTCTCAAAATTTCTTATAATACCCCTTTTAAGACTAACCTATTAAAATTACACAAAGCTATAAATTTTCCTCCCTTACCAGAATTCATTTTAAAAATGTCCACAAAGTTCTATCGCGATAAGAATCCCCATCATTCAAACTGTCTGGTTTCCTCCATAGGTCAAAAGCGTAAACATGATTTACCATATATCGATAGATACAAAACTTATCGCCTGCCCCATCACTATGTGTTGCTAAGTGAGCAGTAAAACAATGCGAAGCGCTTTGTTAACTAGTGGGTACCTTCAAATTTGTTTTGCCGGCTACTTGGTGTTAAAATACCGTCGGTATTTATTTAGGTTTAATTCGTGTATGTACATATTAATTACCAAATTTGACGCACCTTCGTTGAATCTGGTAAGCATGGCACTGCACCAAGTGACGCGGTCCGTTTTTTGAGCCTCGGTCAAGTTGTGTGGGATCCACCGCGAGCACAGCTTTCTCACACCCAAATGTTTGTGTAGGATTGATTGTATTTGACTCATGCCTATTTCTAAGGATGCGCGAATTTCATGGTAGGTCACATGCCTGTCTGTTTCAATCATACGGCGCACAGCATCGATGTTTTTGTTGGTCACAGCGGTGGACGGCCGACCATCGCGAGATTCGTCATTGAGATTGATACGACCACGCTTGAATTCTGCAAACCAGCTATAAACAGTCGTCTTGCATGGTGCTTCATTGCCAAAAGCTGTTTCAAGCCGAGCGATGCTCTGTTGAGCTGTCAAATTACACTTAAAATCGTAGAAAATCATATTACGAAAATTTTCCCGAGTTAAATCCATGTTGATGCAGACACACAATTTTTTAAATGGCGCCACAAGGTAAAAACAAAAGACAGTCAGATGAAACAAACTGCATTCTACAGCCAAAGAGTTCTATTTTCAAATGTTGCAATAAATTTTTAAATATTGTTTATGTAAGTGGCCAGTTCCGGAAACTTTTAGTGTTACCTATGTATAAATATTATTTAGCTCACATACATACAACTAACAACTTAGTCGAATCTTGGGAAATCTCCACAAGGGCCTAAAGCATTTTAAATATTCAATCATTTCAGTGTAGCCCACAGATATTTATGTCTGTGGTGTAGCCGTACAAGCTCCCTTGCTCACTCATAATATATGCTATCCTGTTGTCAGTGTTCAAATTGAAGTAAGCTTAGGTTTTAGGAATGCAAACCTAAGGAGCAGACCATGTTTGTTTCCTCCATGAGTTCAAATACCTGATCCCTTATCAACACTCTGGCCACTATTTCTATGCCTCTGGTGAACAACGATTTAACTAAAAAAGCCAACTTTACAAGACAGCCGAAAAACAAATTTCTTCAAACAAATTTTTTGCGAACCATTCATATTTCATAAAAATCAAAGGGTCATGTAGATAACATTCAGTTATATTATTATGTATCCATTCAGCCCCTAGAAAACATACCATCCTAAAGATATATCGTTCAGAAGCTGAACTAAACCATTTGGCATCAAAAAAATTATGCATTTTGATTTAAGTTGAGTTTGTACCTTTTGCCATATGCTGTAAACATGTAACAAACAAAAAAGAATTGTGACCATAATTTCACAAAATGTGATATTTCAACGTTCAACTATCTCTTTTCCTATCTCAAAAATATACTTAAACCATTTCTATCTCTGGTATTTTTAAAGATATCCATATCTTAGTTAGATCATTTAAAAGAGAAAAACAATGGAGCAAAGTGGTAGAAAAATCTCATTTTGGGGCTAAGTCAAGTAAAACCATTATTCACTGGACTCACAGATTTGTTTTCAATATTTTTTAATTCAACAAAATTATATTTACATTAAAATATGGTCAGTGTCAATAAGGGGGCACGAGAACAAGAAAAAAATATCCAAGTCTTTCTTGCCATTGTACCCCTTTATCTACACCCCAACCAAAAATATTAAAATTGTTAAAATAAATTGAGCTATTTAAGTTTAACATATATTCCATGGCAATATATTCTTTGATCAGCTGTACGCAGTATCATGAATAAAATTTTAAATGTTTGTTCCGGGGGATATTATTGAGCAATAGGCAAGAATGAAATTTATTTACCTACCTTGACCACTTCCACCAGGTAGTAGGTTATATATAACACTGAAAGGGATATGCCAATCAGAAGTTCCTTCTTCCCTTCTAATATCATGAATATACTATACATTGCGCTAATAATTATGTAAATAAAATAAGAATAATACTGAAAATATTACAAAACCCTAACCTAAACTGTTCAACTTTTTCAGCACTCACTCACTTGACTGAAGGAAGTTGACAGCAGGGTCCGGTCCGTTTTAAGCGTAATGGGCGCACAGATTTTGGGTGTGGTCATGAGTCATGAAGCGTTTTTTGGTCAGATTGTGCTGTTATGTGACTACATGCCTCGGCCAGACTATGCCCTCGCGTTGCTCCTCGCTTTGTTCATCGCGCTGCCACGATGTTGCCCTAGCCAGCCACACACTGCTCTATTCGCCTCACTCATAGTCATAGGGTAACTTAGAAACTGGGAATAGAGTCATCAGTTTTATCTCGGTTTAGCGACATCTCGTGGGTAACGATGGACTTACATCGCTATTGTACCTACCTATAGCTACACCTCATGTTACCTCATATACCATATATACCTCATGTATAGCCCAGCCTGAAGTGACTTAAGGACCGTTAGCGGTCCTTTAATTTATAAAATTATTGAACCGTAAGTCATTATTTAGCTGTTGGAATATCTTCCTTAGGATGAATTGATAAAGTAAATTTGCAATGCACAGTTCGGTAAGGGAAGCGGTGTTCAATATTCATCGTGGCGGCTGCTGGACGACCGAGGGGGGAGCGGGGAGCACGGAGGGGGGCGACAGGGTGGATAAAACCACCGGCGCAGTGGACGCGCTCTTTTTTGCGTCTGCGACCTTGCGACATGACTACTGTACTTGTTGAACAGATCAATATAAGATCAAGCTGTATCTGGACGTTTTACTTATAATTATCCTAGTAAACTGCTAGTGCAAGAACTAGGCTCAACAGGTGGTCCTTCGAGAAAGAAACGCGGCTTTTGGACTCGTGGTGCAGGCAGACGCCGGGCGAACAAAGGCGGCCCACCGCGTGCAACCGCGTGAGATTTTCATCGAGGCTTCATCCCAAGGCATCGGCTACCGGAAGATCATCCCGACGAAACTCATCACGGTCCTGTTTACGTCACGTTACGTACATCGAGATGCGGCAACATCGGACACGTGAAGATCGCCGGTAGAAAACCAGGGTCATCGGTGAAAACATCCATCCAGAACCAGCAGCCAGTTACAGCAGGGAGCAGGGAAAGGCGTCGTATTTCTACACGGGAGGATTCAACGCTGCGTGGGCATTTTAAGTATTGTGAGTCCGTTCCGATTTCCTTTGTCTACCGCCTACCGCTTTGCATTCCCATTTAATCTATCATTTGTCCATTCCAGTCATCCATATTTTTTTTCTTTTTTCTTATTTCCTTTATTGGAGGTAATTTCATATTTTTTTCCATTTCAATCAGATTCATTTTAAAACTGCATCGTAGCAAAATCATTAGTAACACGAACGCTTACACAGGGTAGATAGACAACAACCGTTTTTATTTTTTTTTATCAATTTGAAACTGACAGGTAGTTGAGTCATTTTCTTGGTCAATTATTCGTACTTATTCTCCATAATTTGCTAAAATCGTCAGTTATTTTGTACATTTAAGTGTATTTTACTTCCCCAGCGATGTAAGTGCAGTTATTTTTAACAAACACGAAAGGGAAAATAAGAAATATCGGGTAGGAATTGCATCCTCGAGTCCGGGGCTTTTTTGTATGAGGTTATTGCAATTACAATGACGTCCGAGGAGAAAACACTTCTTATCATTAAAAAGCGAGGGACTTTGAAAGCTAAGCTCACGAATTTCACAAATTTTTTAAACCCTCTGTTGACCAGTGATGGCGTGTCCGTCGCGCAAACATTGGACCTCGAATCGCGCCTTAGCAAAATGGAAGCCTTATATGGTGAATTTGACACATTACAGACGGAGTTGGAGATCCTCTCTGCCTATCCCGACGAGCAGTACAAGGAACGAGAGCACTTTGAGTCCAAGTTCTACGAGGCCGTTGCCGGGGCACGAGAACTGCTCTTGAGAGATCGCGCCCGCCAGGGTCTTGCGGATTTGGAGGTTAGATCTGAAGCGAGTTCATCTTCCCAGCAGACGTGTAGAGCAGGTGGGAGTATTCATAATTGTAATTCAGGCTTACCGAAGATTAATATTCCGTCCTATGCGGGTGACTATCAGGATTGGTTAGAATTTAGGGATACCTTCATGTCATTAGTGCATAATAAACAAAACATCAATGCCATCGATAAATTTCACTATTTGCGTAGCTCCTTAAAAGGAGAAGCTGCTTTAGTTATAAAGGGCCTAGACTTCAAGAGTGAAAACTATGGCTTAGCCTGGAAAACACTTATTGAGCAATACAATAATGAACAATTGCTTGTAAACAATCATGTTCATGCTTTGTTTAGTATGGAAAACATACAAAAGGAGTCGAGTAAAGCTGTCCGGTTGCTAGTCGGCACAGCTAGGAAAAACTTAAGAGCGCTTTCAACTTTAAATGAACCTACTCAACATTGGGACACTCTTATTATTTATATCATGTCAAATAAGTTAGATGCAATTACAAGCAGTAAGTGGGAAGAACATAGAAACTCTAGCTCTAGTAACATAACTTTAGATGATTTTTTTTCATTCCTTACTACTAGGGCTAAAGTGTTAGAAAAGATTGAGCAGTCAAATAGTAAACAGAATAAAGCCTATCAAAATAATTCGCAAAATAGGTTTAGTAAAACTTTTCTAGTTGAAGGGCCATCGGGGCAAGCAGACATGAAATGTTCCCCCCCCCCCCTCAACAAGATCTTTTGTCCTATGTGCAGGGCAGAACATTTTCCTTTTAGCTGTCAGTTATTTAGAAGCCTAGATATCAATTCTAGAATTCAGAAAGCTAAAGCGAGTAAAGTTTGTCTTAACTGTCTTCGTCCAGGACATTTTGAACGGAGATGCAAACTATCGCATTGTAAATATTGCCCGTTAAAGCACAATACATTATTGCATCAAGAATCTTCTAAGGAGGAAGTGCAACAGGGTACAAACAATGTTGCCTTGGCAGCCGATGGTGCATCAAACCAACCAACATTGAATAACTGTCACGTCTTACTTTCCACAGCTATGGTGCGAGTGCGTGATAGTAAGGGTGAGCTGCATACTGCGCGAATCTTGTTGGATAATGCCAGTACCGCTAACTTTGCAACTTATGGCCTCTGCTCAAAATTGAAGCTGCCTCTTCAGGATGCTCATACAACTGTAACAGGTATTAACAATCAAGTTTCCAGCAGCACACAGAGTTGTAACATTACTCTCATGTCTTCTTATTCTGACTATGTGGTGAACGTGGACTGTTTCATTTTACCAGAAATAACGAAAGCATTACCAGCTTCATTCATTAATATTCAAAATGTGCAATTACCTGTAGGAATTCAGTTAGCAGATCCAACGATCTCAATGTCCGATTTCAATGTCCCGGGAACTGTAGATATCTTAGTCGGGGCAGAAATCTTTTGGAAGATCATTGGGTCAAATCAGATTAATTTAGGTAAAAATCAACCTAGGCTTTATGAGACTAAGTTAGAATGGCTTATATCTGGGGGCATATCTCAGTCAAATCAACCATCTAACAAAACTATCTGTCATTTCACTTTGGACCAACAGCTACATACTAGTGTCTCACGTTTTTGGGAGTTAGATAGCATACCAAGTATTCATGACCATTCTGATGAAGAGCGCATATGTGAAAAATCCTTTGTTTCAAAAACAAGGCGAGCTGAAGATGGTCGTTTCATAGTTGAGGTTCCATTCAAAGAATCCCCAGACATGTTGGGTGAGTCATATCATATAGCAAAACTCCAATTTCTTTCGTTAGAAAGAAAACTTGAGAGAGATGCCGAACTTAAACAGAAATACCATGCGTTCATCAAAGAATACATCAGCTTAGGTCACATGTCTGAAGTTCACAGTGTTGACAAGACAATGAAGCAGTGTTGGTTACCTCATCATGGGGTTACCAACGAAGCCAGTAGCACAACCAATCTTAGGGTTGTTTTCAATGGATCGCAAAAAACATCTTCGAATAGGTCCTACAATTGCATACAAATGACAGGAGCAGTAGTTCAGGACGATCTGTTGTCCATTTTATTGCGTTTTCGACAACATAAGGTGGTAATTTCGGGTGACATAGAAAAATTTTATCGACAGATATTAGTATGCCCAACCCAACGCCCACTTCAACAAATTTTGTGGAGGTTTGACCCCAGTGAGCCACTTAGGTCTTATACTTTGAATACGGTGACATATGGTACCACGTCAGCTCCGTTTTTGGCAACTCGGTGCCTTCTACAATTATCACAAGAATGTTCAAATCCTAAAGTAGCTAGGTCAATCACTCATGATTTCTACATAGATGATTATATATCAGGGGGAGACACAGAATCAGAAACCATAGACTTATGTAAACAGGTTATTGAAACATTAACGTCAGCGCAACTTCACATGAGGAAGTGGCGGTCAAATTCAGAATTTGTTCTTAATTCAATAACAAGTGACAACACAACTTCAAATGTGTTGAATCTTAGCTCTCGGGAGCCTAGTAAAACATTAGGCTTAAAATGGGATTGTAGTAAGGACAATCTTTTATTTACAATAAATGAGTTCGGAGATCCTATAGCTAGCAAACGTAATGTCCTGTCCACAATTGCACAGGTTTTCGACCCTTTAGGTCTTGTAGGTCCCTGCATTGTTCAAGCAAAAATCATTTTGCAAAAGTTGTGGATAGGAAAATATTCATGGGATGAACAAATTCCCAAGGATTTACAGAAACTTTGGTCAGCCTTTCAGAAAACACTACCATATCTAAATCAAGTTTGTATTCCTAGACAGGTGGTGTTAGATTCACCTTGTACGATTGAACTACACGTATTTACAGACAGTTCAGAAAGTGCATTTGGAACGTGTGTATACCTTCGTTCCGTTAGTAATGATGGTTCAGTCCTTGTTCGCCTCTTAGCGTCTAAAAATAAGATTGCACCAATAAAACATACTACGATTCCAAGGTTAGAACTCTGTGCTGGTGTGGCGGGAACAAGGTTGTTTACCAAGGTTGTTGATTCATTAACGCTTAAATTCAATAATTGTTTTTTTTGGTGTGACTCCACTGTTGTTTTGGGTTGGATCGCTTCCCAACCAAATAACTTGCCACTTTTTATAAAAAATAGAGTCACAGAAATACAGAATACTATAATGGATTGCAGTTGGAGGTATGTACCGTCAAAGAGCAACCCTGCTGATTTGGTATCCAGAGGCATGAGCGCTGAACAAATCAGGAACTGTACATTGTGGTGGTCAGGGCCTTCATTTTTATGTCAGGATGAATCGCAATGGCCAGTTGCTCCGAATAATAGTGTGCAGCTTATCCCTCTAACTGAAACATGTCTTGTTAGTGGCACAGAAACCTCGTATGATGAAGGTTATGAGCTTATAGAAAAAATTTCAAACCCATCTCAATTATTCAGAATTGTAGCACTTATTTTCAGATTCTACAACAATTGTAGAAACAAACTTAATAAGACAAAAGGAAAAACTTTATTAAGTTCAGAATTAAATGAAGCAAAATTTTTTGTTTTAAAAATTTGTCAAATGAGGATGTTTCCTGACGAATACAAGTTATTAACGTCGGGGCAGCCTCTTCCTCGGAAAAGTAGATTGCTACCGCTATCTCCTTTCATCGACTCAGATAAACTTATGCGAGTAGGTGGAAGACTTAAACACTCTCATTACGGATATGACATGAAGCATCCAGTCATCCTATGTGGTAAGCATGATTTAACTAAGAGGTTAGTCCATATGATCCATCTTAACCTTTTACATGCGGGCCCTCAATTGTTACTTAGTTACATCAGGCTTAACTATTGGGTTATAGGAGGGAAGAATTTAGCAAAAAGGATACTTCATGAATGTCTAAAATGCTGTAGATTTGCGGCGAGAACGGTACAGCCCATTATGGGAGATCTCCCAGAATCTAGATTAAACCTGGAATTCCCATTTTTAGAATCAGCTCTCGACTACGCAGGACCTGTCATGATAGTCAACCGCAAAGGTAGAGGAGCATCTTTAATCAAATCCTATATATGCGTCTTTGTATGTATGGCAACAAAGGCGATTCATTTAGAACTCGTTACAGATTTAACTAAAGAATGTTTTATTGCAGCCTTAAACCGCTTTACTGCTCGTCGTGGAAAGAGCAGGACTATCCATTGTGACAATGGAACATCCTTTGTTGGCGGGTGCAATGAAATTGCCCGATGGGTACAGTCATCACAAAACACTACAGATTTTCAGGATCTAGGCATCCAGTTTAGATTTTCCCCAGTTTATTCCCCACATTTTAATTCACTTAGTGAATCGGCGGTCAAATCCGTAAAACATCATTTGAAACGAACCCTTAGCCTTGCTAATTTAACTTACGAAGAAATGAATACTTGTCTAATTCAAATAGAAGGAATCCTCAATTCCCGTCCTCTTACACCTTTGTCAGATAGTCCAGATGACCTTTACCCTTTGACACCTGCCCATTTCCTAATCGGACGGCCATTAACGTATTTGCCTCATCCGCAGGTGGACCCTGAAGCCAACATCTGCAGACTACGACGATTTCAGAGAATAGAGTTCCTGAAGCAACATTTTTGGAAACGATTTTATTTAGAATATATTTCTCTACTTCAACAGAAAACAAAATGGTTCGCGAATCAAGGTCAGCTCAAGCCAAACACCCTAGTACTCGTCAAGGACAACAGATTACCTCCACTGATGTGGTTGCTCGGCAGAATTACCCAAGTATATCCAGGAAGGGATGGGATAATCCGGGTAGCGGATATCAAGACCAGGGGAGGCATGATACGACGAGCCTTCAACAACATTTGTCCCCTACCATTTCCTGAGAACCAGTGACGGCCCGGGAGCATGTTCAATATTCATCGTGGCGGCTGCTGGACGACCAAGGGGGGAGCGGGGAGCACGGAGGGGGGCGACAGGGTGGATAAAACCACCGGCGCGGTGGACGCGCTCTCTTTTGCGTCTGCGACCTTGCGACATGACTACTGTACTTATTGAACAGATCAATATAAGATCAAGCTGTATCTGGACGTTTTACTTATAATTATCCTAGTAAACTGCTAGTGCAAGAACTAGGCTCAACAGCGGTCCTTTAATTTTATAAATTATTAAACCGTAAGACATCGGAAAGTGCTCAGAAAATGATTTTTCTGTATATCGCTCCGCTTCTCTTGGCTCCCTAATATGTACTTACATGTCCACCTAACCGCTCCTCCTCACTTCGCTCGTCGTCGCTACCTATCCCTAGCGGTCGAATAAAATTAAAATTTAGGTCGCCGCTAACGGCTATTTAGTCACTTTCATTTTTATTTTTCAAATACCAACTACATATTATATTAGTTAAATAAAACAACATTTAAGAAATTAATAATATTTAAGTAAAAAATACATTTTAGATAACCTAAAGTGACCTAAATTCACAAGTTTTTACAAATTTAACAATTCACGCGAATCTGAAATACGATAGGTTCGTTAAAGTCACATTCACCGGGGTTTAAACATAAAATTGCACAAGATAGGTATTTACCACAGTTCAGCACACGCACATTTTTTCCGATGTCATTGTTGTAGCAAATTGAAGTCCAATCAACATAAAAAAACACGATCTTCACAGTCCAAAAAGAAAGCGAGGTAGTCAAAATAAAACACAGTCAACAGAATCCATGAAACATTGCCAGGTCGTCAGTTACTCGTCACTGATTTTGATTTATCACAAAATCATGAATACCACAAATGCAGCTCAGAACAGAAACAGACAGACATTTTGAAATTGAAACCAGTGCTGCCAGATCAAAAACCTTATTCAGCGCTAGCAACACTCAAAAAAGCGGACTACAAAATTCGGAGCTAAAAAAAACGCCAAATTCAGTTCCAATTTTCAACAGTAAAAGATATGATGTATAGAAATGAAAACATACACTAAATAAAACCACTAAATTCTCCACTAGGAGCAAAAACTCTAAATGCGTGCTTACCATACCAAAAATCCGTTAAATGTAGCACCAAACGGCAGCAGCAATTGCAACAACCTCTTGTAGCGCAATCTATTGAGGAACGACGAAAATAGGGCTTCAACGATGCTTCGACGTTTTCTCATACAAAGAAAAAATAGTCTAAGTGAAAAGACCCTGGCCTCACTCATCGCCACACTCCTTGCCATGCGCCGCATTCCGGCTTTCGCCTTCACGCGGTAAACATTGACGACAAAATGGATGCCGACATTGCATTACACTTCAATCTCGTCGCATTCACTGATCCTCGTCTCATAATTTGCCGTATACGCGACCTCAGTTTCGTCAGACAGATCGCCATTATCGAGAATCTCATAATAGACATCCTCCAGCTTCTTCTGGTGTGTCTCTTATCTGAGATACCGTCCGGTAAAATCTTCGACAGTATACATGGTCCTGTCTCCGGTTACGACAGACACACCTATCTGCCTTAAATGAGCGAGAGCCTTGACAGCCTCTCTGAAAATAGCCGCCTGTGATTTAGTAGTTATTATGTTATGTCCGTCGGAGATCGAAAGTAACCGACATAGCCTGCAGAATCAGTAAGTTGAAGTGGCAGTGGGCAGGCCATATTTGTCGCCGACATGATGGCCGTTGGGGCCGAAAGGCTTTAGAATGGAGACCACGTACAGCAAAGTGTAGTGTAGGACGACCTCGTTCCCGCTGGACCGACGACCTGAAGGACGTTGCGGGGGCGGCTGGATGAGGAGGACGGAGGACCGACATGAGTGGCGAAATTTGGGAAAGGCCTATGTCCAGCAGTGGACGAACATGGGCTGATGGATGGGCTGATGGATGGATGGATGGATGGATGTTATGAATAAACGTGCGGATGCTATGCCTTGACGAGCGCCAAAGAAAAACAGAAAAGACGGCGTCAATTTATTCTGTAACTGTGTGTAAACACCTATCCAAAAAATATTTTCCCTTTGTACCTGGGTAATTTTGTAAATGACCGGTTATACACTTTTACCGTGACATTGAATCACCGCAACTGAACGAGCCGAATATGTGAAATAAACGAAATACGTGCTTACATAAATGAACACGCCCCCTGTGATCTGGTAATCAAATCTAAATAAGTACTAAAACGGTAGTTAGTGCGACGTCTGTGCAATAGGGGGCACCACCGAGCTGTGTGCGTGCATTTAGGTCCCTTCCCCGCGTGACGCGCGCGCTGTCACCTCGCTTCATCTTCTCGGATAGCCGTCGTGCCTGCCACATGCGTCTCGAGGTGCGCAGTGCCACGCCATTTTTTGATCCGCTCAAAAACATTGTCCTTGTGTACCACCGAAGACTGTTACCGTGTGTGTGTGTGTGTGTGTGTGTGTGTGTGTGTGTGTGTGTGTGTGTGTGTGTGTGTGGTGAAGGGTTTATTTCCCACACTCCAGCAGGAAAGATCCCAGCGCCGGAACGTCGGCTCGCCGCAAGGTTGCGGCCATTTTGGAGACAAAGAAAATCAGCATAGGTTAGTTCACTACTTTCTCTCCATTTTCCCAAACATCAGCACCTCATCCTAAATTCCTACCTATTCATCAGCTCTGCATTTCTGTGACCCTTGCGGTTACACAAGCAATGTGCCGACCTTACTACGGGCAACGCAAAATAGTTGAAAATAGTCTGATAGCGTTTTATAAAACTTCACTGTATACTTTATAGTGGATCTATGCACAAGGTTACAAGACAAAATAGACCATGTATGTATGATATAGGGCAGTAAAATTTCAAAATAAAGGGCTGATTATTATTATACCTATACAGAGTGTCTCATTCAAATTGGTCAGTATGGGAAAGTTTGAAACTATAAGAGATACGAAGATCTGTTCTTAGGAACTATGTCATCGATTTTAATAACAAGAAAAACTGCATTCATACATCAAAAAAAACCTGTACTCAGCTCGGAAATCGAACCCGGTTGTTTTGAAAAAAATAAACTTGCACTATTTCTATTTAGATATCGATTGTGTAAGTCCTAAGCAGTAAATGGCTCTATGCAACATGATGTCTCAAATGAACAAAATGCATTGTTTTCACATACTTTAATTTATTTTAGTAGGTGTTCGAAGTGACCACCGTTACATTCAACAAGTTCAGGCATGTAAAATTGTCTCTATGGTTGTTTGCACCTCCTTGCTGGTGTCGCAACTTGTTACATACACCGCTTTATATATCATGGCATATTGATTATTTGACTATTTCTTGTGGGGCTACGTTAAGGTTGAAGTGTACAAAACAAGCTATGACACCGTTGAAGACCTAAAAGCAGCCATAGAGTCCATTTTAACGCAAATTTACCAATGAAGATACAAAATGCAATTGTTAGATCGTTACCGAAAAGTGTTGAATATTGTATTGAAAAAAAAACGGTGGTTGCGAACATCTACTAAAATAAATTAAAGTATGTGAAAACAATGCATTTTGTTAATTTGAGACATCATGTTTCACAGACCCATTTACTGCTTAAGACATCTAAATAGAAATAGTATAAGTTTATTTTTTTCAAAACAACCGAGTTCGATTCCCGAGCTAAGTACAGGTTTTTTTTAAATATATGAATGCAGTTTTTCTTGTTATTAAAATCGATGACATGGTTCCTAAGAACAGATCTTCGTATGTCTTATAGTTTCAGACTTTCCCATACTGACCGATTTAAATGAGACAACCTGTATACACAGGTACATAGGTTTTAAATGTACGGGAGTAAGGTTGTTTTTGTAGAAAACTGTCATGATAAACGATGACCAAGTTGGAGGTCAGGGCTGAGCGTAACCTTGGTAAATGAGAAAAGTATAATGTGGGTAAGCAGTTTGGAAACCAAAGACTTCCAGAACTGAGTGAGCGGATTTGATATTTAAATATTTTTGAGTTTTGAGCAGAATAATAACTCGAAACTGAGCGGGCGGGCTAAAACTCGGGCGGAATTTTGAGCAGTAAACTGTAAAATATAGGGGCTAGTTTAAGGACAACAAAGAAGCTGAATTCAAGAACGGATCGAATGTCCAGAAATTATCCAAGACGGCTCGATTAAGGACCAAAATAATTTTTAAATAAGCAGTAATTTGTATAAAACATAGGGGCTGGAATAGAAATGAGTTGAAATGTTTTTTGGGCTGACTGCGGACCATAGGTCGCTGGGTCAAAAAGGAGGTCTCGAAGGGCCAAAATGTAACAACAAGGGTCACAGGCATGCAGAGCGAGGTTTGGGTAAAACGGAATGAGATGGATAGGAAGATGGGGGTGAACTTGCGGCGAGCCGACGTTCTGCGCTGGTGGCCTTCTTCTGCTGGAGCTGATGGAGTGTGGGAGATAAACCCTTCACTACACACACACACACACACACACACGGTAAAGTTAAAAATGTGCACAAAGAAATGTTCATTTGGCGCGGCACTGCGCGTGTCGAGACGTGCGTATTGCGTCACGCACGGCTATCGGAGCAGAGAGAGCTAGAGCGCGGCACAGCCAGTTTTATGAACTGCGCACGGTGGCGCGCCCTACATTACAGACGTCGCACTATCTATCTAGCGCGAACAGTTACTTTTGTCATCTCATGATTAATAATTTAGAAAATGATATCGACCTTCAAAAAAAGCACTAATATTCCAGTGTCAGAGACGACGCCTTACGAAACCTATGTGTTTGCGTAAGATCAGCTTATGTGCATTATTTATCGACGGGTGTCAGTCACATGTTGCATTGCATAGGTTGGCCATTCATTCGAAATTTGGAAACAAAAAAACCTTTTTTTACGGTTCATTATAGGGAAAAAATATTTTGAATCTGGGGAAATTTAAAAATTCACATCTGGCAACCCTGGGCTGGTGGTTCCGTCAATTTTTATTTATTTGTTAAGAGTATTATTTTGTTTGATATTCCAATTTAATTTGTAAGATTTGACAAGATCTCGTTTAGAAAAAGACATATTCCCGATTACTTCATAATTACAAGCCCTGTAACCGAGTTCTATTAGTGCTACGTCACTACTTTTGCTCACCGTCTAAAAGTAGTGAAGATGAAGGGCGCGAAGACGGTCCTGTGCGCTAACCGCTGCCTGGCGGGCAAGCTGCTGCCTCTGTATAGCTGCAGGTGAGTGACGGAGAGTCTCAGGAGCGCGCCGAGACGCGTAAGGTGAGAGGAATGTCCTTGGACTTTGTACTCTCATCTCTATGTAGGGCACTAGATCGGTAAGAGGGCATCGTAGAGCGCCTTACTATCACTGTCTAGCGCAATGGTGGGCAAACTTTTTCCACGAGGGGCCAGAAAAATAAAATTAATTTGACTTGGGGCAGGCCGCCAAAGTGAATTACAACTAAAAATACATTTTGTTTTTTGGAAGTGACTAAAGGGCCACAAGAGGCCCTTTGATTTTTAAAATTATTGAACTGTAAGTCATTACTCAGCTGTTAGAATATGTTCCTTAGCATGAAGTAAAAAAATTGCAATGTACAGCTCGTAAAGGGAAGCAGTCCTTTAATTTTGTAAATTATTGAACCATAAGTCATTATATAACTGTGAGAGTATTTTCCTTAGTGTAAACTATTAATGTTCAATTTGCAATAAATTGTATTAGCAGTGTCAGTCAGTAAGCAACTTGATGATACAATACCACAACAAAAACATAACCTCTGTTTGTTTGGTGTTTAGTGTTTATATGTGAGTTAAAATGAGTGAGAATTATCCAGAATTCTCTTCGTTGGAACTTTTGAACCAATTTATAAGAGACTATGATATCAAACATAGTGTTCAGTTGTGAAAACGCGATAGGCAATTGATTGAAAAAATGAAACATGTGTGTCCCGTAAAATTAAAAACTTATAATCCATACATATGAGAGGTCAATGAATCCATAGTTAAAATACTACACCATTTCCTATGCATGTAAACAAGGTGGAAGGCAGTTTCAACCCCGAGGTAAGGTAAATAATATTACGTCCCAACGTGACTGGTGGTGAGCCATATCACCATACTATGTGCACAAATACACACTTTTCAGGGCATGCAGGTTTCCTCACGATGTTTTCCTTCACCTTTCAGCAAGTGATAAAGTATTAGCAAATACTAAAGCCGATTCTGAAGGCTTTAAATTTAGTGTTGTCAAAATATTGCAAAAAGAAGCTTTTTACTTTGGAAAAAATTGAGTTTTGATACCACTAAAACTAAAATGAAAGCATGCAGAATTGGCTTTACTATACACATAAATTCCGAAAAACTCATTGGTGTATTTTCCTACCGGAGATTGAGCCTAGACCTAATGTGTCGAAAGTCTTTATTATCTTTGAAATATGAACCAAAATGACAAGTTTAATCCATTGGACTGCAGTTGTAGCGTTGACTCTATATCAGCAAAGCAAGTCATGTGACTTGCTTGCGGTCGAATAAAATTAAAAATAAGGAGGCGCTAATGGTTCTGTAATTTCTTTTACTAGTGGTCGAACAAAATAAAAACTAAGGTAACCACTTTCGGCCCTTTAGTCACTACCTTGTTTTTTCTCAAATTTATTTATTATGAAAGTTACCAAGTGCAATAAACATAAATTTTTTGAAGTTGAAGGTGCTGCCATGTTAGGCATATGTGAATTATAGAACTGCTTTTGATTGGCCATGATATCCTTGTAAGCAGGTTCAAGCTGAGACAATGATACTTTTAACAGAGAGAAAAGGTGTTCATCAGTTAGCCTGCTTCGGAGGCAATTCACTATTATGTGTCTGTTTCCTACGAATCTATATTTTGTACATCTATTTGTATGGACGGGGCTGTCAAATTTATATCCCCACACTATTCTACTCGTGCTTTAAAAGAGGTGTTCGTGGGCTGGATTAAACCCTGTCTCGGGCTGGAGTTGGCCTGCGGGCCGTACTTTGCCCACCACTGGTCTAGCAAAACCCGCCTGTATACCTATCGGGTGGTCTTTGTAGGGCCGTTTCTATTTTTCGGTTGGGATGTAGATACGCGTCTCTTGATCGACACTGTAAGCACCACTGCTGTTCCAATATCTCAACCATTAATCTTGCAGGTACCAATCCCGTTGGGGCACATTTGTGTATATGTTCTTTGGAAGGCACATTAACACGTTCATGGACATGGAAGAAACTCAATAGTTTTGTGCTATGACAGTCTTTTACTTCATACAAGCTTACACTCACACATAAACATAGTGTATTACTTTGTAATGTGATGCTGTTAACTTCTTTTGGGTCTTACGATGTGACACACAGATTGTGTGTTAAAAATATTTATCCTTATTAAATAGATCTAAGGCTAAAATTTGGTAAAAATATGTCAAGAAACTACGTCTATAGACGTCCGTCATATCACTAAGTGGGCGTTGTGTCCATCAACGTGTTAAGCTGGGGGCTCATAGTTGGGCCCAAAGTACTGGTATTTCCTTGTGGTCATATTGATCTGTCCTACCAGCATGGTCACAAGTCTAGTCCCTCATAGTCCTAGTACAGCGATGGGCTCTCCACCCATTATGTCAGTATATAATATAAGGTCTTACAATTCAAAGTGAAAAAAACTCAAGAGAGGATACAGTATACCTAATAGACCACCACCAACAGAAAAAAATTTTTTTGCTACATCTTTTTCTTCACCTTTCGAATAAAAGTCAGCTGATTGAACCACTTTTTACTGGAAAGTAAAAAATTATTTGACCAAAAAAAATGTTTTCTACTGGATTGTTCTACCCTAGAATTATTTTCACTTATTACTGCAGGACCTGTACAGTTATTCTGGCATTATTTCGCATTTGCAATATTGGTCTTCTGCCATGTGATGTAAAGTGGAGTGACTAAATAAAAACGCTTTGTCTTAAATGATAGGCGGCGTGAGATAATTTCTTGACTTGTGGGACATATACTTCTTGAAGTTTAGTCAAGAAGTATATGCCTTATTTGCTAATACGTGGGACGCACTATAAGTTTCCGGAATGAATATGAAAAAATACTATTAAAGGTACAAAATTAATTTATTGTTTTTCAAAATAATCTCCCTTGGCGTCTATGCACTTTTTCATTCGATCAAACCAGTTTTGAAAACTTTTGTGCCACTCCCCTGTGGTGACCTCTGAAACGTGTTTTTCATACTCCTCGACAGCCTCTTCTGGTGATGAAAATCGTTGACCGCGTAATTGGTTCTTAATTTTTGGGAACAGGAAAAAGTCACAAGGTGCCAGGTCGGGACTGTATGCAGGATGACTCATGAGTTCTACATTTTTCGTCTTCAAAAAGTCGTTTGTCTGTCTGGCCGTGTGAGAACTAGCATTGTCGTGGTGCAGGATGATACGGCGTTTACGGTTATTTTTACGGAGTTCGTCAATAACTTCCGGCAAACAAATGGTTGTGTACCAGTCACTATTCACGATACGACGATTCTCTAAAGCAACAGTAGCCACGTGTCCAGTTTTATTAAAAAAAGAAGCAATCATCCGCTTAGATGCACTTTTCACGCGCGCCACTTTGGTTGGTTTCGGCTCATCTTGAAAGACCCATACGCTCGATTGCTGCTTTGTTTTGGGATCGTAGCAATAAATCCATGTTTCGTCACCTGTTACTATGTCCCACACCAAATTTGATGCACCTTCGTTGAATCTGGTAAGCATGGCACTGCACCAAGTGACGCGGTCCGTTTTTTGAGCCTCGGTCAAGTTGTGTGGGATCCACCGCGAGCACAGCTTTCTCACACCCAAATGTTTGTGTAGGATTGATTGTATTTGACTCATGCCTATTTCTAAGGATGCGCGAATTTCATGGTAGGTCACATGCCTGTCTGTTTCAATCATACGGCGCACAGCATCGATGTTTTTGTTGGTCACAGCGGTGGACGGCCGACCATCGCGAGATTCGTCACTGAGATTGATACGACCACGCTTGAATTCTGCAAACCAGCTATAAACAGTCGTCTTGCATGGTGCTTCATTGCCAAAAGCTGTTTCAAGCCGAGCGATGCTCTGTTGAGCTGTCAAATTACACTTAAAATCGTAGAAAATCATACTACGAAAATTTTCCCGAGTTAAATCCATGTTGATGCAGACACACAATTTTTTAAATGGCGCCACAAGGTAAAAACAAAAGACAGTCAGATGAAACAAACTGCATTCTACAGCCAAAGAGTTCTATTTTCAAATGTTGCAATAAATTTTTAAATATTGTTTATGTAAGTGGCCAGTTCCGGAAACTTTTAGTGTTACCTATGTATGGATGCATCCATTTTCTCACAAATGTCAAATCAGATATTGTCACGGCATGAAACCCCGACGAGAGGGTCAGAGGTGTTCACAAGTATGGACTGTGAAATGTAAGTCATAATTCACACACTCTTAGGACACCCGCTTTTCACTAACGAATAATATAATCATTTACAAAGCCTCCAGTACGAATTTGGCTGTATGAATAAATTTCACCTTATAATATAAGGTGACTTTTATTTATGCAGCCAAATTCATACTGGAGACTTGGTAAGTCCTCAGTAACAAGATTCGATTACTTACCCTTTTTGTGAAATTCGTAAATTTTATTATTTTCGTGTTCTTTAAGATTTTATTTTGCGAAATTAACGTTAAGTGTTATCGATCCGCATTACTGATCACTTACCAAGCTTCCAGTATGAGTTTGGCTGTATTAATAAAAGTCACCTTTATAAGCGGCACAGAAGATCATCCCTGCTAAAGGCTAGATGTGTTAGTTTAGTTTAGTTAATAAGATTATATTTTTGAATATGTATTATATTACGAGTATAAGGTGAAGGTATTTATTAATATGGGCTATAAAAAAAAAGTTATGCCTGAAATAAAATTATTATTATTATAAACAAAAATTTGCACGGCCTTATTTTGCAATGCAAAAATAAACTCTAATTCGTACAAAATAGGATTTCAAATTGCATTACAATATATTTGCAAACCTCATTAGTCTTTATTGCATTCAAGATAAGGATCAAATTGCATTGGAACGGATTCTACTGTACATTGTAAAAGTACACGGTCCAACAAATCCAAAATCCAAATGAAAACATGTGTCCAAAATTAATTGTTTCCCAACAAAATGTAAGTGTTATTTAGCTGTATGATCTGCACTCTTGGAAACGTACCTGAGTGATTCCGAGAAACATCGCGCCGTGATTAAATTGACAAAACGGACAATTTGTAAATTTAATTTGTATGATTTATATCGATATCGAGTCGATGCGGAATTGATGAAAGTTTTAGAAAACAGCTCCTTTACGTATAAAAATAAAAATACTCAGGAGAAATCACACTTTGAAAAATGGTCAATGAGAAAACTATGTCCATTTAGTAACAATATATTTTATCAACAACACAAGCTATTAAATAAAGAAAAAACCAACTTTATGTAAATTAAGACAAATATTATCTCAAAAATGTATTTATTTACCCCATCTTCAATATACAAGTCAAATTGAAAATGACATGAAAATGTCACGTTTTAGGTCGTCAACACGATTACATTTTTACTTTGTGTAACTACTTAGCCACTTTTAAATCAAAATTTAACTATTTTTATATGAAATGTGCTTCGCATTCTACTACATTTAAACCAAATTAACAACACTTCTCTTAATAAATTGTAATTTTGTGGAGTGATCTTCCTTTACTTATTAGAAGAGCCCCTTCCCTGCCTGTCTTCAAGAGACTAGTCAAACATCATTACCTGATTACATAAATATTTATTTTATTTTATTTTATTTATTTGGACCACCAACATCTAGTACACAAATACATTATTTCATAATAATTAAAAGGGTTTAAAATTAAATGTCTAGACTATTACAGGTGGACACAACATGCATTATATAAAAGGGTACAGACTACAGCTACACATATTACCAATTGTTATTCGTAAGATAAATACAATACAATATAATTACTACAATTTATAGAAAAAAAAAACAATTATACAGATTAGATTATATACAATATTTACAATAAAAACATAAAATCAAATTATTTTATTAATTATATTAAACAGTTTTTAAAACTTATAACTAAATTAAAATTAAAATGAAAGATAGTCATGAACCTAAAAATTTTATAAATTCAACAAAAAACATTTTCAATGACACATTTCTTAAAGTGATGTACATTCCCGTGGAACAGGTCGAGACATGCACTATGTTTATTAAACAGCGCTGATAATCTATTCAACGGGGAGTGGTGTTGCCCCAAATTAGATTTCGATGATGTTGTCCGCAGAATCATTGCTTTTCGAGTATCCCTGGGAACTCTCATGGGTAGGTTAAATTGTAATTTGGACAATAGTTCGGGACAGTCATGTTCATTTCTTGCCAGCTTTCGAAGGAATAATAGATCGAGCAGAGTTCTCCGATCTGATAGGGAGTGCATTTTAAAGTGCTTTAGTCTATTTCCGTATGATGGGAGCTTTTTTGACATTCCGCAAGAGTATGAGAGATGCCATAGGAACCTCTTCTGAAGTCTCTCAATACGGAGCATATGTTTTTTATAGTGAGGAGTCCATACAACGCTGCAATATTCTAGGATACTTCGAACAAGGGCATTGAAAAGAAGTATTTTAGTGGCTGGCCTTCTGAACACTTTACCGCTACGAATAACAAAACGTAACATTTTTGACGCTTTATTGATTATGTTATCTATATGCTCAACAAACTGAAGCTTGGAATCAAATATGACACCTAAGTCTCTGATACTTTTAACTGTTTGAAGCGTGTTATTATTAATATGATAGGGATTGTGGATAATGCTGTGGTTTCGGGTGAAGTTAATAGAGAAACATTTTTTTGAATTAAGTACCATCTTGTTTCTGGTGCACCATTCTGTAACTCTGTCAATATCTCCCTGAAGTAGCTCAGCGTCTGACAATGATGTCATAGTTTTCATTATTTTAAGATCATCGGCAAAAAGAAAGGCTTGGGAATGTTGAAAACAGGCAACAATGTCGTTAATGAAGACGTTGTACAAAAGGGGGCCCAAATGAGAGCCTTGAGGAACTCCAGAAGTTACGGAAAAGTCGTGAGACTGATATCCATTCACCACAACATTAGATCTACGATCTCTTAAGTATGAAGACAGCCATTCAAGCAAGGTACCTGTAATACCATAGTACTGAAGTTTCGATATAAGGATAGAGTGGTTCACCTTATCGAAAGCTTTGCTGAAGTCAGTGTAGATTACATCGACTTGTTGACATTTGTCTACAGACATTACTAATTCCTGCAAATAGGATAACAAATTTGTATTAGAAGACCGATTTTGTACAAAACCATGTTGACAGTTGGTCAAATGCTGCTTGAAGTGGCTGTTCAAAAAAGGATAAAACAATGCTTCAAATAACTTGCTGAACGTTGATAATATCGATATTGGGCGATAGTTGGATACTGCGCTGTCGTCTCCAGACTTCAGAATAGGAATCACCCGCGATAACTTCCATAGATCAGGGAAGACTCCAGTCACCAAAGATTTATTGAAAATAATATGCAAAGGCAAGACAAGAGACTCAGCACAACCGACTAAAAAAACAGATGGAATGCCATCAGGTCCTGAACCTTTGTAACTATCAAGTCTTTTTAAGCCTTTGAGTATATATTCCTTTGTGAAATTAACAGTATTAAGTGTGTTAGTAGTTGAGCAATCCTGTGCAGGAACGTCTGTGACTAAACCATCCGTCTCATATACTGACGCAAAATGTGACGCGAAAAGGTTGCAAATAGTTTCTCCATCTTTAGCTAGTGTGTTTCCATTATTCATTGTAGAGGGATAGCTACCAGCAGCTTTGCGTTTTGTTTTTATAAATGACCAAAAGTATTTAGGATTTTTCGCAATTTTATGTTCAATATCAGATATGTATTCCCTGTAACATGTCTTAGCACGATCCTCACAGCGCTTTGACAGCAAGGTTAGTTCCATAATATCCAACGGATTTTTATATTTCTTGATCAGTTGTCTCTTTTTATGTTTCTCCTTTAAAAGCTTAATTAACTCTCTAGAAAACCAAGGTGGATATTTATTTTTAGCAACATTTTGACGTTTAGGTATATGCTTTTCAATAATTTCATGCAATATCTTATAAAAAACCTCAACCATTTCATTCACATCCTTACAAACATTTAGCCTATCTCCCCAAGGAATCTTATCTAACTCGAGAGAAATTTTAATGTAGTCTGCTTTAAAATAGTTGGGGGTAATACGAGGAACTACTTTTAAAACATCAGATAGTTTAAATGACAGGGATCCTTCCAATGGAGGGTGAAGCTTATCGATTACACTAAGCGGGCTGCATGATTCTGCTACATCAACTATAGGGACATTACTTAAAATCAAATCCAGAATGTTATCATTAAAATTCTTAATTAAATTGTGCTGATGAAGACCATTAAGTGAAACAAATTCCAAAAGTGATTTAGCCAGAGTTGAATTCCTGCATTTGACAGGGCCCGAGGGAGACCAATCAATACAACCCAAGTTAAAGTCTCCCAAAATCACTACATTACTCACCGTCTCCATTGCTTTATTTGTGTTGTCTATAAAATGTTCAAGAACTGTTTTTTTTATTGGGGGCGGTAAATATATACCACACATGTAGAGAACATCGTCTTTTTCATTTATTTTGATGTCAACACTAACCCACAAATCTTCACATTTGCTTTCAAGCTTAGGCAAACGATGTGAGTTGAATTTTTTAGAGATTGCTATCAGAACACCACCTCCAATCAATTTATCCTTATGAAAGCCTGTGTTTTCCCGGTCGCGTCTGTAAGTTATATACCGATCATCAAATATTTCCGAGCTATGAATGCTATTGGGAAGCCACGATTCTGTAAAAACAACAATGTCAAAATCATTACATAAAACATTATTAAAAACATCATGTGTCTTGGTTCTTATGCCTCTAACATTTTGATAATATATACTTATTGGCGTGTTTGTCATCAAAACACAAAATTTAAATTTCTATGATGCAATAAACAAAAAACTTAAAAATTAAGAAACCGAACTGGCGAAAAAACAAAAAATTAAATTGAATCTGTTATGTCGATGTCACTGTTGCACATGCAGATAGTTTTTTAAGAGAGTCAATGTCCCGTATAAGCACATAACCAGATGTGTCACTCTGCCTCATGAATATCTTGCCTTGTTTAGTCCACACGTATTTATATCCCAGTTGTTTTTTTGCCTGTCTCGCAGCGGCATGAAGAGCCTTGTTGGCCGGTGTTAGATGCTCCACAACGTACACTGGATTTTTGTCTCCACCAAGTCCAAGATGTGATGAATTTAATTTATCCTTTGGTTTACTTCTGTTGTATTTTATAGCGGAAGCCAAAAAATCGTCTTTTAATCGAGGGTTTGCAAGCTGCACTACAATAGAACGGGGACGGGATGAGGAATTGTTAGCTTTTGCAATTCTGGTACAGTGGTGAATGTCTGTTTCATTTACTTTGCTTGAAATTACTTTGCTCAGTTGCGTAACAACGGTGTAAAGATTTTCATTTCTATGTTCAGGAACGCATTGAATTTCAATGTTGCTGGAACGGGCATGCTGTTCAGTCTGGGCGAGACGAGTAGTGAGATCCTTGACTAATTCATGGAGACCGTCGTTCTGTTTTTTCAAGTCCTTTACCTCGGTGTAACTGTTTTCAAAATTCTTCTTATATGACTCAAATTTTGAGTTAATGATATTCATCGACGCCTTTATATCATCTACTTCCTTCGTTATAGGCTTGAGCTTTTCTTCTAAGAAAACAGTCAATTTTTTCAGTAATTTATCTTCATGCTTTGAGAGCTCCTCTTGAATGATAATTCGTAAATCTTCTGTAGTAGGGTTACTTGCTGCAGTTTTTTTCCTGTAGGTGATATTCTGTTCATCAGTAAACTGTTTTGTTTTCTGTTGTTGGGAGTGTCGGACTAGAGTCGATGAGTTATCTCCACCTCTGCGCATTAAACAACAGCAATCAGGACAGACCCACGTGTTTTTGTCCTCTTCAGACAGTACAATGAATTCCTTGTTGGATATTCTAACACAGTCGTAACAAAAGATGTCATTGCATTTTGAGCAAATTAGTTTATTATGTGTTGTCTTTATGCTGGCACCACAACCAGCAGTACATAAATATTTTTCTCTCCATAATTCCTTTCCTTGTTTTTTATTGCTGCTCATGCTTTACAATCAAAACAAAACGAAAAGATCGCAAATACGGAAAAGACAAAAAAAAGATTAAAGATCCGTCCTATCGAGATTTGAACTCAGGTCACTTGCGTCGAAGTCTGGTAGTGTTACCTTTGCACCAGATGAGCTTTAGTGTTATCAGCGAAAACAAGCATCGTATCAACCAGATCCAAATAGTGCGACTGATTCACGCACACACATAAGAACGTCTTTTGGAACAAGTGTGCATTCAGTAGACCCGTTTCTTTGTTTGCTTCAATGGATGGTACGTTAGAATGAGGTCACGACAATAACAAGTTACGGTATTTAAACGATTCACTTTCTCACTAAATCCAAGCTTGCGGCCAAAAAAACACAATTTTACACAGTTTTAACTTCACAGATGGATGGATCACCGTCTTAGCTTCGTGTGAATACAAATTTTAAACTGATTAAAGCACTTTAAACCACATTTTTGATTTATAAGTCTAGGAGCGAAAGAACTATACGTCTGTATCCTTCGAGTTAGTTTGCCGAAAATATTATTTCTCTTTATGTATGTAAAGTATATATATTATTATTAGCATGTAAATTACCATTCATAACAATATATATTTACCAATATGTATGTATATATCTATTAATATACATTTATATATCTATTACCTAGACACAAATTTAGTACACCGCCATATGAGTTATCCTCTTGACCAGTTTCTTCCACCCAAAGGTTGTCTGGAAGAGATCGCTTTAAGCGATAAGGCCGCCTGTTTGTATTAAATTGTGTAATAAGTTACATTAAGTGTTACATTATTTTTTGTTACATTTTTTTTAAGTTACATTAAGTGTTACATTATTTTTTGTTACATTTTTTTCAAGTTACATTAAGTGTTACATTATTTTTGTTTCCTTTTTTTTGGTGTCGTCGTCGTCGTCGTCGTCGTCGTCGTCGTCGTCGTCGTCGTCGTCGTCGTCGTCGTCGTCGTCGTCTCTCATACTCGTATTTTGTATTCTGTTAAGTTATGATATGAGGTACCTTTTTAGGGTTCCGTAGTATGTAAAAGGTACGAAAGGAACCTTTATGGTGAGACTCCGTTGTCCGTCCGTCCGTATGTCACAGCCTCATAGCTTTAGCACCGTTAAAGATAAAGATTTGAAATTTTCTACAAAAATAGCATTAACTTGCCCACACGATAAGGTAATGAAAAAAGAAAAAATTTGAAATTGTTCAAAATATTTCCAATACAAAAGTGAGAAAAAGTGTGTGTGTGTGTATGTTTGTTACTCTTTTACGCTGAAACGGCTCAACGGATTTGGATGTAATTTAGAATGGATATAGCTTATACCCTAACTTAACACATAGGCTACGTTTTATCCCGGAAAAATGCATGGTTCCTGTAGGATAAACCAATATCATTGAAAAATCAGGTGTCTAATTAGCGCGGTCCCATTCGTTTGTGGTGAAATAAGACAAGGCTTTGCTATTTCATACATCAGGTGTCTAATTAGCGCGGTGCTTAATTGTTCGTGGTGTATTAAGACAAAGCGATGTTATTTCATACATATTAATAGTAAACCAAAATATAAATCCTAGATAAATGAAAAAACCGGCCAAGTGCGAGTCGGACACGCGCACGTATGGTTCCGTACTATATATCACACTTATATTATAAATGCGAAAGATTGTGTGTGTGTGCGTGTGTATGTTTGTTACTCTTTCACGCTGAAACGGCTGGACGGATTTGGATGAAATTTAGAATGGATATAGCTTAAAACCTAACTTAACACATAGGCTACTTTTTATCCCGGAAAAAAGCATGTCGTTAAACCGAATAACACGCGGGCGGAGCAAAGCTAGTAAAAAATAAATTCTTAAAAATACAATATGGGTATCAAATTGTAGATATTAAAGAGTTGATTGTAAAAATATATACTTCTACTATATTCACTGGCACAGATTTCGAGAAATCTTCGAAAAACCACAAAAAAATGCCTCCCCCCCTTATTTCCGAAACTGGTAGACCGAAAAATATGAAAAAAATGAAGATTATAGGTCATAGCTGGCCAATTACAGGAAAACTAAAGCGATTAAAAAATAGTTGATAACAAATAAGAAATAGTAAAAAAAATGTAAAAAAAATTTTTTTTTTAATTTAAAAAAACAATATGTCTATCAGATTGTAGATATTAAGAAGCTGATTATAAAAATATATACTTTAACGATATTTACTGGCACCAATTTCGAGAAATCTTTGAAAAACCACAAAAAATGCATGTCTCCTCCCCTTATTTCTGAAACTAATGAACCGAAAAATATGAAATAAATCATGGTTATTTGGGATTACGTAAAAATTACAGGAAAAATATAGCGGGTGAGAAATTCACAATAGCAAAATGACAAAATTAAATATTTCATCCACGAGTTTTATTTCGAGTACGGTATAAAAAATATTTGAGTCTCTCTTTTGTGGTACAATCAATTCTTTTTTTAGTTATCATTAACAGTTATGGGCAAGATTTTGAATACCTTCTTCCTGACTGTTTATTTATTTTTATTGGTCTGCCAACAGAAATTACACTTACAAAAGTATATAGATAAGACAAACACAACATGTACGAGTGTATTCCCAATTATAGGCAAACACAGCATGCCTGTAGGACACTTAAATGAGCTCGAAGCGACCTAATAAAATCTAATTTAAAGAAATTTATACAAAATTATACAGTTTTAAGTGAAAAATTTAAAATTAAACTAAAAATTGAGAATTTTTTAAGAAACACATACTTAACAAAACTAAAAATTAAAATAATGAAATTCTGTTGAAAAAAAAACAATGATTTTTCAATCTTTTGCAACGACATTACGCAATAAATCATTATATTTTTTTATTGAAATTGCAAAAATATCTACTTGACATTTTTTTACGAGATTGTTATGGTCTCGACATAAACGATTAAAAATTGCACTGTTCCCAAAACTGTCGAATTACGGAACCCTAGGTATGCGAGTCTGACTCGCACTTGATCGGTTTTTTAATGCGGCTTTAAGCGATGTAATTCTATTTCTGACCGTACAGTTTATTGTACACACGCGAAATAAAAATAAGGAATAAAAAGTAAAAAATACACAGTATTGTACAAAGGCGGGCTTATTACTAGAAGCAATTTCTTCCAGCCAACCTTTGGGTGGTGAAGAAATAATTATTAATAAAATGTACAGATGGGATAAAAAAATAAATATTTGACTTAAGAAAACAATAACCAATAAAGTGAATCTACATCTTACTACATAGGTAACACTAAAAGTTTCCGGAACTGGCCACTTACATAAACAATATTTAAAAATTTATTGCAACTTTTGAAAATAGAACTCTTTGGCTGTAGAATGCAGTTTGTTTCATCTGACTGTCTTTTGTTTTTACCTTGTGGCGCCATTTAAAAAATTGTGTGTCTGCATCAACATGGTTTTAACTCGGGAAAATTTTCGTAGTATGATTTTCTACGATTTTAAGTGTAATTTGACAGCTCAACAGAGCATCGCTCGGCTTGAAACAGCTTTTGGCAATGAAGCACCATGCAAGACGACTGTTTATAGCTGGTTTGCAGAATTCAAGCGTGGTCGTATCAATCTCAGTGACGAATCTCGCGATGGTCGGCCGTCCACCGCTGTGACCAACAAAAACATCGATGCTGTGCGCCGTATGATTGAAACAGACAGGCATGTGACCTACCATGAAATTCGCGCATCCTTAGAAATAGGCCTGAGTTAAATACAATCAATCCTACACAAACATTTGGGTGTGAGAAAGCTGTGCTCGCGGTGGATCCCACACAACTTGACCGAGGCTCAAAAAACGGACCGCGTCACTTGGTGCAGTGCCATGCTTACCAGATTCAACGAAGGTGCGTCAAATTTGGTGTGGGACATAGTAACAGGTGACGAAACATGGATTTATTGCTACGATCCCAAAACAAAGCAGCAATCGAGCGTATGGGTCTTTCAAGATGAGCCGAAACCAACCAAAGTGGCGCGCGTGAAAAGTGCATCTAAGCGGATGATTGCTTCTTTTTTTAATAAAACTGGACACGTGGCTACTGTTGCTTTAGAGAATCGTCGTACCGTGAATAGTGACTGGTACACGACCATTTGTTTGCCGGAAGTTATTGACGAACTCCGTAAAAATAACCGTAAACGCTGTATCATCCTGCACCACGACAATGCTAGTTCTCACACGGCCAGACAGACAAACGACTTTTTGAAGACGAAAAATGTAGAACTCATGAGTCATCCTGCATACAGTCCCGACCTGGCACCTTATGAGTTTTTTCTGTTCCCAAAAATTAAGAACCAATTACGCGGTCAACGATTTTCATCACCAGAAGAGGCTGTCGAGGAGTATGAAAAACACGTTTCAGAGGTCACCACAGGGGAGTGGCACAAAAGTTTTCAAAACTGGTTTGATCGAATGAAAAAGTGCATAGACGCCAAGGGAGATTATTTTGAAAAACAATAAATTAATTTTGTACCTTTAATAGTATTTTTTCATATTCATTCCGGAAACTTATAGTGCGTCCCACGTATTACCATAGATAGACTAAATAATTAAGCTCGGATTCTGAATTAGAGAGACTAAATTGACAGATGGAGTGTTGCTAGTCATAGAAAAAATTATATAGAGATGGGGTCAAGTCGATAAGAGTATTTATTTACTAACTTTTGAGTTATCAGAATTACATAAGTAAAATGATTCCAGAAATATATAAGTAGGTAAATATAATGTTTTATGGTAAATATGTATTCACAGATATTTTATTTACTGTACTATGTTATTAAAAAACCAGTCTAGTGCTACGAATGTTTCCATTAAATTATATAAAAAATAAAAATACATTTATTGATGTGAAATATAAGCATACAAAAACATAATAATGGCACAAATTTATAATACAGATAAAGTAAAAAAAAATGCAAAGAAAAATACAGATCCTGACACGTACGCTGGCTATGCAGCCGTCTTGCAGCATGTCAGTTACAATAGCTATAAGTAGTAGAGATGTAGACACATAACATTGTGAACTTATTTAGAAAGAGTGCACGCATCTGTGAGTTAGGTGAGTGTGTGTCAGAGAGAGAGGGTGAGGGGGTGTGTGTTTGTAAGGATTTAGGAAAAGGTATAATGCATTTGTGACTGGAAATGTAAATGCAAGTATGAGATTTTCTGTACCTTCATAGTTGGGAGACATTAGCCATGATTTAATTAGTCTCATATACTCTTTAGGTTCCTTTTCGTCGTTATATTTAGCAAATTGTTTTAAAAGATAAGGTCCCAGAAAGGTACAGAATTTCTGGGCAAATCTAGTCGCACATGTTTGAAAATAATTTGATGTCTTTTTATGCCTATTATATTTTTGAGAACAGAGAAAGTAAAAAGTTGCCTTACCGACATCACTTTGCATTGCAATAACAACTTTTTAGTAAAGTATATTTAAGTTATAGAATAGAATAGAATGACGTTTATTTCGATCGATTAAGATCATAATTATTAATACACATATACACAAAAAAATCAATTATCAATTAGTACAATAAAATATATATAAAATTAAAACAATATTTTGGCTGCTGTCAGCACATGAATCATGCTGCAATGGTTCAGGTACTGACAGTCAAACCGTTCCGCAAATGCGTTCAGGATACAGTTGCGGCTGGCCCGCACCCTGCGCAACAGGGATGTGCACCGCCCGCGCATCGTTGCATAAAAGCAATCCACATGCGCGTCCGCGAACATCCCCGACGCACTACAGAAGCGAGGCAGCCCCAAAATCATCCTAAACGCATTGTTGTATTGGACTCGTAGCGCGCTGTACTGTCTTTGCGTATAACTCACCCACAGACTGTTCGTGTAGAAGGACGTACAAAATGCCCTGAACAGGGTGATTTTGACGTTTATTGAGCAGCGAGCAAATCTGCGGGCTATCATATTAGTACGAACAGACAACGCCCTACGCTCCCTCTCTATGTCTGCATCGTCTCTCAGGTCCGAGGTTACAACATGTCCAAGGTATTTAAACTGATTGACTCTATTAAGAGGATACCCGTAGAGTTTAATAGCTGGTATATTATGTAGATGTGTTATGTATTTATTTATTATTTATTTTATTTATTTTATTTATTTATTTATCGCAAAATTTAATGGCAAAAGTACATGCAGAGCGCTGATCAATAGGTATGGAAACTGGGTTTGACTGATGCATTGCTTTACTTATGTATAAATTGTGGCAGTAGCAGCCCAAAATAGACCGAGGTCCGTGCTAGGGCTGGCTACATCAATTTGATCAGTTGAATTAGCAGTCAATCCGTCACGAACACATGAAGCTACTTTTTGCATTTATTTGATATTTTGGGGGAACATGCAAATCATAATACTTATGCATATAGAATACTACCATTTATCAAATACAAACATATTTATATATTATAATTTATATATTATATAATATTTAAAATTATTATATATACATATATATTATAGGTTTAATTGTGTGACCTAGAAATATCTATTTTTTTCCATAACGCATCAAAAGTGTTGCAGTCCATTTTCAGCAGATGAACTTTTAAAGCCCTTTTTAGTTTGGGTCTATCTTTAGGAGCGTCCACCAGGACACTTATTTCTTCCGGGAGATAGCGATATAGTCGAGGTGCCATTACACTGCAGTGTTTACTACTGAATCCTGACGACCTAAGAGGAATGACATATTTTTTTAATGTAGTGTCTCTTTTACATCGGGTATTAGTGCTCAGAGGAAAGTTATTCAGATGTCTCGACATGTAAATCATTGTTTGCCAAACAAACATCTTGCGAGGAGTCAAAACTTTGCAAAGTTGGAACAAATGTACTGTGGGAAATCTTCGTGGCTTCCTTAAAATTATTTTTAAATTAAATTTTTGTGCAATTTCAAGTTTCTTGATTATATTAGAGCCACATAAACCCCAGGCCAGAATACCGTAAAGAAACAGCGACTGCGATAGTGCATAGTATAAACTGAACAGAAGACGCTTTGACAATATATTTCTTAAGTCGCAATATAAATAACCAATGCTTCTGATTTTGGAAGCTAGCTTATTTATGTGCTTCTCCCATTGCAGGTGCTCGTCTATTACAGCACCGAGATATGTAGTGCTGCTAACACGTTGAAGTTTTTCACAAAAGCATGTAGTAGTGCAGTTATGGATTCTGATGATGGGTTCTGTTTTTGGCAGACCAGCTTTTGTAGGGGCGAAGCACATAAATAGCGTCTTGTGTTCATTCAACGTCAGAAGGTTAGAATCATACCACTTTTTAGCCCGAGCCACCCCCTCAACAGCCTTTTGGGTCACCTTTTCCCAAGTAGATTCTGAGAATAACAAGACTGTGTCGTCCGCAAAACAAATAGTGTGACAATCGGGTATTAGGTGACAAAAGTCGTTGAGGTAAATGCTGAATAATAAAGGTCCGAGGACACTACCCTGCGGAACACCGAATTCTACAGTATTTGCTTTGTCATCACTAATTGTGTTTCCGATACGCGTTTCGTGGCTGCGCCCCTCTAGGTAGGACCTGAACCAGTTAAATGCATTGTTAGTGACACCAAGCAGCGATAGTTTTTTTAGCAAGATTTTATGTGATATAGTATCAAACGCCTTTGCTAAATCTATATATACGGCGATGGTTTTCTTTTTATCCTCGTGATTTTCAGTTACTTTTTTACTTAATTCTACAATTGCATCACTGGTACAGAGCTGAGTCCTAAACCCATATTGTTGTTTAGACAGAAAGTCGTCGGCAAAGGCACTTAGGCGTATTTTTACTACTTTTTCAAATATTTTAGATGTTGTGGATAAAAGGGATATTGGGCGGTAATTAGACAATAAATTCTTCTTTCCGTTTTTGAAAATAGGTACGACTACAGCAGTTTTTAGTTTAGTCGGGAAAATACCGTATTTAAAGCTCAAATTAATAATAAAGACAAGAGGGCAGGTTATTTGACGTTTAATTATTTTATAGACTTTTGAGGAGATTCCGTCCATTCCACATGAATTGGTATTTTTTAATTTAGTGATTAGAGAATCCACTTCCCGTGCTGTCG